>VXAZ01010411.1:64327-159771 GCA_013399875.1 Gymnorhina tibicen | reverse complement strand
AACCAACCCTGTCATATTTAAAAGGTCACATATTCTATAGAGAAAACTCAAATAAAAACAGGGTTTGTTCACCACTCCAGTTCATAAAAGACATAGAATATTTTGAACACTTTAGCAAGTAATTTCAACTCTATGACAAAATGATGTTAGGGCAGGTGTCTTACAGCAGGTCTCTTACATAAAAGCTCTTGACTCTTGCTTCTCTAAAAAATTGTTAAGAACATTTAAACCCATATGTGCACCCAGAAATCCTGTGACAAGTTTTAAGATTACTTAAAGGTATGAATTCGATTACAAAAACGTATTTTGTTTCATATTTTCTGTGTATTCTGCTCATTTGTGTTTCAACTACAGAAGTCTAATAGTCACCAGCCAGTGATGAACATAGTAACTAATTCCATACAGTTCTGTATCATCAATTTTTAGTTTAGCTTCAGTCCAGCATTTTAGATTTCTGGGCTAGGAGAGCACTGCAACCTTAGTTGTCTTTTGAAAAGAATGGTTATACCACCTAAAATTATTTATGAAGGAAAAAATTGCTTTAGAGATTCAGCCTATGTTTAATATTTGGGATTTGGATTCCATCAAGCATGCTTCCTGGAGAAATGCCATTCAGGGTTTAATTTGCTTTAAAGACTAAAGGCGTAGGGCCAAACTATTTACTGAGGGCCAATTCATGCACATCCAGGCCTCCTAAATATCCATTCAATTGCATTACTCTCCCACTTCCTGGAATAGTTTAATCTTTTTTTGTAAGTGAAATGATGAAAGAGGTGCTGTGGCACAAAGAAGCACAAATGAGGGCCAGGATGAACAAGGTTTTGATACAGGGATAGGAAGAAAACCACATTTAAACAACATAATCCGGGCAGTTGCCAAGAAGAACTGGAACAGATTCAGTCAATGTCAAAAAGAACGGAATTCAGAAGGCACTTATAATTTAAATTTATATACATAATATTTAGTATGCAATTTAGATCACTAGTAAGAATGTGTCCTAAAGGGCATTGAATATCTTCAGTGTCCCTTTAAGAATAAACAGAAGTGTTCCAAATACATCAGTATTTCAGGACAGGAAACTGCCCTAATACAGTATAAGAAAACGAAAATGGAAGCAACCCAACAGACATTCCTTCCAAAATGTTACTTTCTCACATGTTTTCCTACCTATTTGCAGGCTAAGGAGGGAGTTCTAAATCTAGGCAAACAATAGCTGTTGAGGTAGATGGGTACCTAAGGGCCGGGAAGCAAGCAATGCATATGTAAAACAAAAAGAAGACCAGCATCCTATCTCTCCATGGTTTGAAGTTCCTGCCCCAGAAACAGGAACACAATGTTGTTACACAATGGGAATTTCTAACTACACAAACTCTAACAGTTTGTTTTCTTTCATAAGGCTCCGTTTGTTTTCTTTACATCTTGGATAGCAAAGAAACACTAACTCTGGGATATTTTCCTCACATCTGTTTACATGAACGCTTAATTATATGTAAAATACATGGACACTCATTGACTACAGTGGCGATATTCACAAATTTATGAATATTTAGTGCTCATTAGTATATCTTCTATCCCTCTGGAGATCAGTTCCAAATGCTGCTTTCAAACTGTCCCTCCCAGATAAATTAATCCCATCCCAAGATGTTTCTAGCTTCCAGCTTTCTATAATTTTTTTATGTCTCCTTTTGCTGGTAAAGGGGAATTAGTTAATTTTTCAAGCTTTCCTAATTAAGAACATAAAATCTGAAACATTATTGTCCTAGAAAATGGCCCTTGTGGACATTTCTACAATGATTTTTGGGTGTCTAATTTGTATTTAGGAGACTTAGCTCCTTCTGAAATCAGTAACTATTTAAGAAAATGTCTTCCACATTTCAAACTAAAAGAATCAAGAAAACATTTAGGTGCTTAACTCATAAACTGTAATTGACTCCTCAGGTTTGCTCTCAGGAAACAGTTTGTTTTCTCCAGAAAAGGACATGGTTGATGTGTGAACGACTGCTGGGGAAACCAATTTCACTATATAAGTTCAATATCATAGGGTTTAGAGGGAAAAATGCTATTTTTTAACTAACCATCATATAACAGAAATGCTTATAACAGATGAATAATGGAGGTAAATTCTTTTTATTATTTCCTTATGGATGTGAATCTGTTCCCTTAAGAATGACCTTCACTTACTACTTTTGAAGAGAAAACAGATGGAATCAGTAAAGTCATATTCAGATATACATATAAGTGGATAGACAGAAAATCAAATAAATACAAGATGGGAGAAGGCAGAATGATGGGGATAAACGGTAAGAGATCACAAGGTTCAGAAGGCTAGGAATCAGGATTAAAAGAAATTTGACATGCACAAGAAGATAGGGAGGAGGGAAAAATATAAGACTGGATTCAAAGTTTTTATTCATACCAATGCTCAGGTTTTGTGTCATTAAATTTGGGAGTTTTCACCTCTGTAAAACTACAAAAGTATCCTCTCATTTGACATTGTCCATCTAAGTATCTGCATACTTTATTCTTGCTTATTGAAAATGTTAGTAAGTAATATTCAGTAATATCTGATTACTGAACATCTTAAATTATTCACAAATGACATGTAAAGAGACTTTAATTTAATTCTTGCATCAGAGCAGGGTTTTTTCTCTAACTATTAAAATTCTTTCTTACTGACACAATTGTCCAAAGGTAGTGTACTAAATCACAGATTTTTTGTTTTGCTAGATTTGTGATTATATTCACCTTTTAGAAAACTGAAAATTTTTCCTCTGTGTTGTTCCGCCACGTTTATTAACTTAATCAGTGATATGCTTCTTTAATGCTGTGTTCATATTGAAAAAACATGAGCATGAACCTTATGCTAATTAGTTAAATGAAAAATCCAGTGAGATGCAAAGTGTTAGATTTCATGGTACCTCAGATTACACATTTTAATCAAAACTGTGAAGTTAACACGTAATGCTAATGATACCACAGAAATTAATTCAAACAGATATATTGTAACATACTAGCAGTCTTAAGTGCATTTCTCTTTGGAGGTTTCTAATCTACTTCCTAATTATCTAATTAGTAACAAGTGTTTCTAATTTTTTAAACTTTTAATGAGACACCTTGGCAGGCTGAATACTGTTTTCTTTTTTAGCAGAAAATATATGAAACATAATTGCTACTTTATGAGCAGCAATATATCTGCACCAACTTATAACATGATATGTCAGGAAAATATGCAAAAGCCTATACTTGGCAGTAAAATGCAATGAATCCGTAACTTTTCCATGGGGTCTAACACTTCAGAGGGTGCTAAGGAAAAGGTACAGGCAGCCTCAGTATCTTTCTAGATATATTTTGATGCCATGCTAGCATTGAATAAAAATGTTTATGCCCCTGTCTATTCCTACTCATCATGAACACTAAGGTTTGAGAAGATAAAAAAAGAAACAACTTTAGCTTATGGATTCTGTGCTTCCTACTCCCATGAATCATGGACTCTGAGTCATGTGTGGTAATGATAAGAGAAGCATTACACATTAATCTGGACCCATGTTTAAAACCTTTATCCATGTACATAGTCTGCCATCCTTTGCAATAAATGGATTTGCCAATGTTCTGTTCAGTAAGAAAGAGCCTAGTGACATAGGAAAGAAAACAGGTAAGCAAGCTTGTGAAGAAAATAAATTACTGTTATATATGTGATTTTCTTGTCTGTTTTACTACAGTAGAATTACAGTAGACAATTTGCTTAAGGACACAGAACAGTTTAGGAAAAAACGTCTCTTTTGGTTTCTTGGGAACTTCAGGATAAAATTCTGCTACTCTAAGGAAGGCACTACAGCAAGATTCACACAAATTTATTATCACCACACACCTAGCCTAAAAATTGTTAACATTTTAGAACAGCTTTTTAGTTTACCAAGCCTTGCTACAGACAACTTCTCTTTTAAGACTGAATTCCTGAAAAAACATAGCCCAAACTCATACTTTCTCCTAGACTCTATTATTTCTGCACACTCTTTCGAACTTGGTAACTCTACACTGTGTACAGAGGGTTCGCTGATTTCCTTCCTGCGCTTCAGCTCTTCTGAGAGTGATTTCAGTGTGACTGCTCATGCATCTGAAGAATCAGAAGTCTCTTCAGTAACGAAGTATATGTCTGTCAATTTTCAGCTCAAAATGAGCTTCTGAAAAAGTTTCTTCTTTGAAGATTTTCCACATCATACTTAGTTACTCAGGAAAATGAATAGAATTGTCTATTTCCACAACTAAACTGAATGAAACACTGGGAAGAGGGCTTAGTTCATAAGGAAGGATAATGAAAAAGTCTAATTTTTGTAAGGCATTTTTGCCAAAATAATTCTTACAAACTTTACACAGACTTTACACATACACTTTTTAAATTGCCACTCTTGCATCAAAATCTTCTAATAAACAAATAGAAACAAACCAGATATACAAATGATTCACTGTTTCTGGAATTAATATTTTCAGTCTTATGGTCTCAATCAAATAATTAATACAGAAAATTCTTAATAATAATACATTTCAAGCAGTTATACAGTAAATACCTTCCCAGTAATTGACCCCTTTCTCTGGTAAAAAAATGCCAAATTTGTCTATTGGTAGACCAAAGCCTTTTGTAATATATCTGTATTATCTACCTGCAAAATAAAAGGAAGAACTGAAAAAAGGTGAGAAGTCCTCGAAGTAAATGTTCGGTTCAACTTACATATATTTTATATCTAGCAGCTAAATTTCTCCACTTAGAATTGATATGCCAAGTATAAAACTACAAATGACCCTACTATAGAAACTACAGTAAGTATTTAATATTTTTACTTATGTTATTTTGTCATGCTTGAATGGTGTTTACACCATTCATGTGCTGCAAAATCTTTGGTTTAGCTCCCTGTTTCATTGTGGAATTGTTCTGCCTTTCATCCTAATTAATTTCTAAGAAAATCATGTTGTCATGTCTAATAATGATGAAGAGTTCAGAGCAAAAGTTCCTTACTGGGATCTCACTTCTCCTGGATTTCAGAGATTTTTATTGTGGTGTCTTGCACAAATAAATTTGGAAGTAAATCACGAAGGCAATAATCCTAATCAGACAGCACTGTTTCAGGATGTGCATTGCTCTTGCTTCTTGATCAACACAGGGGTGCTGAACTCTGGTGTTTTGGTTTGGTTTTATTTAGATCCCTTTC
Organism: Gymnorhina tibicen; assembly: GCA_013399875.1. Lineage (NCBI taxonomy): Eukaryota > Metazoa > Chordata > Aves > Passeriformes > Artamidae > Gymnorhina > Gymnorhina tibicen. The sequence continues at coordinate 154,567 of VXAZ01010411.1, read as the reverse complement.
TAGTGAGTGAATTATGGAGAACAGATAATGACACAAATAAGGTAGATTAGAAGGAAAGCATATTTTTAAATGCACTTAATAAATGACTCATAAAAATGCCAAACCACAGATGTCAAATAACTCTGACTGTACAATCTCAGATACTTTCTGGAAAAATTTTCCACTCAGTCAGTGCTCTATATTCCATAGTATAATGAGTAGTGCTGGTGGAAACAAATACACCCTAAGTTTCCTTCTTTTTCCCCACAAAAGACCATTAGAAGATCTGAAGCCAGTCAAATCCAAACCAAATCTTTTTAAAATCAGGAAAATATAGCTCAGGTGAGTTGCTTGTGGGAATAAGGCTTTTCATTGCTTCAAATATAATTTGCAAAGTTTTCACATTTATGGTTTAAAATGGGTACCCTTGACAGCACATTTTTAAAAGCTGAATATTCAGATTTTTGCCTGATGTAAACCAAGTCAATGGGATTATGCCAGTTAAGAGCATGAGAGAAATTGGTCAGGGAGACTTGACTTATCTTTTGTCCTTTGGTTCAGGGTCCTCGACACTTTTAGCCACAGTGACATACAAGCAAACATAGTGATAACAGTGCATATTATTCTACCTCAGGATTGTGGAACTTCGTTAATAATGCCAGCCAACATTGTTTTCAGGGTCAAGTCATGTTTCAGTTTTCTAATCTCCAAGACAAAACTACCGTAAAAATATATGAAAACCCCTTCTTGCTGGTTCATGAACACTCAGAAGCTTACCATTTGTCAAAAAGTGATCTTTCTTGCTCAGGCTCTCTGTCTCTCTCTTTTATTACATACAACTCTTCATCCTTATCCCCAAGTGTGCAGATCTATCTGCCTTTTTGACAGAACAGTCTTCTGAAACTTCTGAAATTTTCAGAGTTTAGCTTCCAGGGGCATTTTCTTATGTTTCAGCTGTCTGAGGCTTGGTGCTATATTTTGTAATGTAGATCCCAAACTCCAAGCTCCTAGTAATTTTCTGAGAAAGAAAAAGGAATCTAGAACAGTAATTTACTTAAGTCTACCCTCAATAGGAAAGAAAAGAAAAAACAAGATTTTTTTTTAGTTCATAAAACAGATTTTAATTTATTTTTCTAAAGAATGTTGCTAACAAAACAAATCAATAAATGAAGAGTTCAGTACTGTATCAAAAAATAAAATTATAGAATCATAGAATCATTAGGGCTGGAAAAGGACTCTGAGTTCAGTCAATAACTCAGCATCACAATGTTCCCCACTAAACCATCTATCTATGTGCTGCATCCACAAGCCTTTTGAACATTTCCAGGGTTGGTGATTGTTGAACCGCCTACAGTGGGCCTTGCCCATTAATCTAGACTGTCCAGATCCCTCTGTAGAGCCTTCCTACCCTCCAGAAGATCCTGTCAAACTTCATGTCATCTTCAAACTCTCTGAGGGTGCATTCAATCCCCTCATCCAGATCATCAATAAAGATATTAAACAGAATTGGCCCACAAATTGAGCCCTGGAAAACACCACTTATGACCATCCACCAGCTGGATTTAACTCCATTCACCTCCATTCACAGAAAGAGTAAATGAAATGATAATATTTTTATGATTAAAGAAACCCTAGGAATGTGTTTGCAAAATACTTACTAAAAATCTATAGGTCTTGAAACTAAAAATAATTGATCAAAATAAAAAACCCTACCTTTTATTTTTTCTTGTTGGTTTGATGAAAGATTTGCATTTTCCAAAGAATATTACTAAAAAACAATACAGGATGGCAAATCTTTCTAGTCCAGTAAGTAATCTTACACTCTATTGAGATTCTCTGACATAAGCCTACCTTTAATTTTCATGTATGTTTTTTGATAGTGAGAGTGACTTAGCATTCCTGGATTGGTTTAAGAGCTTGTCACTCAATTATTTTCAGTCTAATTTCATTTTGCTTCGCTGACCTATACATTTGCTTTAATTATTCTATTTGGTGTGTGAAACTGAGAAATAAAACATCTTGGTAAGTCTTAGACTGGCAGACCTATTTGTGACCCCAAGCAAATCATCTAACTTCCTTCAACTTCCTTCAATCACCTAACTTCCTTCCTTCCTCCAAATTTACCAGTTTGTTAAATGGAGAGATAAAATCAAAGCTTAGCTAATTAAGGATTGTATTGGGCTTGCGTGGCCAGGTTTTGGTAGCAGTGGGGCTACAGGGATGGCCTCTGCGAGAAGAGGCCAGGAGCTTTCTTCATGTCAGGCAGAGCCATGCCGGCTCCAGGACAGACCTGCTGCTGTCCAAGGCCGAGCGCATCAGAGATAAAACCTGAAGTAACTGTGTCCAGAGAAGAGAAAAGTGGTAATGTGTTAAAGGAAAACTCTGCAGACACCAAAGTCAACGAAGGAGGGCAGGAGGTGCTGGATCTGAGGTTCCCTGCAGCCGGTGGTGCAGACCATGGTGAGGCAGCCGTGCCCCTGCAGCCCATGGAGGGTCACAGGGATGCAGAGATCCACCCTCAGCCTGTTGAGGAGACCCATGCCAGAGCAGGTGGATCCTCAAAAGAAGACTGAACCTGAGGGAAGGCCATGCTGTAGCAGACTCCTGTAACGGACCTGAAGACCTGTAGAGAGAGGATCCCATGCTAGCGGGTTTCCTGTTGAGACTTTTAGCCTTGTGGGGGATCCACACTGGAGCAGGCTTTCTTTGAAGGACTGTACCCTTTGGAAGTGGACACACATTGGAGCAGTTAATGAAGAGCTGTAGCCTGTGGGATGGACCACATGCTGGAGCAGGGCAAGAACTCCTCTTCCCGAGCAGCAGCCAAAATAACATGGGGTGAACTGACTGTAACCACCATTCCCCCATCTCCCTGTACCACTGGGGGGTGGGTGGGAGACAGAGGCTGGGAAGGAGGGAGGGGTTCAGGGAAGGTGTTTTTAAGATTTGTTTCATTTCTCATTGTCCTGCTCTGACTTTGATTGATAATAAATTCATTTGAAATCCCCAATTCAAGTCTGTTTAGCCTGTAATAGTAATTGATGAGTGATCTCTCCCTGTCCTTAACTCATAAGCCTTTAATTATATTTTTTCTTCCCTGTCCAGTTGTGGAAGGGAGTGATAGACAGTCTTTGTGCATATCAGGCATCCAGCCAGGGTTAATCTACCACAGAGAATTTAATAAATTATCTGTATAAGGCTTTGTGAAGTCATCGGAGTATATGGTGATGAATGATCTGTAAATAAGACACAAGTCCTTTTATAAATTAAACACCAGTTGAAAAGTATAAAATAAATAAAGGTTATGGTTAGTAATTCAGGGTGGTTTCCAGCAGTGTTTTCTGTGCTATTTCAGTCAAAAAAATCAGAGTATGAAGAGATTTACAACAAGGTATTCATTCTAAAACTGCTCTGGCTAATCTTACAGCTCCATTTGTTTTCTTCCTACCACCCTCAGGAAGGTTCTGAAAGGCTGATCTTCCCTCTCAGTCATCAAAATCTCTAATTTCCCAAGTACTTAATTCATAACCTTTCAAGCATGTCCACTCTTTTCTGTTCCAAATGTCTTGGTTTTGCTACCACACTAAGTTCCCTTTCAACTCCTCAACCCTCTGGACCCCATCCTTAAGTACACAGCACCACTGTGCCACCCCACCTATATACCCTGCCCTGAAGTTTCTGTGTTCACAAACCTCATCTTTCTTGCCCCCCCAAGTACTGTAAATAACATAGTCAACTCCCCCACTTTCTATGTAATTTAAAAATGCTTGATGGTCCTATGACTCCTGCTTTCCTACTGATCATGGAAACTTGCTTTTCTTCCCCATCTTCCGTACTCCCTTCTTGGCTGGGAATATAGACTTGGCTGCTGTGGGAGGGATTTACCCTAACAAGACACTTGCCAAAATCCACTTGGATGCAAGCAACAGCACAGAAACTGAGATCCAAGAACAAAAAGGGCAAAAAAGATATATGACAGCCTTGCCCAAGAAACTGTGTGAGTTATTCTTTTTTTAACCTAAATGACTTGGAGAAGGGAACAAACTTGTAATTTTTCCAGTTGGAGAAATCTGAAGCTGATGGTACAGACTTGCAGAAGGATTTGAAAATGTTACACAAGTAACATCTGCTGATGGATCAGCAGATGAAATTCAGTCTTGATAAGTGCAAGGTAATATGCCTGAGGGAAAATATGACAGGAAGTTAGCTGCTACTTCTCGTGAAAGTGATCCTGAAGCTACTGTTGACAGGTCTCTGAAAATTTCAACTCAGTGTTCAGCATCAGAGAGACGAACAATATATTAAATAATTATATATATTATACATAATTAAGAATTATAATTATATTATGCATATTGTTATATATTAATGTATGGTTTGCAAGTAGTTTCAATGCTATGTGCAGTTCTTTTGACCTGTATCTTCATCCTAAAAAAAGACTTTAAAAGAAACAGGAGATTTTCTCTTCAGAAGTATTTCCTACCTTGGGGCATAGGGAGGTTAGCATTTCAACTTATGAAAATAAGCTAGGTTGGGACTTTAGCAGAGAGAGTTAAAAATCATGATTTAATGGAGAAAGTGGATAGTGATTATTCACCATTTCTCATTATCCAAAAAATAACTAATACCTAATGAAATTATCCAGCAACTGATAAACTGGTTTAAGCACGAACATAGAAGTACTTCTGTGTATAATTAGCTGTGATTATTTATAATAGGAATATGGCTTGGGTACACATTTAGCTTGGCAAAATTTAGTCATAGGCTGGCTTTGGAATGATAACCCATGGAAGATTTATATAGTGCATGCCCTATTTCCTATATTATTAAATTAAACATCTGCCACTGAGTAGTGTCAGAAGAATTTGAAGAATTTAAAAATGCTCCAGGGTCTGCAAATACTGCTTCTGCTCTCCCACTGATCAGACAAATGATACATTAGCTTAAGAAAAATCCCAAAACCCAAAACACCCACAAAAAAAAAAAATCCCAAAACCCTCTCCTCCCCCCCGAAAAAGATTTTTTCTTCCCATTTAGTATTCAGTGCTTGGCATAATCCCACTTGACAGATCCAATATAAGAAATAGCATAAATTAGACCTGTAAACCTATGGAAATTAAGTTAATAACTTGACGTGTATTTTTTACAGTGATTGGCAAGTGTATTGATATTAAGTATATACTTTTTTCCCCTGCATTGTGTTACTTATTGCACACTCGTTTTTGCTGGTATTTCCAATGGGAACCGGGTTCTTAGCCCATTTGTATTTTCCAGGATCAGACTGTGCAGTAAAATCTATTTAAAAGAAAGAAGCATAATCATGCAAAACTTTGATGCTTGCCACAGCTCCCCCTGCCAAAAGAAAAGAGAAACTCCTTCAACAAAGAGAACTTCTATCAAAAAAGGAAAAATAAATCCTTACTGGTCCATAACTAGACCATCAACTGAAAATCTCCTGGAAAGTAACAAGATATTATCTTTTTTTAAATAAAGAAATAAGAAGGATTCCTGAAAAAAGATACATTTTTGACATTGCACACACCACTTTTCTAAAAATACAACGTAGTTTACTTTTGAAACCATAATATTATATTGTGAATGGTAAAGTTCATATGTAAGTATGAAGCTGATACGAAACATCAAAGCAATAACTGTGTTATGATGCACAAAATGGCCAGATCAGTAGTAAACGTCAACTGATAAACCAGAGACAGGGACCACGGCTTTGCATCAGGTTTTGCAAATGTTTGGTTTCATAAGCAAAGTACAGTTTCTATTAAAACGAGTGTAAGTCTTTCCAACTACAACAACAGACACTGATTTAAGCCTCAGGTCTGAAGGTTTTAAGTATGTCACAAGTCAGAGGTGGAATACATTTGTGTTGTCTGTGATGTAGTTTTACATCTAACCTTTAAGTGTTTCTCTGTAGGAGACTATGCTGATATAAATAAAATTGAGGGATCTAAATACATATGAATATATTACAGATGCAAATAAATGTGAGGGATAATCCAGCCAGCAATCAATAAGAATGCTGTATTATTATGTCAAAAGAAAATGTATTTTTCACAGATATTTATCTCAACATTTTTTTATATATCTCCTAGAATTTCTGTACCAAGAAATTGACATTCTATGAAGAAAAGATCACTGCAAACATATGCATATCCCCTAACTTTATATGTTGAAATAAAAATGGCTTTCTAGGCACCCTTTCTTTTGCTAGATGAAGATAAACTTTTTTAATGCAGTTTCCCCCCTCCTATATCTAAAGGATAAAATTAAGATGAAACTGCATTTTCCTAATTTATTCAGGAAATTTCTTCATGTAGGGAAAATTTGACTGTTAACAAAAAAAAAAGGGAGGAAGAAAAATAAAGTGCACGAGAGAGAGAGAAAGAGAGAGAAAGCAGGTCTTTGAATGAAATAAAATGGGTAAGTTTCAGAGATAACTAGTTTATGCTATGTGGCTGTTAAGAAAGCAGTAGGGATTTAGAGATCCAGAGGAAGAAGAGAAAGATACCATAGTGCAGTCAGGTTCAGTGAGCTATATAATCTACTTAAAAGTTTGATTAGAAATTCTATTGTGTCTGGACAGTAGGCAGGCTGCCTTGTAGACATGAAGGAAAGCAATGGGTTCTTAAACTTTCATGTGGCAGCACTCCCACTGTTGTCTCTTCTTATTAATGACATGGAGGCAAACATGGTAAGTCTAAATGGGCAGAGCACTGATTGGTTTAAGTGAACTTCCTATCTGTAAAGCCCCGACAGTCTCCCTGTCTGCTGGATTTCTATAGCAACAACTGAAGGGCAGCAGCACACTGATGAAAAAAGCAGCAAAACACTATCCTGCAGGTATAATTTGTTCTTATCTTAACTCTAGTTCTCTTTCAAAGATAACTCTTTCTCCATTGGAGGATGTCAAACTGTGTTTGCTTCAGAGAGGTGAAAATGTTTAAGAGTGAAACAGTCATGCCTACAGTCCTACCATAACATACACTCCAGAACACGTATGCAGATAAATGAATATCTATATTCAATGCATGCATTTTGTAAATATATCTTGTACCTTGTTATTATTTATTTTAATCCCCTCTGATACTGGGCATTACCTATACCTATAGCCTTAACCTATAACCTACTACCTTACCTATAACTAAGGTAAATTCAAAGGATTATATTAAATGATTTTTCTCAAATTATGACCTGGCTTTGCTGTAATAAATACTTGGGATTATGTGTTATTAAAATATTTTAGAGTAATATGATTCTAATGTAACATTTTAGAGTAATATGATTCTAATGTAACATCTGTAAGAAAGTTATAAAAGAGACAAAGTTGTTTAAAGGAATCTGTAAAATGTGAGACTTAATTTTAGTAATGTCCTGGGTTACAGTGTATTCATGAGCTGTTGAAACCAGGTGCAGCAATGTTCCTTGCCTCCTCCCTCCGGACTATCTCCTGTTAATGGGCCCATCAGAGCCTTGCCCCATGACTCACCATCCCATTGTGAGATGCTCCGCCCAGGGGGAAGGAGCCAAGCGTTCCCACCGGGATAAAATCTGGGGCCTGGAACAGCACAGGCAGCCTTACCTGCTGGGATCCCAGAGGACAAGAGCTACACAACCACCACTGGACTTTCCAAAGAGGACCAGACCTTTTTTCTACAAGATCACTGCTTCAACAGAACCAGTCCAAAGAGAACTGCAGCTACCACCGAATCGGACTGCTACCAACACCCTGCCCGGCAGGGTGCCAGGTTGTACCCCTGACTCTGTCAGGTTAAACCAGTTTCTCTGTATTATTGTTTTGTTATATACATATATATTAGTAAAAACTGTTATTCCCATTTCCTCATATCTTTGCCTGAAAGCTCCTTAATTTCAAATTAATAATAATTTGGAGGGAAGGGGGTTGTATTTTCCATTCCAAGGGGGGCTCCTGCCTTCCTTAGCAGACACCTGTCTTTCAAACCAAGACAAGTAATTCCTATATTAATGAGTTTCTCTGTATTAACTCAACATAATAATCTCTACACAGTCTCAGATTTTTTTAATGTGCATTTGATTACCAAAATACTTACTTTCATTTCACACTGTAGAGACAACTGAGTTCTGCAAGTTTCATTAAGTGCTTATTTGCCATTAACATTGAAGACGATAAGTATGTTGTGCTTTAAACTTACTTCACATTATTTACTCTGTAAATAAAATAAAGATAAGTTCAAGGTCATAGGCTAAATATAATTTTATACTAGCCCTGCATATGCAGTAACAATACCTGTATACTGCACACTCATGTCATCAACATCATAACTACCAATGCTGACACATTTTGATACAAGCAAAAAAGTGCTACAATTATTTGGGTTTCCAACAATTTCTATTAATCCTACAGCTTATTAAAACACTTTCATTTCTTCCCTCTAAAGTATATTTTATTCCAAGAGCACACAAGATGCCTGCATCAGTTATACCATAATGTGTTCGTGTTACCATCTGATTCAAACAGATTTTTACTTTCTGTATTCATGTCAGAGAGAGATTGTGAATTAACTGTGAAATCCTTGAAATGATGACCTGAATCTGACATAATTTAAGTGGTTCTTGTAGTTTTTAACATAAATTTATGAGTTTCCACTAAATTGCTTAAGAAACAGAGGAATAGCACATATTTTACCCCTGCATAGCAACCTATGTTCATCAAGCTTCTGTAAATCAGAAGCAAGTTTTCTTGATTACACTTAAGGACAGAACTTCAAAAATCAAGAGAGAATGTGCAGATGGAGGAGAGCTTTTAAGTAATTTTATTATATTTTATTGCAGATGGGTTTTATCCATTATATCCACTGGGTATTTATTTCACTACTGAGGACTTTTAGTTTTCCATTCCCTCCAACTACCTGAAGAAATTACTAGATAATTTATTGCTGACTGCTGGACACCACAAATTTTAGACTTGTGGTCCCAAGTAAATTAGGTCAACAGTACAATAATCCAAAAGCAAAGTACTGTCACATTTTAAGAGGAAAAACTGAATTGCTTGTTTAATTAATTATCATAGGTTTTAATGAGGGTAAGGTCTAGTTACTCTGAACTCTGCCCTACATTTCAGAGATGGTAAAGAAGGCTCCTAATTACAGCACGTTTTTACTTCTGCAGCAGATCTATATTCTGCTGCATGAATTCATAGAAAGAAGATGCAATTGACTTCAGACAGTATACAATATTTCCTTTCATTTCAGCAGGCATTCATAGCTATGGAAATTACAGACCAGAGAAGACAGAAAAGACATGATTAAAACATATCCTAAACCCTGAGGTCTTCAGTGCTTGGAAAGCAACATAAACTCCTGTCTAGTCATGCTAAAAAATATCAGCATAGAATTCCAGATCAGCTCTGTGCCTCAGAAAAGATATGATATAATAGCTTTTATGGAACACTCTTCAATATTCATGTTAGGAGCAACAAAGCTATTTGCAGCATCATGGACACTTATACACATAAAGAAAAATAGCACAAGGGGATAAAACTGGAATAATACTATTCAAAGTCATCAAAGAATCATTACAGGAAGAAAGGACAAACAGTTCGAACAGATGACTATGAGGCATAGCAATGCACTTTTCCTGAGTGAATATTTGACCAGGGATGATTAGAAAAGTGTGTCAGGGATAGGAGAAATAATCTGGAGAAATCTCTGCAGTAGAAAATGTTTCCATTTGTGGTGGGTTGACCTTGGCTGGACACCAAGTGCCCACCAAGTCACTCTGTCATTGCTCCCCTCAGCTGGATAGGGGAGAGAAAATATGATGAAAGGCTTGAGATAAAGACAGGGAGAGATCACTCAGCAATTACCACCAAAGGCAAAACAGACTTCACTTGGACAAATTAATCTAATTTATTGCCAATCAGAACCTGAGTAGGATAATGAGAAATAAATCCAAATCTTAAACCATCTTCTCTGCACCCATCCCTTCTTCTTGGGCTCTGCCTGCCTTCCTGTTTCTATCTCTCTAGGTCACATTTACTGTTAAATAAAAGCCATACTATTGGCTTCGGCATATGGTCTTGTTTGCACCTTAATTGAGGCAGAGACATCTCTTATAAACAAATCATAACTGTTTGTCATATCCACAAAGTCAGAGGGCACAATGAAGTGGTGCTTTTCAGTTAGCAGCTATTGAACCAGTATTGCTTAAATGAAAAACATAATTAAAGTGTTAATTATAATTATAAAGGAACAAATATACGTTAATCATGACACAGCAGAAATTGACATGCTGTAAGTCCCTAAATAGAAACATGATGTTTATAGCTTTCCTCAACAATGTGATATAGAAAGCAAAGATGAATTACATAAAATGCAGAATTAACAATCCTTGTCTTGAAGAAAATGGGAGTCATAAAACATTTTGGAAATGATGAAATACAGTAAACTGAAACAACATGACATTGAAACAGAAAAGGTCTCCTATATTTTCTGTCTAGACAAGTAGAATATGTGCAAATGAATTCTTCATGTTCTCTTGCTTTTAGAGGGCTACATAGAACAGGATAAAGTCATGGTTAACTCATAGAAAAGCAGAGAAAATATAAGGAAAATATCCAGCTGTGCATTGTGAGGTCATCATAGTAACACAAATCCCCGAACCAGCGTGATATCTAATGACATGTATCTGGTGTGTCCTCCCTCTTCAGGGTGAGAAATTGTGAAGGGCAGCTGCAGTGAGACTGACCATTATCTTAAAGCTGCTGTCATTCAAAGGAAAATCACAAAGAAAATTCTCAAATTGTAAAGAAAATAGTTAATGATCATCACAAGATAAATGGCATACATAGGAAACTGGGAAGGCATGTATTTGAAGAAGTCAGAATGGCAAGGAGGAAGAAGCATCCATTTACTTGTGAGGTTATGGAATATTTCATCCTATGAGAGTTTAGATCATGTTTACTTAAAGGATCTGAACTGCTTTAGCGTGGGACAGTTGCTCTGTAGTTTATTCCAAATACCTTTGGAAACCAACAAAACAATGTAAAGGTTTATTAAAAAAAGAAAGTTGATATTCTAGCTGCTCATGTTTCAAGGGTAAAGCAATGTTTTGTCTGTCTTTGGCTATGACAAATGGCAATAGGATCATAGGAACTTCCATTGGGTCTAAAAGACATATTAAAGCAGAGTGAATTTCATTTTAGGGGAGTTGTTGCAGTCTTTTCTGAGAACTAGCCAAATCAGGTTCACATCATTTTAGGGTCTGCGTATCATGGGGTGGATGATATTTCTTTGGATGATGAAACAAGCTGACTTGGAGTGTGCTCCAGGATGACGAGAAATGAAAGAAGGTGCAATGGGAGGACATAGGTGGTAGACTCAATGGAATTTGAAGCCTGTGGGAAATATCTTGAGAAACAATGCTAATCCTTTAATAATAAAAAAGAAAGAATTAAAGTGGATTGGTAATAGTAAGATACCTACTGGAAACAGTAGTTATAGTAATTCAAATTAATTCTTGCCTCGTATTCTTTCAGTTCACAAGAGACTGCAGGTTAGGCTACTGACAAAATCTGAGTTCAGCGAAATCTTAGTCCCTTCCAGTTTCTCAGGGGGCATCAAACAAAGGTTTCTGTGTATATTTTGGAGAATAAGGAAAACTGAGGATGTTCTGGCATCTAGTCAACCTCCACTGGGTTGTTAAATGTATTACAGATGAGCTTGGAGGACAGGCAGCAGGGCCTGAGCATTCAGAGTAAAGCAAAAGGAGAAAGGTTCAGCTGTGCTCTCTTAAAGACCTCAGCCTGTGATGCCCACATGATGGGTGAGAAGAGAAAAAATTCCTCTTATTCCTAACTTCTACATAATGCTTTGAATTGAAGACTGCAAGGAAGTGAGTACAGAACATTTTACCTCTGAGAAAGAAATCAATGAGCAATTTCATAAATGTTTTTCTTGTGATGTGTCTGCCCCCTGGGGTTGTCACAGAACAGGTTTTTTGGAAAAAAAAAAGATAGATCTCACTGAACTAGATAACCATCCTGTAAATTTCTTATTTTCAAGAAATTCAGATAAAAATGCCAAGGCACCATTGGCTGTTACAATTTATCAATGATGAATTTTTGTCTGGAATAGGAAAAAGAAGTCGATGTAATATTGCTCAAATCAGTTAGGTTAGTTCTTCAAAACCATAATACTGTTTTAAACATCAGAAAATGAAGGTTGCTCTCCAGTTTTATCTATAGCAGTTTGGAAACATGAATATATAAACTTGAGTTTGTTGGTAAAACACTGTTCTGCAAATATGTTGGCCCATCCTGTCTCCTTCCTTTTCTTACATGATCTGTTCTCCAAATCACAGAAAAATATTTTCCCCCCGCTACGAAATAAATGAAAAGTAAGGATATAAGAAGACGATAGGGCAGATTGCAGTCACCAGGCACAGGGCTTGCTCAGACAAGTGTACTGACCAGCCACAATTTACAACCAGAGACTTTATACCACATTCTGTTTGTTCCTCCTTTGCTCCCTTCTGTTTCCCCTTCCCATGCACATTGCCTCATTAGTTGGCACATTCCCAACAACAATCTGAACCCTCTGGTTCTTATCCTTACCAGTTTCAAAGTCGTTGTTTGCTTGCAGTTTTGTGATCACAGTATCAATTTACACACTTAAATTTGTGTGCCTAATGAATGTTTGTTTCCAGTCTTTGTCTCTGTGTTTCTGTCAGATCTACACCTCCAAATGTTTTGTTTATAATTTCTCCCTTTTCCTTGGTGTCCCATTTGAGAAAGCTGTTGATAAGAAAATCTTACTGAAATAAACATTTCCATATTGAACATACCATTATCAAATAATTTGACTGGCTAGGTTTGGTTGAACTTCCCCAATGCAGCTTCCTTCCATTTCCTCCTGTGCTATCACTGGTCACCAGAGAGATATCAGCACCTCCCTCTCCATTTTCCCCCTTGAGGAAGACGTAGACTGCTATGAGGTCACCTTCTGACTTCTCTTCTTCAGGCTGAACCAAATGACCCCAGCAGCTCTTCATAAGTCTTGTTCCTGAGGCTTTTCACTATTTTGACTGCCTTCCTCTGGACACACTCCAAAAGCTTTATATTCCTAAACTGAGGTGCCCAAAACTGCACACAGTACTTAAGTACTCTGAAAATTCAATGAGGGCAAATCCAGGGTTCTGCACTTCGGGAAGAATAACCCCATGCACCAGTAGAGGCTGGGGAAAGCACCTGTGGAAAGTCTGCTGGGAAGGAGCTCTGCAGAGAAGGACCCGGGTGTCTAGGGGGACAAAAGTTGTCCACGAGTCAGCAGTGTGCCCTTGTGGCCCAGAAGGCCAAGAGGACCCTAGGGTGGATTAGGAAGAGCATTGCCAGCAGCTTGAAGGAGGTGATCCTGCCCCTCTACTCAGCCCTGGTGAGGCCACATCTGGAGTGCTGTGTCCAGTTCTGGGAGCCTCAGTACCAGAGAGACATAGAGCTTCTGGAACAGGTCCAGTGGATGGCAACAAAGATGATCAACAGACTGAGCAACTCTCTTATGAGGAAAGGGTGAGGGAGCTGAGCCTGTTCAGCCTCGAAAAGAGATGTCTGAGAGGGTCGTCATCACTGTCTATCAGTATTTGAAGGGAAGATGCCAAGAAGAGAGAGCCAGGATCTTCTTGGTGGTGGTGAGCAATAGCACAAGAGGCGATGGGCAGAAATTCACACACAGGAACTTTGATCTGAATATGATGAAATTCATTACTGTGTGAATGACCGTGCAGTGGAAAAGATTGCCCGGAGAGTCTGTGGAGTCTCCCTCACTGGAGATATTCAAGAACTGTCTGAATACAGTCTTGTGCCATGTGCTCTAGGATGACCCTGCCTGAGAAGGGAGGTTGTGCCAAGTGAACCACTGTGGTGCCTTTCAACCTGACCCATCCTGTGATTCCATGAGCTGAGGCCACACCAGTGTAGTGTAGGGCAGGACAAACACCTTTCTTGACTGGCTGGAGATTCTGTGTCTGATGAACCCCAGGGCACAGCTGGCCCTTTTGGTTGCTGAGGAACACTATTGACACATTGTCAGCAAACCCCCAGATACTTTCCATGGGGCTGCTCTCCAGGTGCTTGTTCCACAATTTGTATATATTTGTATGTATTTCCAGAGAACTGAGTATTTGTTGCAGCTATATGTAGCTTATTTGTGAAACAGAATCCTGAGGGAACTGAGATGATGAATCTAAAATCAAATGTACAATTAGAATATAGTTGCTTCCAGTGCATATAATCAGGGAGCTCACATCTCTCATCCAGAAAATAAAGAAAACATTTAATAAAATTCCTAATATCAAGTTTGAAAGATTAAAACCAAACAGATTTCTCTCCAAAGTTTCATATAATTTCAACTAGACAAATAAACTCTGGATGCATCAGTTCAATTACTATACTCATTATTCAGTGCAACTATATTATTCAATTAAATTGAAATTAAAACTAAATTGAAATTACAATCTGAATAAACTACTGCAGGAAGTTATAAGTAATATTGTATTTGTGCTACACTTCTGCTGCATTTCATTTAAAATTCATATGAAAATATAATTAAATCAGTCTTAGTAACTTACTTAAGTTTTATGTTAATCATATTTTAATGGAAACACAAGAAGAAACAGGAAAATCACAATTAAGTCAGCATTTTATTTGCAGGTCTAAAGGCAAGTCCTTAGAGTTAGGGTTTTTTCAAAGACTATGCTTTCCACGTGTCTTGCCTGTTATAATGAAAATGAGAAAGGTAACTAATGTGTACAAGGACAAGCTTTAGATGTTTGTTGATGGCTTGTAATACCTTCATGTCTCATTACCAGAAGATTGTAAAGCAAACTGCTCCTCAGTGTAATATCAAAATCTGATATAAAAAGATATCCAAATGGTAGTTAGGATGTCTTCAGCTTTATGGAATATTTTCTGTCATTATTCCCTGTTAGGAGGGCTTATTTCTTGATTATTCTAGCATTATCAAGAAAGTATTAATATACATGTATGTGTGTATATATATAGTAACACATCAAATCTCCAGGTTTATATTTGACACAAGGCAGTGCACATAAGGCCATATATTGACACTGTGCTTCTCATTTATATGCACATCATTTTATATTTATGAATCACACTTTAAATACATGTCTTGCTGGAAATTGTGTTGAAAATGTTTATTTAAGCTAAATTAAAAAAAAATATTTATGATTGTTTTTAAAATCAATTTTATTCAGCAAAACTAACTTAAAATATATGGGTAATGTTTGAGGCTGAAGGTGATAGAGTTTTTATGGTGTTATAAGGTATTCCTGTTATGGCACAATCATGTACAAAATCTATTTGTGTAGAACAGCACATGTAATAATTGAAGTGGTACAACTGTGACGGAGCAACTTACTTGTTCTACTCAATAGTGATTCAATATAAATAGAAAGATTCTATAACTGCTCAAGAATATCTCCAGTGGTCTTCATGTGTGGAGGTGATGAACAACCAGTCTTTGAAAGTAGTTTTGGTATCACTTCTTCCAATGAAAACTTAAAGTTTAACAAAATGCATTTAATTTAAAATATTGTAGTTTTGTTTACATTTGTGAAAAAAAAAAAAGTTAGGTGTACTTTAAGCTGACAAATTACTTCAGCAGTTAACATAACAAGATAAAGACTAACATGCAACACTTCTATGCAGCATAAGAAACAAATTGCTGAACTGATGGACTTCTCTGAAGAACTGTTGTTTACCACATGCAAAAGCTCAATTTTCTTTTCTTTCTGAGGTATTTTCTTAACCTTCAGAGACTTCTGAAGAAGCAGACTACTCTTCAGAAAGCTGGGATTTATGGATTTATTGCCATGAACCCCAGAGTCTCTTTTAAGAAATTCTCATCGTATAATTTTTATCTGATCATTTAAGTGATCTTTGCTGACAATGCAGAGTATGCAAGAAAAAAAATATAATGCAAACATAAAAACCCAGCAGCGTATGCCAGACAGTATTTAGAGAATATCACAGAGATGCCACAGCAGCACTTAAAGCAAAAGAAAACATGAATGCAAGAGAATAACTACTGAAAGTGCATGATCTATGTTTTTAAAAACATCTGACAATACTAAACCAGAACAGCATCACTAGCACCTTCCATTATTAATGAGCATGTAGCTCACAAAAATTTCCTATTATTGCTTTTAAATACAGAGTTTTTTTAAAATGTCTAGCAGAGACTTTTGAATTTAGATATCTGCAGCAGGACCTTATGCTAGGGAGTTACATATGGGATGGATGTACTTATCCACAAGGAAAGGATGATCCTCTTAGCTGCAAACCTAACTTTAAGAAACAGTTTCTTCTTTTACACAGCAAAATCATTTAATGACGAATTGTGTTGAAACCCTCTGTCTCATGCTTAAGGGCCTGATTTAATACTAAATTTATTCAGTCAAAACTTGCCCTGTCCCTACTGTTGGTAACCCATCTTTTGCACTTGTACAGCAGCTGTTTTCCTGAAGACTTGAGAGGAAATAAGACCTTTTCTCTCAAAGCAGTTGTCAATAACCTTTCATTGAGCTACTGCTAACACAGTTCTTACAACTGTTTTTGTAATCATTGGCATTTCTTAATGAGTGCCAGCAGTTTTTAAAATAAAACTGCTGAGTACTTCTGTTGAGTGTCAGAAAAACTCACAGTTACAGAAAACATTTGCTTGGAAAATATGCCATGACTTTCCTCAAATCAATAGTTATAATTACATTACTATAAAGTGACCCAGACCCAGTACTTCTCTTCCATCAGTTAGCTTAGACTAATGGAAAAAAAGTTATTTCTAAGTTATAACAAATTAAGAAAATAACATTTATATTTCATATAACTTATATTTGTTCATATTGCAACAGTACAATAAGTAAATTATACTGTATTGTAAGACAATTACTTTTGCTGACATATACTAGAGTGCCCTTTAGTAAAAATATCAGTTTCTATGAATTTTTAAGATTAAAATCAGAATAAAATTGAGAAAGCAAGTAGGATAGAGGACCTACTTATGAAAGACTTACTATGGCAGCTCTGATTCCTTCAAGTGCTGGGGTTTTTTTTTTTGGTAATTGGCTCTGAACATCTTCTAGCAAAAATGATTACAGCAACCAGTCCTACTAGGCTTAAAAATTATAATTCTTTCTGGACTACTGTCACAACAAATAAAATCAGTGGGACTACTAACATGTTAACATATCAGCCTGTGGAGGTCAGGCAGAATCTTATCCATGAGATTCTATTAATCTTTTTTTGAACATCTGAACATTTTTGGGTGCCATCACATTTGCTCAAGGTGTGACAGCAGTTGCATGCTTTCTATTTCAAAAAAGTATGAGGTAAAAAGCAAGTGAAAACAAAGTCTACAGATTCTATTTACACATATAGTAATTTCTTTGTTATACTGGGTTTATCTTTTGGCATCAGACTACAGTTGGTGAAGATATTAAGATGATGCTACAACACAAAATTGTAAGTTTCTCTTATGTCTTTTGCAGGTCCTGCAGGAGAGAAGTCTGCTGAGTTTATTCTTTCCATTAAAAAAAAGAAAATGTAAAATACAAATAACTGCAATTTAACTATTTTGGTCTGAAGCAGGATTTTTTAACATTAAAAACTGAAATAAGCTATAAGGTGATTTCAAATAGGCATGGAATAGTGATCATACAGCCACAGCCACTAGAATCTCTGTTTACATATTTACTCTATCTATACTATTCATAAGTGTAAATGGCTGTGATGATGTAGATTTTGCAAAACATTAGAAATTTATCTTGCTGAAAATCCAGATTTCCTTTACTATGAGAGTGTTTCTGAATGTTGCTAATAAACTTGCAAAAGCAGTGGTCTGAAGACAAGTTGGATAAGCACTATCCTAATGGAAAACCCATATTTTTAGTGCACTTGGAGAGTTAGGACAGCGAAAAACTGATAAACTACCTGAGATGTTCTTCTTAGTGGAATTCTATTGGTAACTATTTTTTTAAGCATGAAAAATATTCTGTTAATTGCTCACTTGCAAGAATATTATATATTTTTTATTTTAAGAGAATAAAGGTATTAGTAGAGACTAGTGTGGAAAGGTGAATATTATTTTCAAAATTATTTTCAGAACTCAGATGAATATTGTTTAATGGAATGATTAAATAAATGGTTCATGAAAGAAAGAAATGGTTGCAGTTTTTAAAAAAAATAATAAAGCAATAGTGAAAAACATAGAAATCCCTATAGGCACAGAATAAATGCTGTACCAACACTTCACATTTCCTTCTCTTTTCCTCCCTTGCCCTAAGGGTAGTTTCTCGGGAGTCCAACTAAGTCCTGGGAAAGCTGGAATTTTGCATCCTAAAATTCAGGCTCCTCACTTTACTCTTCACCTGACCCATACTCTTCATAATCAATGCATGACTGCTACAGCTCAGTCTGCCTCAAATGATCAATAACTTAAAATACAGAGGATTGTTTATATGTTCATAGCAGAAATTAAACCTATTGTTTGTACCCAAAAGAGGGTAATTACTGAGCCCCAGTTTCAAAAGAAGTGCATTTGGTCTGCCTAAGATTGGGCGCTGAGCCTACACAACTCTGTCTGGTGTAGTTACCACTCTGTTCTGACAGAGCTGCATTCATCAGACCCATTACTATTCATGATGAAATCTTCTTATAAAGCTTCACAAGAAAATAATAAGAATATTCACTACTTGTTATATTCTGGGGTTTTTTTTTTCCCTTCTAGGACCTTTCATCTTAATAAGATGGCAGTCTGTCTATCAACAGAGACAGACATATGCAACTAAAATCTTTCTGCTTTATCCTACCCTATAGTTTGACCTTGGATGACAGGTATTTGCTTTAATATATAATATGGCTATCACAGAAAGATCTTCAATAATATTTGTTAAGGTATTCCTATTTTTTCTTATTGGTTAATATAAAAATTATTCAAACATTTCTGATATCTCTGAGTCCTGCAGAGTCATAAATTTTACCCTCAAGTTTTTCAGAAGAAATCAGTCATGATGCAATTACTTTATAATTTCAAAAAATGAAACACTAATTTTTAATATATATTTAATTTTACAACATTAACATTGATAGAATTGCTTTAGAAAGAGAAGAACAGGATGAATAACGTGGCAGAATATGGTTTGTTATGTGATAATTCCTGCCACATACTTCCTTTGCTGTACTTTCAGATGGCCAAGTTTAATATTATAGAGATAAATAAACAGAAGATGTTAACATGGGTATGTGCATATATATCTGTGTTTACTTGCAGCATAATTGAAACAGGCTAACATACATGCCTCGTATGTGAAGACATACTAATATCAGTATATATCCCACCTTACCTTAAGGAAGTAAGGAAGATACCTATTAGAACTCTGTGGAAAAGTAGCTTTCTATATGGCCAGTGCAGAGAAAATCCCCACAAGAAAAGTCAGATATTCAATGTATTTTCTCTCTACTAACTTTATAGGGAGCTTAGGGCAACCCTGCTGCTTGTTTTAAATGTCTTATTTTTATACTTAAATAGGTGGCATTGTACATATGGCAGATGGGTCAAAGCTAAAAAAAAATTAAAAGAAGTAGTTTTGGCCACATCAGCTTTTCTGTGACAGCTCATTTTTGTGTAGGAAAAAAATCTTTTACTTCACCATGCCTTTTTCTGATCCTTTCCTTTTCTATATCCTTTGATTAAAGCCTTAATCAGTGAAGGCTCAACAATTCAGGAATTTCAGTTTTATACTGCTGCAAAGTCCTGAGGATTTAGAAAAGGCTTTTGATGGCAATCATTCATGAATACTTGTGACATTCTACTGATTCCCAGACAAAGCTGTCAGCATTGTTGGATGTTTTTGGACAGGCAGTGAACATTGTATCATTAATAATGGTAAACAGTAGAACATATGACAGTCATGGGAAATAGGTTATGGTTGTTATGATAATCATACTAACACAAAAATCCATTAAAAAAAAAAAAAAAGATATGTGACTGAGAACAAACACATGTGCTCTGTTATCTATATTAGCGCAGGATAATGCCAGTAAATATAAGTTACGTCTTTCTTCCCTACTGTGACCATCTGTGTTCAGTAAAGATTTACCCCAGGAAAAGGTGGTAGAAGTTTCTCCATGACTAAGTACCTTAGGGAGGTTTCTCACTTATAACCACATTTAACATTACACATGACTTCCCAAGAGTTCTGCCATTAATAAGCTGCTTAGGGAGAGTGTTGAAGCAGTGGACTCTTTGACAGTCTTAGTTACAATCACTTCCTCTTCACTTTTAAGTCTGTGTTGGCTTCTGGAAGATTCCTTAACAAAAAGAAGAAACGAAAATTGATCAAAGGTAAGCATTCAAGGAAAGCTTTTCAAAAGCAGATAGTTTGTGTGTGCTTGTTCCTGTGTAAGGAACATGAGGCCAAGCTTGAAAACCTTTGAAAATTTCTACCTCTCTCAGAAACTATGGTGTCTTCTAAGTAGTCAGTATGATTATATGCCCAAAGGATAACAAAGGCCACTGGCATGACATTATTAATATTCAGGCTTAGGTGCTGGAATCTAGATGGATGTTGCTATAATAAAAATAATGACTCACCCAAATGGGGAAGAAACTACAGATAATGTGGTTGCCCCTTTCTCCAACTTATCAATATCTTCCACAAATTAAGAAAGTAAAATGTTAATTTATTATTTAATTTAAATATCTGTTTTAAACGTTATCTTGGTTTGAAAGACAGGTATCTGCCAAGGAAGGCAGGAGCCTCCCTTGGAATGGAAAATGTAAGCCCCTTCCCTCTGAATTATTATAATTTTGAAATTAAGGGGCATTCAGGCAATTATATGAGAAACAGGAATAACAGTTCTTTACTTATATATATACAAATATATATAAAACAAAGTAATGATACAGAAATACTAGCTTAACCTGACAGAGTCAGGCAGGGTGTTGGTAGCAGTCCGATTAGGTGGTGGCTGCAGTCCTCTTTGGAGTGGTTCTGCTGAAATGGTGATCCTGTAGAAAAGTCTGGTCCTCCTTGGACGCTCCAGTGGTGGTTGTGTAGCACTTGTCCTGTGGGAATCCAATAGGTAAAGCTGTTTGTGTGTTCCAAACCCCAGATTATATCCAGCTGGGAATGCTTGGTTCCTCCCCCTGGGCGGAGCATCTCACAGTGGGCTGAAGTAATTCTGTGAGTCGTGTGGTGGGTCCTTGATTGCCCATTAAACAGAGATAGCTGCTGGAGGGAGTTATCAAGGATGAGTCATGGTAGGAGATAACAAGCACAGCCCCACCTGCTTTAACAGCTTGTGGAGATGATAATAGAATACATACTTTTGGTTACATCTTATATTGTAACCTAGGGCAAATGTGTGTCATTTCCAACCAAGGCAGCATCACAGAAAAATTCTTGTTCTGAACAACATGAGAACAGCAGGAAAAGGAAGGAAAACAGTGAGAGACCAAGTACATTCAAATTAATTGAGAAGGATAACAAAAAAAAAAAAATAGTGGGTATGTATAGAAATAGAAAAATAACACTAGAAGAGGATTACCAAAATTATAGTCCAGTAACAGAATATCTTTGGAGTTTGAACAGGTTGAGATATATTCTGATATAATCACAGTTCTGAGAGAGGCTTGTGACCGTTAATGATCTCTCATGAGGAACAAGAAGAAACAAAATGGAGACCAAGAAAAGGTATTTAACTCAAGATCCTTAAACTGATATTAAAATATAAATACCATTAGTATTTGTTGAAATATTAATATGAATAACTAAAAGAGAAATAGATTGATCTTCTGACCCTTTCTTTAATGAAGGGAGCTTTGGTGTTGGGTTTTTTGCTGCAAGACTGCCAGGTAAGCAGGATTCTCTGAATTTATATACAGTGACATCATTATTCTCAGGAGAAAAGGTTTGACCTAAGAAAAGTAATGGATGTTATACAACTGCATGAACTTTAAGGTAATTAAACCCCATTAGGGATTAGGTAAATGCTAAACTTTTGAAATGCTTGGCTGTAACTTTTCACTTGACTAGAGACTCAAGATATAGATTCACTGGATGTTTTATGGCATCATTATCCAATAGACTGCTAAAAGTACATTTCACTAGTCTCAGTTTCTAGTGTCGTTTTCACCCATAGCTATCAAAAAGATGCCAGTGTGTCTACAGATCTAGCCTCTATGAACTTGTTTTAAATAGTCATTGGATAAAACATAAAACCAATATAGAGGCATAGATGAAAATGTCGTCTCATTCTGTCCAAGAATTGTCCCCTAGCCACCAGATCAGAAAGGTTGTAGCTAATCTTCATTATTGTTTTCTTAAAAAATTAATCCTTAGGTCTGTAATATAGTGAGGAACAGATGCATAAGAATATATCCACAAAAACAGAATAACCTGCCAAAAACTCGAGAGAATACAGGCTTGACTTCTCTTACAGAAAAGAGGAGTATACAATATTTTAACTACATATTAAGTAAAATAAATATTTGCTTTGCTTTTGTTACAGGTTGATTTCTTTTCTGGGTTGATTGTAATTTTTTTTTTTTTGAGGGGGTGGTGTGCTTTTTAACAGAATGAGGTAAAATAGGAAAACAATTACGTGGTATAAATTCTGGCCAAAGGTATCTAGTAATTTTTAAGATTAAGTTGCATACATTCCGGATAATAGGTTTTTAGTATATGTATTTCTGGTTTTGGAGTGTCTTTTTGGTCAGATTAGGGATATTTCTATTAATGTTACTGATTACTGAGAGTCCCTTTCCTGCATGTTTAGCCATTTCATAGAATCATAGAATGTTTTGGATTGCAAGGGACCTTAAAGATCATCTAGTTCCAACCACCCCTGCCATGGGTAGGGAAACCTCCCACTATAGACCAGGTTGCTCAAAGCTCCATCTGACCTGGCCTTGAACACTTCCAGGGATGTGGGCATCCACAACTTCTCTGGGCAGCCTGTTCCAGTGCCTCACCACCCTCACAGTAAAGAATTTCTTGCTCAAGTCCAATTTAAATCTGTCCTCTTTCAGTTAAAAGGCATTGCCCCTTGCCCTGTCATTACATACCCTGGTAAAATTTTTTACTCTTTCTTATAAACTTCCTCTAAAGTATTGGAAGCCTTCATGAAAGTGTCCCCAGAGCCTTCTCCAGGTTAAACAACCCCAACTGTCTGAGCCTTTCATTATATGAGAGGTGCTCCCATCATCTGACTATATTCATGTTCCTCTGGACCCACTACAAGAGGTCCAAATCTTTCTTAAAAGCCCCCAAAGCTGGATGTGGTACTCCAAGTGGGGTCTCATGAGAGTGAAACCTGCTGGCTGCACTTCTTTTCATGCAGTGCATGATACAGTTGTGATCCTGGGCTGCAGGAGCATATTGTCACACACACTACACCCAGAATGTGATTGCAACACTTTTGGATTCTGCAGTGGTAGTCAGGTACTTAAAAATGGTTATGCTGGTACTGAGTGTTGAAATATTTAGAAGTATGTCTACACATCTAAGCTGTACTTCTACCCAAGTGACGTAGTGGATGAATAATATGCTCAAAAGTGGGTTGAATGAGGATGAGCATACTGAATTACTCACCTTAAACAAAACAAAATTTTTCATGAGATTATGAATATTCTGCAGATAAGATTAAGGTTATATCTACAGTGCAACATATTTTTCATAAAAATCACTGTTCTTCAGCAGGAATTGATCATAAAACCATTTTCATAAGGCCTCGGTATCTACAGTGTTGGTTGCTTTCTTGCTTTTCCTATGGAATAGATTTGGTTGATGGCTCAGCAAGCATCAGGCATGCCATTTGAAGAGATATGGCACATCAAGCACCTCTGCATTAGGTATTGGAGAGCATTTGATGAGCATCTGGAACAAACTTCCAATTAAGTTTTCTCTATAGGAAGGTTTGGGCTTTTGGGGGGGGGAAGTAGAAAATAATAGTTCGCTGTCATCAATCCTCTTTAAAACTGCGTCCAAAAAATGACAATGATTGGCATGGGATGATCAGGAAAATTTCTTAAAAAAACATATTTATGTTCCAAACTACAGTTTAAAGTAGATGTGGCCTAAGGCAACTTATCTTTGCCTAAAACTATAAGCAACAAAGACAAGTGTTTTGGAGAAGTTAATTCCTGAAATTCAGTTCAAAACTGTTATGATGCTTATGTTGCTGTGGGATTTGAATTCATGATTATTTTTTGAGTGTGTCCCTAAGAACTGGCCTTTTTTTCTCTTTTTTCTTATATAATTTATTTTATTATTCTATTTAAGCAATTAAAGATTCAAGTCGCAAAGGTGCCAAATCCTAGACGTGATTTCTGTATCCACTGATAAAAATGTTCTTGCCTTTCATGTGACAAGATCAAGCTCAAAAATATGCTACATCTGATAATGAAAAAAGGGTATGTGTACTAACCATGGCTATGTTAAGTTTTCCATGCCCAGAAATGATACATTAAATCAATTAAAGTGCTAGAAATTTTTCTGCATTATAGTAATATACAATTGCAAGAATATTTTTACTTGCAAACAAAATATTGTAATAATTGACAAAAAGAAGGTATTGAATCAAAAGTTAGAGAAATTATGTTTGTATGTTCAGTGACTTACAAGAATGTAGGGCTTCATACATTGATACAATTGATACTTATGTAATGGAAGATTTGAGGTTTTGTTTCATCAGTTTTCTTATTTTCTAATCTTAATTAATATATTTTTACAGTTTGAAAATTCTGAAAAATAATTATCCCTGGAAAAGAATTTTGTCAAGAATGCTGTAGAATACTTATATCTCTAAAATACTGCTTAGTAACTAAGGTTGTGTGTATGCAATATTTAAATGTTCTTTCTTTTTTTGTAAATGGAGAAAAATGTTAATATTTTGTCTTACCCTGGAGTAACTGTTTATCTCAATAAATAATGGTTTGATGCCATACATATGCCAAGTACTGGTTAATCTGAATTCACTTTCAGTTTCTAATTAGACATCTGTTAAAGTCCGTAACAGGAAATCTAATAGAGTTATGTTGTAATTTGTCAAAGAGATTAATGATTCACAGCGTTAAAGTGTCTGTAAATGGAGTTCTTATGTGAGTCATTATATAAGTTAAAATTAAACTCTTTTGCTTTTATGGAAAATGTTTCCAACTTGTGTTATTACCAGCAATTACAACATCAAAACATCCCAAAAAAGAAAAAGATCAAATGATAAAGCTATTTTTTTTTGCCATCATTCCATAACTGGAATACTAATGCTTAAAGTAACTGCCAAGACTAATGAAAACCATATTTTTTCTCTTTTTCTCTTTAGCATTTTGACATTCCAAGATTTTAATGAAAATATTCATAGAACTCTTAGCTGTACATTTTCCAAATTGATGGGAAAATTTGTGAAATAACATTAATTATTTGGGTACTATAGAATGAGATGCACAAAAATTCTCATATACTGAGCTTATTATTCTAAGAATTGCAAGTGCAGGATGCATATTATGTCCCACAGTCATTTGCAGTCCTTCAGAAGTCAGCAGAAACTCAGCATGTCAGTTAAGTATCACAGCTGAGTTAAGCAAGTTTTTTTTACTGCCTTCAAATTTAAAGTATTTTTCATTGTTTGGTAAATTTGTGTCTTATTTTGCTTTGGGTTTTACATTTTAAGAAACATTCTGGAAGATAAGGACAGAACATTTCCTTTGCCAAAATAAATAAGCAAGTAAATAAATAAATAAATCTTATGTGTCAGAGAAGTTACCACGGGCTTTGAGAGCCCAGCGACTTAACAATGAGTTATTGGGTGAAAAAAATGTTGACAATCTGTTTCCTTGCTTTGTAGGGGAAGTCATTCGTGTTCTATTGTGAAATTCCCTTCACGTCTTAGAAGGCAGATGGTATTCAAGATTTTCTCCTGCTGCTCTTGAAAGAAATGTCTTTTTCCAGCACTGTCTCGCTTATGTGTGGCAATACCTTGTCTTACTTGCCACATAGATGGATGGTGCAAAGTAATACAACTCCGCCCCCTGTGTACCTTTTTTTAAAGGTACCTTTAGAATCTGCAGAATTGTGTCTTTTTAAATTATGACAACAGCTCCTGATTAGCAAAAGCACAGAACAATTCACAGTTGTTTCCAATTGTGAAAGGACATGGTGAATCAGAGAGAACACAATGTACAAGGTCAAAATTACATCTGGTTTGTTGGAGCAAGCTCGGTGGTATTCAGCATGAGATCAACAAGTTCCATTTCATATGGATTGTGCTTCAGAAGATGTCATATTTAGAGTAGTTTATAAAAAATTATGGCCTTGTAACGGTTCACATATGCTTTTTGACATATTTGACTTAAACTAGAAACATGACATTTAGAGGCAAGAGATAATTTTTTTAATGGAGACAAAAAAAAGTTACCAATCCAATGTTAAATGAAAAAAAAGAAACCAACTCGTACTTTCATAATGTCAGGGAACAATTTAAATCCCATATCTGCCTGGAAAATTATCAAGACATCTGAAAGCAGTATATGAAAATTGCAATACTACTACAGATAAATATAATTATGTGCAATATATAGAAAAAATTGATATATAATGTGTTAAAAGTTAATCCACAGAATAGTAATATATTTGAACACTTAAATACATGGAATTTCATTTTGGAAACAAACATAGAAAAATATTATCTTTGGTAGAATATTTCAAACATTAATATATTGCCAAAAGAAAGATCTTATTTTTAAATCTTTAAACTCAGGATCCAATACTACTGTGAACACCTCTCATCTCTCACTAAGTTACATGATTAGCATGAAATGGATGTTGAGACATTTTCTATACCATTACAAATTACTGGAGCTGTAGGCACTGAGATGTGAATTCCTCTCTTCATGTCAAATGCCTGAGTTAAATCCTTTTTTTTTCCCTACTCATTCAGCATAATCATGTAATTTAAAATATTTTAAGCATTAAAAACAAAAGAAGACAAAAACAAACAGACAAACCCCATTCCTTACAAATCAAAGCTAAACGGAAGTGGATAGTTGGAACTGTCATGAGGAAATGAAGGACATTCCTGACTTTTGAACATCACTAATAGAGTTCTGGCAAACTTGATTATCCAAAATTTTTCTGATATAACTGGATTCTGATAGAAGCATTAATATATTGCTTTTCTTTTTGTGCAGTATTTGCTTCTCACATACCGTATTAGAAGTGGTTAGGTACTCACAGACTTAAGCTTGTGTAACAGCTCAGAAATACTTAAGTCACACCAGTCTTAAAATGAAAGATTTAACTGCATGGATGGATTTCATGTTATCCACAGACAAGTCATCCAACTGAAGAGTTACACTTGAAAAGGGAATGTAAAACCTAATTGGATGTACTAGACTACCCAAAACTGTTACTCCCTGGACAAATTCAGAATGCATTGCCAACAGTCTCTGAAATGCAACTAAACAAAGTTGAGAGCAAAGGGCAAAACTAGACTGTCTGCCTGATGTGTGATTTCAGGGGGAAGTAGTCCCCTTTGAAAACGTTATCTGGAAAATTTTGACAAAACTATAGGAAAGTGAAAAATGCCTAAGATTTATCCATCATTTTCTCACAGGCATATTTATAATTTCTATGTAGAAACTGAGCAGATCAGAGTTTGAGATGCTACAGGTAGGCCATGCTGTAGCACTAGTAATTTGCTATTATCTTGTTCTTTTGCGAAGACCTGTGCCTGTTACACCTGTGTCTACACTGTCAAATTTTAATCTGAGGGGCTGATAGTCACCATCTACTGCTGTATTTTCTGATAAATTCCTTATTAGGTCAAGCACACTGGCTTTCCACTAGAGATAGATTATGTCCAAGTGTCTTTAGTACTACTAAAAATGTGAGGGGGTTTTTTTGAGCAAATACACTTGTAGATCTGCATGTGTTTCTTGAATCTAGTTTAAATTCTCTATAACATTAATCAAATTATGTCTCTTTCCATCTGCAAATTAGGAAAATTCCTACATTCTTTTTTCCAAGTGAAGAATATAAAAAGTTTGAGTAAGGGGTGGTCTTCTGATAGAATATACTGAGATAAAAATTAATAACAACTACTTTCAAAGTTGTTATAATAAATTACTTTTCACATGTTAGGTAGACCTGGAATTGATGATTAAAGAAGACAGCATAATTTATTGTTAAAAGTAGTTATAATTCACACTGTAAACTATATCAAGACCAAGGGAGCATAGATTCCTTGATCAGATGGAAGAACATGCACTCCTTATATCCAAGTCTTGTATCTTGTGAAGCAGTCTGGTGATTTGTCATTTGGGATTATAAATCTGGCTCTCACAGGCCTCTTTAGCTCCCAGTAGACACTGCGCTAATAATTTTTCATTCTGGAAAAATAAATTACAGAAAAACAAAGGTATCTCAGGCCTGTAGTCAAGAAAAGGAATCCTGAGCTGAGATGTGAACCTTTAGCACGATGTCATTAAATACCATGGTGGGATAGGGCTCTTAAACAAAACTGGGCCTTGATGGAATTTTGCTTTGCGTGTGCAAATATTATTTGGCATTATTTTCAGTATAACCGAGAGTAACAAAATCACAGATATAGCATAGGTATAAGCCATTAGAATACCTCTAAACCACAACTGAGATGTTGAAGTAAACAGTAAACTTCTGTTTTAACACAATAAATACATAGGAAACACAATAAAACATAGGAAATGAAATAACAGTTCCATTAAGACAGATGCAGAGCAAGGCATTGGTCACTGCAGCCTAGGCTTCCCTTGACTTTCACATTCCCCACCAGCCCCTTCTTGTTGGCGAGAAGAGGTCCAGCATGGCATCTCTCCTCGCTGGTGCCTCTATCACTTGGAGTAGGAAGTTGTTATCAACACACTCCAGGAATCCTCAGGGTTGCTTACGACCCACTGTGTTGTCCCTCTGATGCCTTGAGTGGCCACCTAGAAACAGAGACTAGACAGGAATAAGGGAATAAAGGCAGGTATTTATTTGAAAGGCCTTCAAAGGTACACCCTGGGGAGCCAGAGGCTACTCTCAAAATGGACCCCAAGATGGACGACAAGTCACGAGTTCTTCACCCTTTTATAGGTTTGGTCCATTTGCATATCAGCATAAATTAGCCAATTAAAACTTTAGCTAATGATGTAACTTCTTCAATTTCTCCACCTCTCTAGGGGGTCTAGTTTACACCTTTTGGGCCTAGGACAATCTGAGTGTCCTTGAATAGCAAGCTCGGAGAGGCTTTGTTGTGTCTATCTGGCATAAGAGAGCAGCAGCTAGCAGGCTACAAGAAACTTCAGTTACACATTAGGCAATGTAGGATTTGAAAAATATAAAAGTTAAAACCTAAGGCATGACCTCCAACAGATACCAGGGTGGTTGTATTGCCCCATGAGGACCAGAGATCATGAATGTAAGACTGCACCTATCTGTCTGTAGAGGGACTCATACATTTGATCTTCCTGGACAGGCCATCTGTAGCAGATCCCCACTATAATGTCACCTGTGCCTTCCCTCCCTTTATTTCTGACCCATAAACTCTGTCAGCTCCTCATCCACCTTCAGGTGGAGTTCCATGTTCTCCAGCAGCTCACTGACATGGAGGGCAACTCCACCTCCTCAACTCCCCTGCCTGTCCTTCCTAAAGAACCTGTATCCTTCCATTTGAACATTGCAGTCACAGGAGACATCCCAACACAACTCCATGATGCAATAAGATCCTAGCCTCACAGGCATGTGCATGTCTGCACTCCCCTTGTTTGCACTTCCCATGCTCCTTTGATGAAGCTGACCTTCATGAACCCTCAGCAGAGCAAGTTTCTCAAAGCAAGTCTCATCATCTAAGTAGCTGAACCCCTGACTGTGGCACCAGTCTTGTAGCTGTGTGTTGATTCTCCAAATTCGACTGGCTCTTTCAAACAACTTCTCTTTGACTGAGAGGCTTGTTAAAAAAACTGCCTGTGTTCTGGAGTCCCTTACCACCTCTCTCAGGGCTCTGTAATCCTTTTCTAATTTAATTTTTCACTGCTTGGGGTTTTATACATTTCCACGACAGCGATTTTTATCTTGAATACTGGAGCAGCTATGACTATCAGAACAGCTATACTTCTTTGTTTTTAATTATTCTGAAAGGCTTTAATTCACTTATGCTCACACATATTAATAATTTATTTTCATATTAAAATTAGCCATGGTCACACAGCTGTGCTGCATCAGATGACTCCATGAATCATAGGTGGATAAAACTCCTTGGACGAGAGTAAAATGATGGAGCTCAATGTAATTGCCAAAATATCGGTATCTAGTGTCATTTGAAGAGTAATTTTAGATGCATGCTGGCCTCTGTCTACAGTAGAGGTGTCTCATAAATAATGCGTCACATCTGACAGCAACATGGGGATGTCTGGGATGCTTTAGAGTGTTTTAGGTGGCCCTAGGCACATGTGTTTAAGCAACTGATTTGTGTCCATGGTATCAGATGCTTTGGCCAGTCCACTGTTAGCACTTTTGGAAGATCATAATGAGTCTGTACTGGAACATACTTGTGAAATATAAATATTAAATTTTGATTTATAGAAGGTTTTTTAAATGTGTACTTAGTGTTTCAGCCATTTACTTCAGGGCCCTGGATTGTATGCTTTCCACAGAAAAGAGATTCCAGGCCAGGAAAACATAAGTCCTAAAACTCTTTTGTTCCATGTGTTCCTCTAGAAATTTTGGCATATTTTTGTTTCATGTGTTCCTCTAGAAATGGGCCATATCTGAAATTCTCTATTTGAAGCTCAGTGAGCTTACAATGTGAGAGTATCTGTGGCAGTCCTCTGGCAATTTTGGACTCCTACTAGGTCATAATGGATCTGGAAGATTGTAATGCCTTCTCCCAAAGTAATTTCTTAGTTCTGGGAGGACATTTATTTGATTGGGTCTGAATGTAACATTTTCCATGGGTTTGTAGTTTCACTGCTTGAAAGAGACAGTCATTTATACTGTAATACTTCGCAAAATTGTTGCGATAGAAGTAATTGAGAAGAAGTAACTGTGAAGAAGCAACTAAATTTGTGGCCATAAACTAAGACACTAGAAATTCCACTTCAACATAAAGAAGAACTTCTTTACACTGACGGTGGCACAGCACTGGAACAGGCTGCCAAGGAAGGTCCTGAAGTCTCCCTCTCTGGAAATATTCAAAACCCACCTGGACGCATTCCTGTGTAACCTGCTTTAGTGTTGAACTATATGTTCTCCAGAGGTGCCTCCCAACTATTCTGTGATTCTGTAAATGATGTATTACGACCTAAATTTCAGTTTGATCTCTGACATGGGAGTAGGGTGGCACTGTGAGAAAGGTGGGAGATACTTCTTCTGTCAGAATCTTCAAGGCACCAGCATCTGGAACCTCCAGAATAAGAGTGTCTGTATGTACCCTGAACTATCCTATGTGTCTCTTAACATATTAAGTGGGTGAGTATCACACTTTTTTTCCAAATAGATCCTAAATTTTTGCAAGGTTAAAGTTGAATGTTTATTTCAGCCAGCTTGTTGAGCCGGCTGAACTCCAAATCCAGGTGGTGGCATGGGTTGCCATGTTGTATCAGTTTTGCTGTTAACAGGAACAGTTTGCTGATGAGGCTAACTTGCTTTTCTATCCAAATTAATTTCCAGCAAGGCAGGATTATTCAGCTCCTATACATCAAGTCCTGGCCTGCCAGTATGATTAACACTTCCAGAGAGGGAGCTAAGTGCATAACATTGCTAGCAGTCATTTAGTTCAAGGCAAGCAACAACAGAGCATGACACAAAATATCTGAGTCCTCATGGTCAGAGAATGGCAAAAGAACCATATCTAAATGTTAATAAATCCCTTTTTTACACTTTTCCCACAGATAATTGAAGCAGTATAGCTAAGTAAGCCCTTTCCAAATTCTGCTAACAGAAATGAATCCCTTCCATATACACACACAATAAAACAGGTACATTCAATCTCTTCTCCACATACATATAAATTAGATATTTGGCTTAGTTTCTGCAGTTCCATTAACCTTTGTGAGTGTATTTTTCTTCACCAATTAATTCAAGAATGAAGTGGTTTGGCCCCGACTGGCAGCTAAGCAGTACACAGCCATTCACTGACTTCCTTTGCTACCAACAGCATGGGCAGAAATAATAGGAAGGGCGAAAGACCCCAAGAGTTGTGGAGAAGATAAAAATAGCTTGACAAATGAAGGAAAGAGGAAGAGAAAAGAAAGGAGAAATGCAAACAAAAGAAGTGGTGCAAACACAATTACTTATCCCTCCCACAGAAGACCAATGCCCAGTCAGTCCCTAATCAATGGCTACCTATTCAAAACACTCCTCCCTTTGTATTTTTATAGCTGAAAATGGCTCTATATGGCATGGAGTAGTCCTTTGGTCATTTGGGTCAGTGATCCTGGTTATGTCCCCTCTTCTTTTACATCCTCAGCTGTCTTGCTGGGAGGGCAGCACGGGAAGCAGAGAAAGGCCTGATGCTGAGTAAGTGCTGCTCAGCAACAGCTAAACTACAGTGTGTTATCAACACCATTCTGATCACACAGCCAAAACATTGCACCTTAACAGGCTGCTATGAAGAAAATCAACTCCATCCCAGCCAGGCCCAGCACAAAGAAGAAAAGGTAGATGTGGCTTTCTTTGTACAACTGACAGAAGCATCATGTTCAGAAGTCCTGCTTCTCATGGGTGACTTGAAGGAATATTGGGGGTAGGACTAAATCAATGTGTATAAATGCCTGATGGGTTGGAGTAAAGAAGACAAACTCAAACTCTTCTCAGAGGTATTCTGTGACAGAACAAGGGGTAATAGTCATAAATTTATCTACATGAAATTCAGATTAAATGTAAAAGAAAAAGAAATCGTAATGGGATTAGTCAAACCTGGGAACAGATTAGTCTGAGATTGGGTGGAATTTCCATCCTCAGAGCCAGTCAAAACCTCCCTGCACATGGTAGATGTCCAGCAACATGAACAACCTGCCCTAGCAAAGCCTTTTCTGACCAGAGCAGTTTGACTAAATGATCTCCAGAAAGGAGATCCCTTTCAACATCAATAATTTTATGACTCTAATTAAATCACCAAAGAGTCAATATGTACAGTGGAAGATTGTTTTACCCCTAAGAACCAATTTGCCTTGAAATAAATTACAATTTCCTTGTATCTGTTGTCTTCCTGCACCTTCTTGAGACTTCTGCTTCTTCAGACTTGAGCCCTTCAGTCCTTATACATCTATCCGTAGAAGATGACCCATACTTATCCCCAAGAAAAGGAGAATTGTGCAAAGGGTTACATAAATATCTATAGAGAAAATGAACTATACTACTTAAAATATAAGTTTAAATATTTATTAATGCAAGCACTCAAAAAAATACAGGCCAGTACTTCTTCCCTCTCCAAAAGTCTTTTTCTGAATGATAAAAACAGAGACAAAATGAGGGGGATTTATCCATAGATTCTTATAGCTAAATTTAAGGAAGTTTAAGATATCTGCCAAAGTAAGGCTCCACATGTTGAGTCAAGTGCCCAAACTCCTAGAAGATAGCACAGCTCAGATAAGTATGTGAATATATGCTGATATGCATCAGAAAAACACATTTAATTGTGAGCCTTCATATGTGCCCATTAGGGATTTTTCAAAGTTAAATAAACATTTTTTTTGCCACTGGGTTCTGACTGTGATCCAAGCACATTATTTTTTCAGAGTCCTAGTCCTGTCTCTGGGCCTTTCAATCATTATCACATTTTTATAGATGTTAACAGCAGGTCAACAAACTAACCAGCTAGCTGAATAACAAGTAGGATTCTCTGCAGCCTGCAGGAATAGTGTTTTTACAGAATGCATACAGACATATTCACAGATAAAATGTGTCAGGTGTGTTCATGGGGTGTTGTACGAAAGAAAGGAAGTGTCCTATAATGCATTATCCTGCTGGAATATGGGGAGGGTAGTTAAACCAGCTCTTTTACTGTCCATATGTTTTGTAGAGAGCAAACAATTTTCATAACTGCTTTCTGATATTCTCCTGAAGGAAGCTTTCTAGTTTACTAAAAATAAAGGTACAGAAAGAAACTAGCATAAACCTAGTGCAAAGGACCTAGGGACCAGAGCTGTAGCATGAAACACAGATAATAATATAAACATGCCTAAAGTCATAGCACATCAGCGAGGCATGTTGGGGGGGTGTGGCGTGTTAGGGAAGGTGTGGCACAGCAGTGAGGGCGTGGCAAGGCAGTTTGCAGGGCAGTTTGCAGGGTAGTTCATGCAGGCAGGGTGAGCCGGAAGGGCTCCTCTCTAACCATTCAAGAGGACCCAATAGAGGCAGACAGACTCAGTATCTGGTGTAAAAGAGCACAGAAAGAGCCTTTCAGTCCCAGTTTCATCAGCGCACCAGTACAAGCCTCCTCAGTCACGGCGCTGATGCGCTGTGGAGCTCATTCCCCTGCAGCTGCTCCAGTCACTGCCCAGCCATGTCAGAGGCCTCCACTGACCTGCTGATGGCAGATGGAGCTCTCCAGGTCACAGGTCGCCTGGGGTGCCTGATGCCTCCCTGTGAGGCTGGGGCAGAAAAACTGCTCTTTTGCAGGTGTGCTGTGGTTGAGGAGCTGTGTCACCAGGTGAGGGAGTTTCTTTTCTGGTAAAGCAGTTTTGCTTTTATTTTGTTTGTAAGCATTCTCAAACTAAGTGTAACTGCCACCTAAGTTCTGCTGGCTCCCATCAAACCTCCCCTGACTGTGAGAGGGAATATTCACGTGAAGGAAAGGGGAAGTTATGGAGGCACCCACGTGCCCCACCATTGCTGAATGGTCCACTTAGCAGCAGCTAAGTATGTGAGTGTAACCAAGGGGTGTGCACAGGACTCACAAAACTGTCTGAGTGGGGTTGAGAAGAATATGACCGTCATCAGGATTCAACATCCACCAGGGAAATACAGACACTTTGGAAGAGGTCAATCTTAAAAGAAACATGAGGGAAGAGAGTAATTTGTGACATAGGGAGAGACAGTGAAGAGGAAGCAGCAGGTACCACAGGGAGTCTGTCCCTGCCAACAGTGTCCCTGTGGCACCCTGACCCCTGTCCAGATCATACAGGGCAGTCCGCCATGGTGCACTGGGAGTGGCCAGCACCCAACAGCAGGCTGGCACAGTGGGGGCAGCACATGGGACCCCCACCTCAGGGGACGGGGACACCTCTCAGGACACCTCACCATCAGCTGCACCAGAAGCAGCAGTGATATGCAAAAATGGGGAAGGGGTGATGGCAACCCCTATATCCAGGGGGTGTATGTGTCTATGTGTAGGTGTATATACTCAGAGTAGCCCTACAAGGCTTTTTATATATTTGCAGGTGTTTATTAGCATTTTCTAGTTTAACTATAACTGCAAATTTTCTGTTACATTAAGGATATTGATTCTGAATATATAGTTAATAGATAGATAGTTAGTTACATGTCATTAATAAATCAATAAACTGCTTCAATCCTCAGAATTCATCAAAACGTCTAGAGTTAATTAATTTTTATCAGGCATCTTTGCAGCTTTTGGAACTTGGTGAGGTTCTAGAAATTATGAATTCTCAGAAATAATCTCCACCCAGTTCAACACTGCTTTGAAAAGTCTGCTTTTGCTTTTTAGCTTTGTAGCTTTTCACCTTTCATGTCAGGATATGGAAACTGAGTAGAAGGTACACACCTACCTTCTGCCTGTTCTCTTGTTTTCCCTGACCTCTCCAGAGCAGATCACTGTAGATGGCTGTGATATGCTCCTCTTAGACATACTTTGTATAGAGCAGTATGTGCATTAGCAAATTATGTGCACCTCAAATACATCTGCAGGCTCAAAGGGGGTTTTTGACCTTGACCTCTGTGACTCCTACAATACTTAGGAAAGCTTAAAAAAAGCCTAATCTAGAGGATGATTTGCCTTAAAGGACTGGAATGTCTGGAGTGAAGGATGCAACCATCTGACTAACAGAAAAGTCATTGTTTGCTGAAAAAAATTACTCAAAAAGTCAAGGTGAAGATGACATTCAGAAGAACAAGATTTGGGACAACAGTATATGGGTCCTGAAATTCTGGGGCTGTTAAAAAATACACTTTTCTCAATATACGACCTTTTTATTGCAGTTACCTGTATTCTAGTACATGGAGTTCTTTTTCAGCATGATTGGATAAACAACAGGACAATAAGTGATTTACAGCATGACATGATCTTTGTGTAATGCAAGTTGGCACTTAAATTATGTTGGTATCCAATGCAATGACTCTTAGGCATATCACATACACTATCCTTATGCAATTTTCCCACTCTCTTCACCTGGCATATAATACTTGCAACTACAGGAGGAAAAAACAGCAAGGTCTCATTTCAAGAGACAAAAATATCCCTATGTTAAGGCCTCAGATGTGTCTCAGAATTAATTCTTATTTCTTTTTCTCATCCAGGAATGAACATGCCATACCACTGTTGTTTTTAGATGGAATTAATATCGAAGATCTTTAAAAAGAGTGGGGAAAAACCTCACGTACTATCTCCCTAAGACTATTTGATATTTGCCAAACCTTTCAACTTTAAGGGGTAGGTTGTCTCATTCATTTTTTTTATTGGTCCTTTGGAGGTGCCAGTCACTTTATTTTGATTGAAATGGAACTTTGACTAATGAGCTGCTGCCAGGCTTGCCTCTTACAAGTGGCTAAAGTGAGATGGAATCTAAGATAAGGATTTTAATTACACAAATTTATCTATGGCAAGGTAGAAATTTGACAAATTGAAAGATCAATTAATTTTTCCTTTCATGTGTTAACTGTACCTTACTTATTTTTATTTAGTGTTTACATTAAAATTATTAACATATTTAAATAATAGACCTTTTAAAAGTTATCGCTGGGATTTGTTTTCAAATGCTCAACAGTTTCCTCTTTCTTGCAATTAAAATGACCCGAATTCTTCTTAGCCACTTAGCATGATTGTATATAGCTTTAAATCCTGAGACCTGGCAATTTGTGTCACTGAAGCAGTAAGGTAATAATGAAATACGTCACATTGTACTTTTATGTCATTACCTTTGAAGGATGAAGTCAGACAATTAGGGGGAAGAAATCTAAGCCAACTGGACTCTTAGCTTCTTGCTATTTTTCTAAGAGTTTGATTCATGAAACTAGCAATGACAATGAAAAATATCTACTATTTTCCCTTATGGAATCTGTGTGGAAAATGCTCATCAGAGGATTAGGGATGACCTTTATACCATTAAAAATGTATCACTTTGTTTATTTACAGATACTTAGTTTATGCTACATGTAAAATGATAAGGACTCTCCTCAAACCCTTGACTAATTTGGCATCTTTGTCTGCTTCATATTTTTATATGATCCAGAATGGGAAGACATGTATCTAGTGCAGTCATTTAGTTACTCTGGCCCAGTGTGGGGTTTCTTTTGTTTATTTGTTATGTTTTTTCCTCTTTTTTACCTCTGAAGTCCATCTATAAAGTGGTTTCAAATGCTAAAGTCCAGAACAACCAAGCACATACAGTACATAGAAAAATACAAATTAAATCCATCTTAGTACTGAGTCAGAGAATCACAATATGTTCCACACATTTAGACTTCATCATAAGCAAAACTCTGTATTCAGTTGGTAGGGATATATTCACAGTCATTCATTTACACAGCTTTGCTTAAACTGCTGAAGAATGGGCTGCTTGCTAGTAATATCTCTCAGGGATCAATCCCAGTGCTGGTGGTTTTTAATGGCTTTGTTAAAGAATGGGATCATGGGACAGAATGGATCTTCAGCCAGTTTTCAGTTATACTGAGCTACAAAAAGCACAAAATAAACTGGAGGGATAGGACTGCTATTCAGAATGATCTTGTACAGGTTGTAGAAATGGTCTGAGGAGTGTTGTAATGTTCTACAATGACAAAGGCAAATACCTAAACCAAGGTCAAAATAATGCACATAATAACCTCCAAGCAACAGAACTGTCTGGAACTAGAGTGGCTAGAAACAAGTTTTGCAGAAAAGGGCTTGGAGTCTGGGCTAACATAAGGTTGAACATGAGCCAGTAATGTGCCCTTATAGCAAAGAAGGCCAGCAACATTCTTGGTTGTGAGAGAAGGGGGTAGCAGGTCAAGGGAAGTGATAATTCCCAGCATCCCAGCATAATTCCCAGAATCCCAACATTCTTGGTTGTGAGAGAAGGGGGTAGCAGGTCAAGCGAAGTGATAATTCCCAGCATCTAGAGTGAATGCATCTAGAGTGCTGTGTCCAGTTTTGTTCTTCTCAATTTGGGAAGACATGAGCAAATTAGAGTGAATCTAGTGAAAGAAGGGCCATTGGTCAGAGGACTGAAGCACATGAAATACAAGGAGAGTGTGAGAGAACTGAGTTTGTTCAGCCTACAGAAAACAAGACTCCAGTAAGACCTTTTTTTTGCTGTCTGCGATTACTGAGTGCCAGAGTCTTTCAGATATGCACAGTTGAAGCACAAGAGGCACATGACCCAAGCTGAATCACAGGAGAATTTGACGGTATAAGGAAACAATTCTGCAGGTGGGTAGTCAAATGCTCCTGAGAGTTTCCTAGAGAGGCTGTGGAGTATCCATCCTTGTAGATATTCAAAACTGAAATGTTTAGGGCCCTGAGCAATCTCAGTGTCTGTGTCACCTTAGAGCAGGAGGTTGGCCTAGGGACCTAAAGAGGTCCCATCCAACTGAGACTATCCTATGATTCTGTGATCAGCACTCATATAAGCTCTGCTCACCTGAATGTGTGCCATGCACTACTCATGCAGCTTCCACGATGCTTTTACAAAGTGATGCACAGCTTACGTGATTACCTCATACCTATAAACAGAGATACTGGTAGCAGAGCAATCATAGTGTGGTTGCATATTCAGACTGAAATTTAAGACCTTCTTTTCACTCTCAAGTTCATGATCACACACTTGAACTGTATCATTTGGGTGGGAATCTCTATGGTCAGGACTTTGTGCCCAATTAATTAGTATCTTCTGCACACAGAGAAAATGTAGGTGAATTGGTTAGTTCTTTCAGATATTCAACAAGATTTTTCTCCTCTGATTATTTTTAATATAATTTTTCAAAAATCAGTCTTTTGGAAGTTTTCCAAAGGGATATAATCTCCATTTCAAAAATCAGTCAGTTAATAGTTTGACTGGTATTGAAATAAGTATTTTAAAGTTTGGTGTGAAGAAATCTGCTAAAGAAGGAGAAAGATCAGGGTGGTCTTGAATTTGCAATGTATTTTGTAAACATCTTTTTTCAAGTGCAAATCATAACTCATTTGGGATATGTACTGGTGATATTTCAGCATTTTTCCCTTAATGAATAAAATAATTCTGTGCTTTAAATCTGTTTCTCAATTCCTCTGACTTTTATTTAGACATATTCACTAGATATAAAAGGCAAAATGAGTTTTAGACAGGACAGTTGACATTTTGGTTTTGTATTGTTTTGTTTTTTTCAGTTTGTTTTTTTTTTATTTTCCTGTTGTTCAGGTGTAAGACAGTATTGTTCTAAAGAAAAAATTTCAAAGCCTTAGAATCTCTACTTCCATTTTCTCCTGGTGATTACATGTGAAAAAGACAGGACCAGCACTGCAGGACTGTGTCAGCTTCACTGGTCTGCTGAAACCTGCGTAACCTCTGGAGATATTCCACCAAACCTACCACCTGAGCTCTCTGTAACTCTTCACTTTCTCATGCCACAGAAGCCAAGGCTACACCTAACTTTGACAGCAAAAGAGGCAGATCCTGTGGGGTCCTAATTCTTTTTTGAATAGTATTCACTAATTCCTATTCATCCTCTCAAATAACTGAGTATTTTTCTAACTTCAATTCCATTTATCTTTTCTAAATTTCACTTACAGCTTAATTAATCATACCTCACAAGGCAGCTTTCATACTTCCTTTCATAAAAATATCTAATATTTTTTCTGTTTTAAACATCTACTGAACACTGAGCTGATATTTCCTCAGAACTATCTGTCATAACTAACACAAACTTTTTCAGAATGAAAATGATCAGTTTAGATCCCATAACTTTATGTGCAAAAGATTAATTTCCCCATATTTACATAATTTTTTATGCCTTTTGTGAATTTCATTTTCTTTGTTGTTACTCAAACAGTCTCACAAGATCCCTCTTTGGATCCCCATAGTGTATTTTTACTGTTCTGAAACCTTCCCAGGTCTTCATGTCTATACGAAATGTAGCGGGTTCAGTTGCTAACCGGGCTGAAACACCAATTAAGTGTAGTGGGCTTGTTTGCAATCCATTACCTACTTATCTTCCTTCTGTGAGATAAGAATTAGGAGAAAGGAAAGCAGGCACAAAACTTTAAAGAACATAAAGATAGCTTTATTAACAGAACTAAAGAGAAAAAGACAAAAAGAGTCAAAATAAACTTTCAGAAACACTTCTTCTCTCCCCACCTCTCCTTTCTTCTCTCACTGACAACGTAAAGGGACAAAATTTGGGATTTTTTTCAGTCAGTTTACCACCTCTGTAATAGGCTTTCTTCAGTTACCTTAGGGAGAAGAGTCTCTCTTGCTCATGCTATGGGGACAATCTCCACAAGAAACAGTTCTCTCGTGGCTTCAATGTCACAGCAAAACAGCCACCTGGGAAATGGTTCTCTGCTCCATGTGAACATCCCTTCCCTCGACTTACAGCCTTCCCCACAACTGTTTTCAAGGGTTCAGTCTTTAGCTAATCGGGTACCATTTTAAGGATGAGCTGTTCAGAAGCAAAGGTTCTCTTCATCTATCTCTGGGATCATCTTCCTCTCTGGGAACAGAGGTCTTCTTCTTCCCTGGGAGCAAGGGTTGTCATCATGCATCTCTCTCTCTGTTCAGGCTCTCATTAGATCACAGATACTTCAACATTTGCTTATTTCAGCACAGGTACCTTTGCTCATGGCTGCAGTTTGAACACTCCACCCGCCCCCAAGCTTTTCACAAAATTAACAAGGGATATTCTGATGTATCATAGTTCATCACCATAGCTTTACAAAAGAACTTCAGCTTCTAAGTTTGAAGCATCTCCTCTATCTCCTCTCTCTGGGCTTCAACTCTTCCTTCTTCACTGACTTTGGTGTCCCCATGATGTTTTTCCTATATGCCTTCACTCTTCCCTTTCCTTTAACTCGGGAGAGGATTGATGCCTGCAGGCTTCATCTGTTCTGGGGAACTTACAGTGCTGAAAGGGTTAATGTTACCGAGGCCTTGCAGCTGGAACTTATCTCTCACTGTTGGTCACATGATCTCTGCCGAGGCGGCCAGACCTCATTTTGGTGTAAAATTTCATTTCAGTGGCCACACTGGGCAGGGGTGGGGACCACTCTAAAGAAGCAGGAACGGCTGAGATGTTTAGCCGAGCGGCGCCATGGATGGGCCTGCACGGAGCAGGGCCGTGGCCCAGCCCTGCCAGGCTGCGTGGGCAGCCCAGTCACCTGTCCAAAGGCTGGAAGCAAGAGAGAGCTTTCCCGGGCTTGTTCGTACTTTAATGCGGTTTACAGAGATGTGGCAAGCTTCTTAAGTGGCTTAACAGAGTTGTCAATATTCAAATTATCCAATTGATTGGTTCTGTCGGGGCTAGAGGAAGCTGTCTGCAGCACCTTGTAAAAAAAAGTCATTTCTGNGGATGGGCCTGCACGGAGCAGGGCTGTGGCCCAGCCCTGCCAGGCTGCGTGGGCAGCCCAGTCACCTGTCCAAAGGCTGGAAGCAAGAGAGAGCTTTCCCGGGCTTGTTCGTACTTTAATGCGGTTTACAGAGATGTGGCAAGCTTCTTAAGTGGCTTAACAGAGTTGTCAATATTCAAATTATCCAATTGATTGGTTCTGTCGGGGCTAGAGGAAGCTGTCTGCAGCACCTTGTAAAAAAAAGTCATTTCTGTGGCTGGTGGATATCTCCTTAACTAAAAACCCAAGCTGTGCTAAACCACGACACCAAACTACTTTTCCTTGTTCCTCAGTGCTCTTAACTATAGGCAAATAACTCTGCTTTCCCCTTCCTGCTTCTTGTTTGTGAGTGATGAGACCACTGAGAAGAGCTAATCTCACCCTTTTACTCTCAGTTTCTGAACTTATCTAGAATTTTGTCCCTCCTGTCAGTATCCCAAGTCTATTAAGTGTTACTCCACAAAATGGTTGTAATAATGTTCTATGGTAGAAAAAGAAAAATATTCTCAAAACTGTATGAGCTGCTGATTACTGTCAAATGAAGCTTTCTAGAAAAGAATCATTATTGTGGTGCTGTATCCCCACCCTCGCCTGCCCTCTCCACGTGGCTCCCCCCTTTCCCTGCCCCTAGTCCTAACCACTCCCTTGGGTTTCTCCCATTGGTCTTGTTACCCCAACTCCCCCCTTGTACCGCCCCTATGCCCTGAGACCCTTCATCCATGCGCGCTCTCCCAAGATAAGGGACTCCAGGCCATGTGCTCACTCTCTCTGCCCTTGGGAACCAGCATGTTACCACGTGAATAAAGAGCCTCTGTGGTCCCCATGGAGGGAGCCTTCTCGCCTCCTTTATCGCCACCGTGCTGTGGAGCCGACAGCCAGCCGGGACAGCGCGGGCCACCCAGAAGGGCTACGGGAAGTGGGATAGCCACTCTGCCCAAGATAACCCCGCAGAGCTCTCCGGGAAGGTTGCGGCTTGCCATACCAACGCAGGAAACTACACACCGCAGCACATTATGAGACATATTATAGAATGTAAATGTTCAAAGACCTGGCAAACCAAAAGAGTTCTCTTTT
Organism: Gymnorhina tibicen; assembly: GCA_013399875.1. Taxonomy (NCBI): domain Eukaryota; kingdom Metazoa; phylum Chordata; class Aves; order Passeriformes; family Artamidae; genus Gymnorhina; species Gymnorhina tibicen. The sequence continues at coordinate 111,696 of VXAZ01010411.1, read as the reverse complement.
TTGAAGAAGTTTGGAAGAAATCTGGGAAAACTCAGTTATACTTAGCTGCACTAGAGCTGTTCTATGTTATGTAGAATACAGATATAAATATATAGAATTTTCCATATGAAGGAAAGCTGTGGCTCTACTTTTTCTTCTTTCAAGATGTTATTGCTGTTAGTTAAAAATATTGCTGTACCAAGAGTGCTATAGCTGCCTGGGGCCAAGCACCAAATAAAACATTACCAGACTATGAAAATATTCAGAAATGGAATAATTTGCTTAATATAACCACATTATTTTCCTGTTGTATTTTCTGCCACTACACAGCTTTTTTTCACAGGAGATGAAACAGGATATTATCACATGTTAAAAAATCATAATTACTAATATAATTTTTCCAGTGGAACTAACTAATTTTCTATTTTGTAGGAATAAGTCAGGCACTGTTAAGTCAGGAATTGCTATTTTTTTTTCAAATAAAAAGAACTCTTTGGAGTTCTGGTTTTAATGTTGTTCTTAATTAGTTTAATTTTGTTTTGGAAATAAATAAATTATCATAGCAAGTAAAGAACTTATTCTTTAATATGTAAGAGCAGCTGTCTTCATGTTTTCTGTAGTATGCTTCAGTCCCCAAAGGGTAAAGAATATTCTCTGCTTCCTCACTGGTGAGGTTTTTTTGCAAAGACTGATAAAACGTGATTTTTTCACATGTCAAGTAAATGCAGCCAGCCTTCCACCCCTCCTTTCCACCTTTCCTCTTCTTGGCTGTGGCTTTTCATGATCAGTCTTGGCATTCCTCCTTCTGGAAGCACAAAATCACTAATTTATTATTCTTGCAACAATGAAAATGTTGTATTCCAAGAAATATGAATGATATATTTCTGTGAAATATATTTTTTTCTTGGCTCTGGGAAGATAAGGAAGTTAGATCTATTTTTCTTTATATTAGAAATGTCATGCCCTAAGTCTGGCTGTTTCTTTCTGGGTGTCTGTCTTTACCTGGGGGAAACCTTTCTCATTTTTGAGGTCATGACTGAAAAAGCTGAAACAAAATTCACACATTAATCAAGTTGTTTATCATAATCAAAAGAGACTTGTAGGCAAATGGCAGCAAAATATTAGCACAAAGGTAGAATAGAAAAAGTTAGTGAGGGTTATTTTTTTGGTTTGGGGTTTTTTTATATGCTTTTAAAGAGTTGTTTGAACCCTAAAGCCAGCTTAAACTCTTGCAAGTGTGAATAAATAGCTACGGACAGAACAGGACAGAGTCAAACCACTGTCTCAAGGGGAAGTCTAAGTGTAAACAGAATCCATTTACCCCTTTTGAAAAAAAAAAAAAATCAAAATGTTACATACCCTATAGATTGACACTTTCAAAAAAAAATTTTTGCTTCTATTTATCATATCAATCTATTACCAGTATGCAATACTAATCTTGCAATGACGCTAGGTCATTTACAGTGCATAAGGTGATGCCTACTTTCTTAACAGAGAGCCCATTTTGCAGAACAGGTAAGACAAATTGTAATTTGTTTTTTCTTTTTATGTTTTGGAGACTCAAAATCTTGAAGAAAAACGAAAAGCAATACTACCACAGGATCAAAGTGCAAAATGCTGGTGTTAGTAATGAGGTGCTCCTTGGAGGTAATCAGTACCATTAATGGCTTTTAAGTCCATTAAATCAAATCTCTGGAGCTGCTTGGCTCTTTGTAAAATTAACACTATGATAATACCTATATCAACACTTCTTGTGAATTGAACATACACATTATTACCTAATTAATAAGATTTTGGAAGCCATTTAGATTTATGTAGTAGTAGTTATTTCTTATATATCATTCCTAGGCATAAGAAAGAAGTAAAAGAGGAAAAAACCCAAACAAACAAAAAAACCAACACACACACAAAAGACTGAATTGCTCCATATTTCTCTCTAAGAGATTAGTGGCAGAGGAGACAGAAGATTTCAATCCTCCATAACAACAGTCAGCTTCCACAGCCTCAAGAACAAATAGTTCTGCTCCTGCTCCTTTTATTAATCTTCTGAAATCTACAACTATTCTACTGAAAATAACTGATTTAAAACAGTTGGTGTTTTCTAGAAACCTGATTGCATACTTTTAACTTATTGAATAACTGGTATAGGATAAAGATGCTATAGTAAAAATAATATGACTAGAGGCTGTATCCTAACAAAGGAGCTGAAGTAATATTATTCACAAGATTGAATCTGGGCCCTTCTACATTTTGATTTTGCAACCATAACATTCTTTGAATATAAATTTACACTGTAATTATTGAATAATTAATTTGAATTATGCAAGCATTTACTGATATAATAGAATTTATTAATATCCTCTCTTGTATGTTCTAATAATCTACTAAGAGGAAAATAACTGTGAGTTTTCATTATTGTTGTTAGAGTATTACTAATACAAAAAAATGTTTTGCTTTAAGATACATTGCAAAGTCTGAAGTTTAATCTTCACACATCAGTATAGTAAAAAGCTTCCAAAAATACCCATTTGAAATTATCATTTCATCATATGACGTTCTGCTGGCTTTACTGTCTTCCACTTTCTAAATCAAAATATATAAGCTGTTACTTCAGTGCAATATTATAAAGTGGTAGATTTATGGGGAAGAGGAGTGGTGATGTAAATTATTTCTCATATTTTAATAATTTCTACGTCTTTGTTTTTCGTGGGGTATTTTTGTATTTCTTGTGGTGGGTTTTTTTTTTTATTTTGCTTTGTTGTTGCTTTTTGTTTGTTTGTTTAGTTTCTAATGTTTACACTATGAGAAGAACCTGTTTCTTAATCTCTCTTGTGGTCCTCTGAAGTGGGGATGGGACCAAGCCAAGGCTACGCCAGGGTGGGGGCTCAGGTTCAGACTCAAAACAAGTTCAGACTGAAAACAGGGTCAGACAGAACAGCAGGGCCATGGGGATGGGATTGGGGACATGCTGGGATTTCAGCAAGTGGATGTGACTCCCAATCCAGTCAGATCCTTTCATGGCTGGGCAAGGCAGAGCTGGGGTGGAGTTGGATATCAGTGCTGCTGCAGAGCTGCTGGAATGGACAGCCCTGGATGGACTGAAAATGGGTCCTGGACCCATGGGCATTTTCAATTGTAAAAAGCCACTAAGAAGCAAGAAATTAAAATTCAGTTATTGATTTATATTTAACAGATCCTTCCTTTGCTGCTTTGGTGTCTTAGCATGGGATGTGAGTCTCTTAGCCAAGCCATCTCCCCTGTAATCAATATTGATCTCACCACTGGGCTAGTCCCTGAACTTTTAACTCCTCTGTTTTTATTTTCTAACAGAACAAATGGGTACACCCATGTCAGCCTCTCGTGGGTAAAGCTTTTCTGTCACTTTGTTTCTCCCTAGGCTTGCAATCAGTTTGTTTCTTAACTTGTTTGATTTGATCTATTTCTGTTTATTGATTCTTCACAAGTGCATGCTTTTATGCTCTTCAGAATTAGTCCAGAAGGACATTCATGCTGAGGCAGGAGAATGAGGTGCTTCCTCTTTGTCCTTGTTACCAATTTTCTATGTATATTACCACTTTATTTCCATGACATTCCCTGACAGCCTGTTACAGCTAATTGTTTTATTGTAACATTGATAGACTTCAGTAATCATATATCATGGTTTGTACACAGAAATCACTAGATTAATAGCTTATATTTCAGGCTGTACAGCATCCACAACTGTGAGTTAATAGCATAGATGATAGCTTCGAAATTTGCTTTCTAGTAATCTGTTCCAAGGGTTATGTCAATACATTACTGTGGCAAAAGGCATTAAAAAAACATTTCTATAAATACATGAGCAACAAAAGGAGGCTTAAGGAGAAGCTTCATCCTTCACTGCATGTGGGATGAAACATAGTGATAATGGATAAGGTAGTAAACGCCTTATTTGCCTGAGTTTTTAATAATAAGACCAGTTGCTCATGGGGTATCCAGCCCTCTGAGCTAGAAGACAGGGATGGGGAGCAGAATGAAACCCTCAAATAATCAAAAATTTCTGTGAGAGAATAAGCAGCATTAACAGGAGATTAATTCTCAAAAAAATAGCCCATTTCAACTGACATAAAATAGTAAAATACACATCTTCTGAATTAGAAAAATGAAAAAAATTTAGGTTTTTATGAATATATGTAAGATGTCCTTAAATATAAATCTCAAGACATCTAAGCCATAAAACTATACTCATGAACGCTTAGTTCCAGAGCAAGCCTTTAACAGAATTTTTTGATTATTTGTCTTAGATGATACATGTTTAAGAAATTTGCTAAAATAAAGCTTTAAAATATTAAGTACAAGTTTTTCTACTAATCCAAAGCAAAAAATATGTTTATCCTCAGAGTTAAACAGTTAGCATACAGATAAGTATTTGGGGAGATGAAAAGGTAAGCTCTATTTATGCTTGACTTTTTTTAAAGATATTATGTGACTCCAAGACCATGATACAGTTTAAAGAGAAGCAAATGCTATAAATGGTAAAGTTGAGGTGGTTCTGTCCTTAGCTTGCAAAAGTGTAATACAATGTCAAGAACTTAACAGGAAAGGAAAAACCAGAACTCTATCCTTACACTCAAATACAAATACAAATAATGATATTTTTTCCTTCAAATCTATGCATACTGAAATTAATATAAGAGCTTTAGAGTGAAAAAATAAGTAGTTTTACATTAGGAGTAGGGCCTTAATGTCTTTTATATGAAAAAATGCTTAAGGGTCTTAGTGAAAAGGGGAAATGAAAATAAGATAGATAATGGCAACAAATAATTCTAATGTTTAAGAAACAGCCCTTGCAGAAATCATATTTCTCTAAATAATACATCAGGTTTAATGAAATTAATCACATGAATTTTGTTTTTCCTAAAGGGAATGTGAATAGGTTGTCAGAGCCCAGTATTATGTGACCAGGCTCTTTTAGATATTTCAAGCAGGGAATAATACCAAATTTACTTATTTGAAAATACTTAATGCTTCACTTGATTTAGAAGAGTGATACAGCAGTGTAGTGAAACCACAACATAAACACCTCATGGCAATTGCTCTATGCAGTTAGATCCCAACACAAACCTGATTCCCATAACCAGTCTCTACATGCTCTCTATCACGTCACTGGGCAGCCTCAGTCACTGGAAAGGAATACAGAGATTCAAGCCTGTTGCTATTTTCAAAATATATTTTGTTGGTCACTCATTTTTTCTTTACTTTGGGTTTGGCTGAGACATATATACATCTCTCCCATATTGGTCTGTCTCAATCAGGAAGATTCGCAGCTTTTCTTGATTCACTTAGCAAAGGGTATTTACACAAACAGCTCTTCCCTCCAACTGATAAAGAGACAGCTGATGCATTTATTTAAAGTCTTCTGGCCAGCCTCTGGTTCTTTTGTTCTTTCTTTATAACAGCTGTGCTCACTCCCCATATTCTACCCTCAGCTTCACAAGTGCTTGTGCTCATCTCCTCTGCACCTTCTTCCATGCTAGGGATTTTTTGATCAGTCACACACACTCGCACGCACATATGCGTACATATAAAGTAAATATAGTTTTGACAAGATTTTGGCGGTTTCAGATATTTATAGAACTCATTTGTGCTGTTGGAGAGCGTGAATCCTGAAAGTGTAAGACTAATGCAATGAATTGGGCATTAGAATTATTGAGATGAGGAAAAATGTTGTTTTTAACTGAGTATAGGCAGACCGATGAATTTAAAATAGGAACTACATTATTTTAGTCATGTCAGATATTAAAGCTTATGAACTGTATAAATTAATGCGGTTGGAAATTATTCTGCTTTCCATCACCCTTTGCATGAGTCTTTCCCTTCCCTCTCTCTAGATTATAGAAGTGATTAAAAAAATGCCTAAAATTTAATTAGACTTAGATTAATTCCTGGTTTAAGTACCCCATGTTATGCACCACAAATAGCTTGCTAAGTTTTATGTCATTTGAAACATGCTGTCTTTAGCTTCCAACCAAACACTACTTTTTGTGATTCCTGTAGTCAAAATTTTCTGCAATTTTCTTCATTTGCCTTCATAAAAGCAAGTTTTTCAATTGTACTTCTGATTAAAGGAAAATTAATTCCCTATCATAGAATCAGGGAAGTTGCACACTTTACTGTACTGTTGTAGTTATCACTGGGTTATCAATTCATTTAAATAAGATGTAAAGAGATTAGTCATCTAGACAGTGATGATAAGCCTTGCAGGATAGTAGCAGGCAAAGAAAATGAAATAGAAGGATATGATGGGTTGACTTTGACTAGGTGCCATGTGCCCACCAAGGCACTCTATCACTTTTCCTTATCAATATGAGAAGGGGAGAAAATTCAATTAAAAAGCCCATGGCTCAAGATAAGGGATCACTCACCAACTGCCATCACAAGCAAAATAAATTCAACTTGGATAAATTAATATAATTTACTGCAATTAATAACAAAGAAGGATATTGATAAATAAAAGCCAGGAAAGTACAAGAGAAAAACCCCCAACATATTAACAAATTAGAAATACCTGTTACAGATTTATTTTTTAGTTAATAATTTTTTACTATAACTCTATTACCACAGAGTGCACAAACACACCAGCCTGTGTGCCCTCCTGCATGTCTTCCTGCTGGTCTCCTTCCCTCTCTTTTACTCAATCCCTTCCTTCCTTCCTACCTTCCTTCCCTCCTTCCTTCTTATTAAAGATGAAGCTATGTTATTTTATTCAGAATGCATATACAGTGTATAAAAGAGTCAAAAGTAGTTTCTCTTCCTTGAGTTAAATCAGAATTTTGGAATGTTGACTAATTGTAGGCAGAGGTAATTTATATTTCATGTTTTAATTTACATCATAATTTGGAACAGAATCAGATTGATAAATATTGCTAACTTGTGAAAAATGCAGTTTTCATTTACTGAACATTTTTAGTAAATCCCAGCTGGTGTTTATATTGTCTATAGTTAATGAAATACTTTAGTCAGTAAGGTCCCAGAGTTGAGTTAACCTAAGTTCTCTCTGTAGTTATAGAGTGAGGGAAAGAAAAAGGCAGAGAACAAACCTTCATGATTCCCAAGGTAAATATCTTTCCATCTTGATTTGTAACCTAGACTAAGATCCTAAACATAACCAAACTAAACCACCACACAACAGGAAAGAAGGCCATTTAATAGATAGATTTTTCTCTGGTGCCCCAGTTTGTTCCAAATGTAGAATTCAGATCCTTTTAATGCTACCCATATTCAAAGAAACATCTGGGGAAAAAAATACTTAATGCAACAATGTACTGTCCATGATGGAAATAGAGATTATAATGCAAAATTGTATCTTGAAATTTATAAAAAAATATATTTAAGCTGAAAATAAAGAATAATTACCTGTCCAAGACAATTATTTGATGAAGGATCAACTGCCTAAGGGGAAAGCCTCAATACCTAGTTAAATTCAAATTATATTAAAAAATGAAATATTAAATGAAAGAATTTCTACTGAATGGTTAGCAAAGCCATAAATACCTGAAAGCTCTATCATTCACAATTTTTTGTCATATAATTCTGCTTCAGGATTTGATAAATATCAGTAAGTAGGAGCAAAACATGAATTTGCTTTCTGAAAAAAATAATTTTTCATAATAATTCTTCTCAAGATTTTTATAAATAATGTAACTGTCCTCAACTGTAATGCAGGTTGAAATGCTGAAATACTGAATTACTGTATACAGTAATTAATGTATACATTATCATACATTAAAATAATGCTACCGCGTCACTTATCATATTAAATATATCAGTAATTTGTATTTTAATTCAATTAAAATCAAATCTGTGTAATGGTAACTGCCCTTCAGGTAGTTACGGAGCATTATTATATCATGCCTTAGGTTCCTGCATTCAAGACTGAAGAATATCAGGTCTCTCAATCTGTGTTTTTATTTAGGTCTTCTAGGCTGCAGACCATCCTGGTAGCCTTCTCCAGTTTCTCCACATTCTTTTTGTGCAGGGGTACCCCAAACTGGATGCAGTGTTCCAGGTGCAATCTCACCGGCGCTGAGCAAAGAGGAATAACAATTTTCTTAATTTGCCTGATCATACTTCCCCTATCGTATCATAAAGGGGCAAGGTTTATTTTATTTGAGATAAAAGGACACTTGTGGGGTCATTTTCAGCCTAGTGTTCACTGTGTTTCCCTTTTTCTTTCCATCAAAACTGCTTTTCGGCCAGGTGCTTCCCAGATCCCACTGGTGGTATGTGCCTTTGCATTTCTGATCCTTGAACTCCATGAAGTTTCTATTGGCCCAATGCTAAAATCTCTCTGCTCCAAAATCAAGGTCTTAATTTAAATTCCTAATGTTAGTATGGTTTCAAGGACAAGCTCCTGTATAAAGAAATCACAAATTCCTGATCTGAAATAAATTTCTTGATAATGTCCCTGGCCTAAAACCAATACCTGCTCTTTCTTTGAACAGTCATGAGGAAGGGTATTTGTATAGACATCAAAGCAGAATGAAGATGACCTACAAGACGAACTGAGTAGAACTGAAAGGAAATGTGTCCTGCAAACTCACATTGGTCAGAAGTCTGTGAAGTAATTAGAATTTAAGGCTCTGAATTGTGCATGTCTGCAGACAAGGCCATTGATTTTAAAATTCAGTCTGCTTTTATGTTTGTCATTATCACTGTCTTTCGTCACTGCCTGTTTCATTGACCCTTTTGATTTTTGTCCAATTGCAAGTTATGGAAAGAGTCGTTACTGTTTCTTGTATCCATAACAACCAAAAATAATGCAATAAATGCTGTTTATTTTCCTCAGGAATGTCTGAAGAAATGAGAAATCCACATCTTGTAGTTCCCAGCTCATCTATCCCTTTAAAGCCAAAAATCTACATGTTTTGAGAGTACTTGTATAGCAGGTAGGTGTTACGGCCGTGGTCTGGTGGTGGTAAACCGTAACCTTCCAAAAGCATCTCCAGCTGGGAGCCACTCGGCAGGCTGCTACACACACGCATGCACACACGAACCGGACAGCTTCTTCAGTAAGTTGACAGCAAAGAGTCCACGGGAGAAGTTTATTCCAGCCACGTGCATGAAGTAGATCCACAGAAGGAGACGAGGAGAGGATGAAGAAAAGGGTTTAAGTGCAAGGGTCCGGCTTTTTATATGGGGTGGGTAGGGGCGGAGAGAAAGCATCAGGGACCAATAATCTGAGGGCACGGGGTCAGTACACAGGCGGGACTGGGGCATGGGAGCCAATGGGGAAACTGCGGAAATGGTGAGGGAGCAAGGACCAATGGAGGGAACAGGGAAATAGGAGAACCTTCTAGATAAGGTAGAAAGGGGTGGGGAAGCCAATGGGCCAACCAGGGAAGCAGAACTGGGGTACATTTGCATAATGAAACAAAGCATCCTGGGAGAGGCCTTTTCTGTGACCATAACCTAGGAGTGCCACATAGGGCTCTTCCCTGCAGGGGACCGTCATGGTCCCTTGGTCAACAGGCCCAGTGGCCTCCACAGGTAGGTGTTAATATGTCTTAAACATGCCACATGGTAGTGTGTACTTGGAATATTCTCCTTACGCTCACAGTAGTTGTACTGGGTTAATCAACTTTTTTGGTAGCACCAGTTATGTTGTTGTGCTTTGCATTTGTCACAAAAATAAACTTGACAATACACAAGTGTTTTAGCTGTTGCTGAAGAGTCCTTACACAGCATCAAGGACTCTCTACTTTTCACTCTGCCCTACAGCGAGTAGGCTAAGGTTGCACAGGATGCTGGGGGGAACACAGCCTGGACAGCTGGCCCCTACTGACCAGAGGGATGTGCCACACCATATGGCATCATGCTCAGCTATGAAAGCTCAGGAGGAAGTGATTGTGTTCATGATTATGGCATTCGTGCCTGTTACACAAGCTGAAGCCCTGCCTTGCAGGTGGTGGCTGGACATCTGCCGGCTGATAAGAAGTAGTGAATTAATTCTTTCTTTGATTTGCTTGCGTGTGAAACTTTGCCTCACTTATTAAACTGTCTTTATCTCTACCTGAGAGTTTTCAGCTCAGGCTCCCCCAGGGGAATCCTCATTCTAGCTGGGGAAGTGAGTGAGTGACAGGCTGGGGGCTTAGCCTCTGGCCAAGTATTTCAGGATATCTTCTTTAACATGTGCTATTTTTAAATGCATTTAATTAAGCATATTATAATAATGCATAAACCCCCCCAGTACTATAGAATAGATGAAATACGAATTTCTATAAAATTTCGTTTGATGTAGAATTCAGTGGAAGTATTGCTGAAGAAACTTTCTAGTAATTCTTGAAAATGGAGCTTAGTATATCCAACATAAAATGCAAGTGCTTTAGGGTATGTCTTTCAGGGTTGAAATTAAGTTTATAAAGTGATTTATATGGTTTTAAGAGGTATTTAGATTCAGTTTCTGACTTATGATTTTTTACTGAAAGTTGGCTATTTTCTTCCAGTTTATTCATTACAATCCCTTAAATGATGTTTGTGTTTTCTGTTTATAATTTCTTTTTCATATGATTTAGTATATTTCATTTTACATGTCTCTCTTCTATCAATTCTATTTCCTACATATATTTTTTTATATTTAAATATAAATGTTTCCCACCATTAAACTTTCTCTTTTGTGTCATTACCTCTGTATTTAAATCCTAGCTACTACTAGTTAACAGAAATAATAGAGTCCAAAATAAGAATTAAATCATCAGTGAGGAGTAGGATCAAAAGTAAAATATGGAGCCACTTAAGGTAATGGGAAAAAAAAAGTCATTGTAATGATGTTATTAAATATTGTTTCCATATTAATATGATCAATGAATAGTAAGGAATTATATAATACAGAGCAATTATAGTGTCTACATACTGGATTATGGGATGGATTATGAGACATCATGAGGAGGCCAAATGTCTTTTTTTAATCAGGATTCATGATTTCTTGTAGAGGGCAATTATGTGTCCCGTTGTTCCTCAGATGGACAGTGTAGTCAGGGTTGATAGGTTAACTTTCTAACGTCCCTAATGTTGAAACCAGAACTGTTGTCTCAGAGAAGCAATAAATATTTAGCAAAGTTTTTAAAAGGATATGAACATTATCCTTCTGTTGTTCCAACTGATAAGGTTTTATTTACATATTTATTAGTTTCATTTGGAAATTACACATTTGAGTTTGTGTGGCTGGAATTATTTATCTTCTATTTAGCACAAACAGGGAAAAATTTGCAATCTTTCCTCACTGAACTCCAGAGCTATTAGTTCCTAGCTCAAATAAAGTTGAAATTCTCATAATCTGAGACCATTATTTGGTCTACCCACTGGTTTCCCCCCCTGCTTGCCCAGAGGAAATTAAATCAAAAATTAATTAGATCCATTAATATTGTACTCATTCACTGTGCCCAAAAATACTTCTAAATAACTGAATATTTTCTGTCACCCCACTTCTACATGTCTTCTCCCCTTATGCTGCTCTGCTAATGCATTTCCACACCATCACAATTTGGAAGAAAGAGAGACACATAAAACTTAGATTCAGCTGGCTGTGCGGATTTATGAGACCTGGCATGATTTGACAAGTCTGTCCGCAATCCCGGTTTTTGTCTGCTTCTCATCTATGAGAAGTCAGCTTCTATACACTTGTAAATGTGAGTGTGCATCTGTGTGGACATGCAGAAGCATACACACGTGCACACATCACAGAGTCACAGAATGGGTCAGGCTGGAAGGGACCACAGGGGCTCATCTGGTCCAACCTCCCTGCTCCAGCAGAGTCATCCCGGAGCACATCGCACAGGACTGTGTCCAGATGGTTTGCGAATTTCTCCAGTGAGGGGACAATCTAAATCTCTGGACAAATTGTTCCAGTGCTCAGTAATTTGGAAGTCACTGGTTTTCTGTTGCTTAAAAGTAATGTAATAGCAAAATTCCTATACTCAGTATTTCTATGTGTACTCAGTATTTTTTTTGTTTATTCGAAGTTATATTGAGAAAAAATAATGAGTAAAAAGAACACAGCCACTCATGAGTAAAAAGAACACAGCCACTCAGTGGTACAAAGAGGACTCCTGTAGACCTCATTACACTGCCTGCACCGAACAAATCAAACACACACATGAATGCTAGTCGCCTTTTATTATACTTGTAAAGAGGAGTTTGGGCTCATAAAAACTATAGCAGGCAACTTCGTAAAAACATAACAGCTTGGTTTTAGTGGTTCCTTTGTAGCTATCTAACAAAGCAGGTTTTTAAAAAAAAACCCCTAGCAGATACTTAGGAAACAACTGCCTTATTTGGCATTGTGAAATGAGTATTTTCACTGTATACTAGTTCATAAAAGAGGGATACTCTCCCCTCCTATCTACTTTTCAAAATCAAATGCAAAAAAAATGCCTATTAACTTTTTGGATGTATTCTAAGCATTAAGGATTATAACTATGTAAATAATAGACAAGTCATCTTTAGACGGATTAGTTCATTCTCTGCTTAGACATTTGTGTACATTTTATTTTTCATTTTCTGGATAGTCCTATCTAAATACCCAGTTCTCACAAATATTTAAGGAATTTATATTTTCATTAAAGTATTCGTTTTTCATGTGGACATGGATAAGATGCCTTATTTTCTCATTTGTTACTCGTCATCCATTTGCTTATTTTCCCATTTAAGAGCTTCAGTTAGGCAGTTACAAAAAAAAAAAAAAAAGATAATGTGATTATGGATCACCTAGGTGCGCTCTCCTGCACTGAAATGAAAAATGGCAACAGGGAATAACCACAGAAGTTTAAGAACACTCCCAGACTGCATTTTATTTCATTTTTCCATGGGAACCATCACAGCTAAATAATACGTTTGTATAAATCTGTACTGGTTCACAAATAATCTGTTCTCATAAAAACAGCCTATTGGAAAAATAGCTTGACAGTTTCTTGCTTTATTGTGCCTTCAGTCATGAAAAGCTTCAAAGGTTGTGTCAGAATTCACTCTACTTTTACTATATAAAATCTCGTATATTTCAGAGAGATTGTATTAAAAACCAAGCCAAAACAAAACCCCACAAAAATTCCCAGGCAAACTCAAGTTAGTTTTAATTACTATCTGATCTGTAATAAATTCTGACAGAATTATTTACAGTCAGATCTGTTAGAATTAAAGCTAGGTCATCAGCTTTTGTCATTATTTACAAAAGTATTTTTTCTCTAGAATGAAATTCTTCCCCATCACCAGTAGGAAGTGAAGTAAGAAACTAGGTGATGCAAATGTCAGAGAGAAATTTTGTCTTTCCATTTCCCATCTAAATGTCATACCCTGATTTAGGCATTAGTACAGCATCAACAAAAGAAAGAAAACAACATCAAAAGTTCTCTTCTGAGGGCTTTCTGTACCTTAGAAAGAACCCGTGGTTATATCAAAGAATTTGGATTTCCAAAGGAGTGAACTCAGTTAAACAAATTCTAGTCCCAGATGGTGGTATGCATTAGGTATGGCTGCTGAATAGATGAATCATCTTGCCTTGATTGTCTTTTTCCAGAGGTTGAAAAGGCCTGAGGAAATTTTAGCTCATACAACCGAAATATACGAGGCCTTTACAAGTGTTATCCTTCTTCCACAATTTTCCATTCAAGGGCTACTTTCAAAACTCTCAACTGGCAAATCGTCATTAGCTTTAGCACTCTAATGGATTTATGGAGCAGTTTTTGTAAAGCTAAACCAAATGTTCAAAGCCTGCACCTGCTCAGGAAGGTTATTTTCTGCTTCTGAAATACAAGTATAACAGGACTAGTTGCTGATGTTAATTTGGTCTTTTCTACCCTAGAGAACCTCTGGCATTACAAATATAAGCCCCCCAGTAGAGTCATAGCATCTGCTGTGTGAAGGAGTTATCTGCTGGTTTAGTTGTATTACTTCACTAAAGCATGCAAAATGAATGAGCAATGTTTTTTTTTCTTTTTTGGTAGCAAAACAACCTTGAGGTCTGGAGATTTTCCAGTGATTTCTGCCTTTTATTTCAGTCAATTCATCTGCCTTCAAAGTTTGCTCTTCCAGGCCATACTTTTTTAGCTTCCTGACACTACAGTCCCTTTTATAAGCTTTGGTAAACTCAAATTGCGCTTACTGCTCTCGGCTCATTCATGGAAGCACTCAGTTCATCTTCACAGGCATTCAGCTTGGTCAGGCATGACTTTGTCTTAGTAAAGTCATGTTGATTGCTCCTGAGGACCTTCTTGTTCTTTCCATACTTGAAAGGATATTCCAAGAGGACGTGCTCCATGTCCTTTCTATAGTTTTTCATTTCCTTATAGCATCCAGAGTCCTCCTTCTTGCCTTTCTGAAAGAAGTGGGTTTATAACTTTTATCTCCAAAGGTCTCTCCTTATCTCCAGGATTTTTTATATAAAGTGAAGGAATAGTAGGGGAGTGGAAGGGGATACAGTTCTGAAAAGCCAACTGAGAATAGAATCAGTATCTGTTCCTCCACAACAGATTTTTTTCCCTCATAAGAGAAAAATACATAATGATGGCTATGAGAATTGTTACTAGGATTTAGTATCAGTCATATATGAAAGCAAATATTTTTGTTCTACAGGATTTGCAAGCTTAAAAGGAGAAATTTTGTTGATGAAGAGATACAAATAGGTATAATAGGTTATGAGCTGGAACAAAAGAATAATCCTAACCATGCAGAATCAAAGATTGAAAAGTGTGAATCAGAACTAAGTTTCCTCTTTAAAATGCAGACACTCAGTAAAACCTTTGAAAAATGGTAAGCAATTTAGGGCAGTAGGTCTCACTGTGATTTGCTTCACTGATGCTGCTGTAACTGGGAAGGTTTTACATTCTTACAGAACCTTTCGAGTTTATTTTGCAACAGATACAAGACAATGTATTTGTACACCATTCAGTTCTGGATTGACAAAACCAGAAGGAAACTACTTCATCTAGTAGTGCAATATATTTCTGTTTTAGGCTGAAAAAGTGTCTCCAAAGGTGATTTAGAGAGATTGTAAAAGAAATTTTGTCTACGGTCCATTACGACGAAATAAAAATTATAATAGTTTTAAACTGACAACATATTAAAATTAATGCAATAATGTGATGACACTACTTAAGAGGATAAATAGATTTATAGAAGATTTTACACATGGAATGAAGCTTTTCAAATAGTAAGCCTTAAAGTGAAAACTGAAAAAATCACATTGTGGATAAAAAAATCTTCATGGCAATAGCAATTTTAGCTTTCAAAAAGATTCAAGATGTAGTATAAAAAGGTAGGATAGTTTTTCTTATGTTTATGTTAAGTGAAAAAATAAAACAAGTACTAAAACTACTCAAAAAGCACATGTATTTTAATGAATAATTTTGCAGCTGTCCTTGGACAAAGCTTGGGAATTTGGCAATAATGACAATTTTTTTTCCCCAGAAATAATTACTCAGTGGCAAATTCCATTTTGGTGGGATTTTTAAAACTTCTTTGATGGCCTAATTCACAAAGGTCAATGAGAACAGAGATAGGTTAAAACGGAATGTTTTGAAAAGGTTAATTACTTAATGAGTTGTTAGGAAACACACAATGAGACAGTGAAGGAAAACATCAATATGCCTAATTTTTGCTACTATGGAAGTAAAGCAAGACAACTGGGAGCAGCAATAGAATTTGTCAGACCTGTATTAAAAATCAAATAGCATTCATGTTTGAGTTATGTAATTAGACCTTACTGTTGATTTCAATATTCTGTTCATTTTCAGCTTGTGCAAGGCAGCTGTGAAAAACAGATCCAAAGGATTTCTGAAGCTAGACACAATTTCTGCCACTATAGACACTGGGCAAAATTTTATCTGCGATACTATCAAAGTTCAGGAACGAAACAGTCATTCAATTTTTTACTTTTATACAGAGGAGCAATTTCACTGGTTGTCAATCATCTATTTTAAAAAATTAGTCATAATCTTTACCCCAGCCAATTAATATCAGAAATATGATTGACTGATTTACTTATATAATTTTAGAAAATAGAATATTTCCTTCCAGCATACACTGATAATAGTAATATTGAAATAATGCCTAGATATGTCAATGTGGGATTGGTCCAATGTGCATGTGTGAAGAAAAGAGACAGAGACTATCCTCATGATTTAAACCTATGTGAAACTGAGAGGAAGTACTCTAAGGCAAAAACGTTATGTGGGACCTCAAAATCCAAATGCACTGGTAACATACTTTGTAGAAGATATTATTCAGTGCAGATTTTTAATGTCAGCTCAAGTCTTTTTAACAATGGAGAGAAATATGAAATTTACTGCCCTCAGTGGTTAGGGGGCTGTGGTTGGGCTGCTTTTTTTTCTGTGGAAAATCTGCTGGAAAATCTCGAAATGAATACACAACAGCTGTTGGAGTAAATAGAAATGAGACAAGGAAGGCCAAGGTCTATCTGGAATTAAACCTGGCCAAGGACGTCAAGAACGAAAAGAAGAACTGTACTGTGCAAGGAACCACGCGCTGGAACATACTGCCCAGAGAGGCTGTGGAGTCTCCCTCACTGGAGGCATTCAAGTATCGTCTGGACACAATCCTGTGCTATGTGCTCTAGGATGACCCTGCTTGAGCAGGGAGGTTGGACCAGATGACCCACTGTGATTCCTTCCAATCTTATCCATTCTGTGACTCTGTGAAATCCTTTGAAAAGCTCATAGACATTTAATCTACAATTTCCACATATTATGTTTATTCAGCAGTTACTAACCCTCCCCCGTCCTCCCCAAATATAGATAACTAAATAGAAAAATGTGCTAACTTCTATGGAAAACCAGATTATTGCTATTTTGCTAAAGGAATTGTGCTGAAACGGAGACATGGATGGAAAGAGAATAAATGCAAAGAAAATTAATTTTTTGTAGTTGAAGACCCATATACACTTGGAAAATGCTAGCAGCTGCTTTGATGCAGGACATGTAATATCTCCCTAATTCTCAAAGTGACAGAATCCCAGTGATCCTTTTAATCCTTAAAATATACTACAGATATCTTTGGCAAAGTTCCTCATTTTGAAGGAGTGGATTATTTCAAGTGGCAGAAAAATTTTGTATTGGCCGGTCAGTTAGTGCTTAAGATCAGAAAACAGAGGTCACATAATTTGAAGCAATCTTCCAGCAAAACATAAAATAAAACAATAATACTAAGCCCCCCAAAACCAACAAAAAACCAAACCAGCAGAAACAAACAAACAAAACCTCACCAAAAATCAAAGTCAAGTTTAAGAATTCCCTACCAATCAGCAAGAGTACATGAGAGAAACTCTGTAGTGTTTACCTTATTTTTTTTTATAAGATATTATCTTATTCAGAGGAAGATGCAAAATAGTTGACATGAGATTATTTGAATAATCATTTATTCAAGATTGTACCAGAAAAACCTCATTCAAATTATTCCTCCACAAGTTAAAGGCCCCTGTGTATTACAGATATTTCTCAATATTAAGTGAGTCTGAACTGAGGATATTCAAGCTTATGGTCTTGAAATGTATCCTCAGAGCTCAATTCCAGCCTCTCAGGGCTGCAGCTGCCAACTTGGATGAAAAACTAGTTGTATCTAGAACCAAATATGAAGTAGTTGAAAAATGTAAACCTGTGTTCAGATTCTTTGATATCAATTTTAAGGAATTTCTTTCATAATGGGTAAGAGAAAAGGGAGGAGAGCAAAGTGGTTTATTTGAAAGGTATTCGAAACCAACAAAATTAATACCATTTACTTGTCTAGTCTGTTCTCCCCACCAGAAAAGTTACTGTGTCAAACATAATGTAGTGATCAGATATAATAAAATGGAATAGATAGACCTAATAATTATTAGAAGTTGCTATTAATAACTCTTGTAATTATGGCAAACAAGTGTTGAATTACTTATTTACTTGATTTAAAAATAACAGAGCCTAAAAATTGCCTGGAATTTCAAGAGCAGAGTCTTGCTCTTAGAAAGATTGGTGACATTAATACTGCTTGAGTGGTCTGGGTTTCTAGGCTCTCCTAAGATGAGGAATCAGACAGTTGTAAGAGCCTTTGCAGAGATCACTGGAAGTTGCCTCTGAGAATTACATTGGCTATCTGCTCTTTCTCTGTCATGTAAGATCTGGTGTAGCTCAGTGAAAAGTCTGTGGAGGAGCTCCCTAGAGCTAGCATTCCAGCAACAACTGCAGCGAGGGCTTTAGCCTGGACGTCACTCTCCAGTCCAGTGCATTCTGTGTAGATGCATTTGCAACTTGTAGTGATATACAGAAGATCCACAAAGTGGAAAATGTTCAAAAGCCGGTATCAGTAGTTTGTAAATCTTCTGTTTTATTTCTCCTTGATTACTTGTTTGTGGTTGTCCTTGTTTTAACCTCATTTGTTTCTATCACCAACACATTATAGGTGACACTGTGATACAATATTGCTGAAACCATTATTGACTCCTAATGAAAGAGTTATGAGAACAAAGAGGAATGAGAGTAAATAGTAATTCCCTTTCCTTCCTTTCCCTCCTCTTCCCCTTCCCTTTTGTCATTCTCCTTCCCCTTTCCTTTTTCTTTTTCTTTTTCCTAAATCAAACAAAAGGAAAAGGAAAGTAGAATTAATGATTATATGATTATTTCCCCTTTTCCTTTTTCTTTTCCTTTTGTCTGTTTCAAGGAGAGTTTATCCTCTTTCTCTAGACCGAGGTAGTCTCTTTGCTATTATATAAGCTGTGGATAAATGATATTTGCCATGCATTTATTCAGGACTAAGACAGTCTTGGTACAGTAACAATGAAAAACCCAACCAAAAATAAAGCCAGAATTGACTGTTGTCTACATATGCTTTTTCTTTCTATGTAAAATATTTATATAGTATGTAGACACACAGAGATGTATATGCTATGTATCTTTTATCTACATATATACATACAACATACGTATGCAGAATGTGCATATAGATTATCCACTCCATAATCTGTACATGCAGTATGTATACGTTTTATGTGTATGATACACAGTCTACATATACACTATAGTATAGGAATAGTAAAAGTGTTTTTCTCCCTAATATGTTAAATTGTCTAATATTTAAAAGCATTAAACTGGTTTTGTATCACTTCAGTGAATTTTTTCTAATTCAGTGAGATTTAGTGAAGCTACATGAATTTCAAATTAGCATGAAAGCAGAAAGAACTCTTTACAGTGAAAGATTGTAATAAAACCAGATTCTGCATGAATTCATCTCCCAGTTCCACACCTGCTATTCCTCTCTCTGTTTTTTCTTTATTTTTTTTAATCAGTCTTTATTTCATGTAATATATTTTTTAT
Source organism: Gymnorhina tibicen (assembly GCA_013399875.1). NCBI lineage: Eukaryota > Metazoa > Chordata > Aves > Passeriformes > Artamidae > Gymnorhina > Gymnorhina tibicen. Next base: position 92,386 of record VXAZ01010411.1, on the reverse strand, counting down.
AATTTTGCAGTTCTGTATGATCTATTTTTCATTGCACAAACAGCTTCCTTCAAATTAGTAATTTTATTATAATTCTTTCTCATCTCAGCTGAAGCACACAAGACAAGCACCCTTTCTAACAGGATTTCTCTTGGATGTGACCTTTTTATCCCAGCTTGTTTTCAATTTTGAGGTGAATTGGCCCCAATTAACAATTAAGCATCCACCAGCTGCTGGCTCACTCCTTGCCGCCAGAGGAAAGTAAGGGGAAACTGTAAGAGCAAAAGTAAGAAAAACCATTGGGTTGAGATAAAGACAGTTTAAAAGAAAGAGGAAAGAGAGAAAAAAATCACCAAAAAAACGAAACAAGTGATGAAGAGGCAACCACTTACCACCTCCTGCCAGCAGAAGAACAGCTGGTCCCATCCAGACTGTCTGGGTCCTTTGGAAAGCCTTCTCCCTGCTTTTATTGAGTATGGTAAGTATGGGATTGAGTATGGCGTAATATGGGATATTCCTTTGGTAGCTGAGGTCAGTGTCTTGCCGTGTCTGCTCCCAAACTCTTGCCCACCTCTAGCTGCCTTGCTGGAGGGCAACAGAGTGAGAAAAATAGGTGGTCTTGATGCTGTGCAAGCACTATTCAGCAACTGATAACACATTGTTGTGTTACTAAGGCTGTTTTAGCCACAAGTGTAAAACATGGTACAAGGTAAACAGCTATTAGGAAAAGTAGTCCCATCCTAGCCAGACCCAGTATGACTTTTGCCTCTAAACTTGGGGAATGTATGGTGTCTTACACTTGCTATAAAATTTTTTGTGACATGTCTCCTTTGTATTTTCCAGTAAGAATTCTGATTTATGAGAATCCTGATTTACTCTATTTTGATTCTACTGGAAGAATTGTGTCTCTTCATATATTTTATCTATTTTGTTCCACTTCTTTTGATGGAACTCATTATAGACCCAAATTTCACCCCCGGTTGTATTTCATTATTGTACCCTCCCCTTCTTCTCCTTTGACTCTTGATTCCTCTTCCAGAGAAGGCTGGGGCTGTTGACTATAGCAACAGCTCTGCCTCTCACACAGAAGCAGTGTCTGTCTGTATTGTATTTCCTACTTCTCATATGCTGTAACAGTGTTTTGTAGTTTTTACTAGATGTCAGAAAGTTAAACTGATTAGCATTGAGAAGTTTATATATTGCACAAGTATAGTAGTAGGAAGACACCAAAGCTCCTTATTCTCAGATGAGTGTCCCTACCAAACGTTACCTCATATGTGCACATATGCATCTTTCATCTCTTCCTGTGACTTCACGTTTTTGAAGCTGTGTCACTGATCAGAAAAGAAAAAAATCTAGAAAAGATTCCCTGTATTTTATCTGGACAAACCTATACCCTGATGAATTAGGAAATTCTCAGGGAAATTTTGAGCTACTTTTTTTAACTTATGAGGAGGAAACTGAAATTAGCTTTGTTCCTCTTGAGCGAGCCTTTCCTTTCCTAGAATTATTGTTGTGTTACTAAAAATGTAAAATGCATAAATTTACAGAGTTCCTCCTCTCACCTGACAACCTGAGAGAGGGCTGTAGGAGTTCTAGTCCTCTGCGTAAAAGTGAATTTAATTTAAAGACATCTGACTCAAATCTGTTCTTAAATTCAAAACAGGTATTATAAGGTGTACTTACACCACTTTCAAGACTCCTCGGCAGTTAGCAGTAGAGCTATGAGAAATACACGATCTGCACTATCAGGCTCTAATCTTAAATGGAGAGAGCTTCAACAAATTAATGCATTATTCCATTGAACTGAGGAGAGGCACTGTAGTATGAAAGACTTTCAATTCTGTAATGCAAATTAGACAAAGGCAAGCCAGATTTAAACATGCCTGAAACAGACAACAAGCTATTCTTTCCAGAATCTGCAGTGTATTTCAGTGTATTCTTGTTGTTTTGATTACAAGAAACCAAAATACTACATAGTCGTGGGTGACAGCTTGCAACATCTCCTGTCCTCTTTTCAGACATTGAAGACTTTAATTTTGTTTTATTTTGTTTTGTTTTATTCTGTTTTGTTTAGCAGTCCTTACCACAAAAGTGACATTCCTGCTTTCAAAAGCAAGAGTTCTTTCACCTCCTCCCCTCTGAAATCTTAATATATTCTCTGCCTCAGCCTGGATTCCACGCACTGATGGTCTATAAAAGTCATTCTGCTTCTGCCATCCACACTTTTCAGCAGAAATTATTTCCGTGGGCAATAAAAGGGTATGGCAAAGTTTGCTTATTATATTTACATCTGAATCCGGGTATGATTGATTTATAAACACACAGGCCTGTAATACAGTATTGCTGTTGCTAGTAATAGGCCATAAGATTTTTAGAGAATTTACAGTGCCTCAGGACTAAGGGAGTGAAAGGGTGATCCTAACATAAGGAAAAGTGGTGGGAATAAAGTGTGTGTATAACAATTTTAACTGTGTTATGATGCTTCCTTTTCTGTAAAGATGAGACCTAGATTTGTAGTGATTCTTGAATTAGACTAGCATGAGGCAATAAAAACAGTGTTATAAATGCACGCTTTCTGAAAACAATGTGAATAATAAGAATGGAGGGGAAAACATTTCTCAAGTTAAGATTTTGGATAAGATACATTCTGTCAATTTTATAGCTTCAACACTTAAAGATCTTCTGTGAAAATCAGAGCACATGACTTCCGAGTGTGACCCACCAACAGGTAAATTGTCTGTACTATATTTTCATGATTACATAACTATGTTGAATGAGGTAATTGAACGGTTTTATCTTTTCCTCAAATAATGAAAAAAATAAAGTCATGAAATCATGAAAAAATTAGTTAACTTTTTTTATAATTTATATTCTCATGCAATTTCAAGATCAACCATGAAATTAAGAAGCTTGTTAACTTTCACTGATTTTACTTTGCTAGAAGGCACATTTCAATAACCTCACTTTTCCCTTAAAAATAGTTATTAATCATATAAAATCTCTTAGGTTTTGCTATTTTACTCCAAACCCTGTACGTTTTCACAGAATTTAGAGCAGTTAATCAACCAAACAAAATTTGTGAAATGATTGAGTTCTGAACAATCAAGGTTAAATCAACTTCAAAAGAAAGTAATTAGCTAAAATATTGAATTGAAAGCAAACAAAACAAATAAAACTGCTGCAAACTTTAATCTCAGGCATGAATCCAGAAAAAATACAAAGTGCACTTCAGATTTCAGTGTCAAGCATATATATTATGAAAATTTATTAAAAACTGATAGGGACTGTCTGGTTATAAAACAATATCCCATAAACAGAAAGTTTTCAAAACCATGGAAGCAAACTATAAAAGATATTAAATGGCTGGTATATTTTGTATTTCATTTTTTGTTTGCTGTTCATTCCTTTGTGCATTTCATTTATTTAGTATGAAACCTTGAGAGAAAAGTATAGACAGAAGAAAACAGAAACACAAAGTTCTTTTCTTTGGTGTACACTTCAACATAAAATCAATTTTACAAATGAGACAACAAAAACTGAAGTAATGCCCTAAGTGGAAATAAAAAGCTAAAATAGTTTTTTCAGAAGGAAAGAAAATTTGTGTCAAGAATAACAGTTTCAAATTACTCTCAGCCCTTATATGTTGACAGTTGAAATACATAGGTGTTTGGTTACTTCTTTAACCTCCATCATATAGTCTTGCATTTCACTGGAGCAAAGAGTGGAGTCTGTAGCAGGTATGTGTGCAAGCAGTTGTGGCATGTAGGTGAAACGCCATGAGCTGCAGTGTGTCTGTTCAAATGGGGTCCTGGCTGCCTCGAGACAAAGGAAAACCACAGTGGAAAATATTAGTTGTGCATCAAAATTTCAGTATACTGCACCAAGCTCGATCCAGTCAGAGAAACATTAAGGGCCCCTACCAAAACCTATCTAACAAAGACACTAGCAGCTATTAGAGGCTGGAGAGGTATGTTTTAGGAAGGCACTCCATGAAGTCCCTAAAGGCACTGGGGTCTCTGGGGAACTTGTGCCATGAGGGGACGCTCCTGAGGGACCACAGTCCGCAGATGGCCCACGCTGGGTAAGGAACAACCATGAGGGACTGTGGCCCTGGGTGACCCAGGCCAGGGAGGAGCACAAAGGACTGGAGCAGCAGAAATCAGTAAAGGCACAGATACCACCTCAACCTCCTAAGCCACTTAACACCTGGCTGGATGAACTGGACAGACTGAGTATGAGACATGGTGAAAATATGTGAAATTGAAAGAGGGGAGAGAAGACAGTGTTTATGTACATGCAGGAGTGTGTGTGTCTGTGTGTGTGTGTGTGTCTGTGTCTGTAAAAGTGTGCTGAAATGTGCTCTCTCTTTTTTTTTTTTTTTTTTTTTTTTNNTTTTTTTTTTTTTTTTTTTTTTGGTGTGTTCTTTTTTACCCCCTCAGTACCTGAAAAGATGATAAGCCATTTGTGTTGGATGTCAACAAATTAAGACAAGTAAAATTCACACTTCTAGAGGCTTTTTCTTGCCTGTGATGGCAATATATAGGAAATATACCATCACATGTATATGAAAATTGCATACAATTACACTAATGGACACCTCTGTTTACAAGCTCTATCTTTATTAGCTTACACTAAATACAGAAATATCTTAAAACTGTATTTGGAGTTACAAGTTTACAGAATAAATATACCCCTTTATATCCTTTTTTAAGGTAAATGTTTAAATACATTCCTTCTAATAGGCTAAAGGCTAACAAACGGGCAAGAAAACTTCAACGCACAACTTACGCTTACACACTTGGTTACTTAACTAATGGCCCTAGATAGGGAACAGTGTTTGATAACTCTTTCTAAGAAACCTGTTTCAGGATAAGAACAATGTTATTTTAAGTTTTGCTGACTTTTAAGTTTTAAGTCACTAAAAACTTTTGGAAATGTGGTGTGCTGCTTTATATGCAGAGCCACTCATTGTCAGTCCATTCATCAACCAAAATGAATAAATAGATCATTAAGAAGACATTACAGGATTGAACTTTGTAATAAATTTTTATATTATTTAATCATATGCTATGAGATATTTATAGTTCATATAATTTTATATGTATTTTACAGAGTTGTTGTGTTTTAAGCCCACCTGATAACTAGGCATCTGCTTGCTCATTTTCCTCTGATGGGATGAGGCAGAGAACTAGAAGAATAAAAGTAAGAAAACTCATGGGTTGAGGTAAAGACAGTTTAGTAGGTAAAGCGAAAGCTGCAGATGCTAGCAAAGCTAAACAAGGAATTCATTCACCACTTCCCATGGACAGGCAGGTGAAAGGAAAGCCAGGTTCCATCCCATGCAGTGGTGACTTGGGAAGAGAAAGCACCATTACTCCTACAGTGCCCCTCTTCCTTCTTCTTCAGCCAGCTTGTATTACTGAGCATGATGCTGTATAGTATGGAACATCCCTTTAGTGAGTTGGGGTCAATGGTCCTGGCTGGGTCCCCTCCCAACTTTTTGTGCACTCCCAGTCTACTCATTGGTGGGGTGGTGTGAGAAGCAGAAAAGGCCTTGACTCTGTGTATTAAACCAATTTTATTATACAATTTTTATAATAAGTTTTACTTGGCATAAATAGAGCCTTCAGCGTGACTTCAGCATGAGGAATATTGGACATATTTTAATTATATAAACATGGTGGATTTCTCGTTTTGTTCTGTGTGTAAAGAAGTGGGCTATTTTCTTTTGAGCTACACTTGGTATCGTTTTGTCCTGTCTTGGTATGACAACAACAACAACAAGGTAACCTAAAGTACAGGCACAGCAGGAGCAGGCTGACCTTACTGTTCTTCCTGCAGGGTGAAATATTCTTTTTGCTGCTAGAGCTTGTTTTTAACTGACAGTAGAGTATAGAGGAAGAATCCTGCAGGAGTGTACTGACGTCAAGAAAAAAGTCCATTGCTATGTAACATATTCTATGTGGTTTTTATTGCTGTGAAGTTCTTTTGTCAATGAAACTGCTAATAAGTGTTTTAACCCTTGTTTAAGACAGGCAGTAGCCTCTCTGAGCTAAGATCCTCCCCCCATGCTGTTAACATTGGAATGTTATTAAAGAGATGAGTTTGTTAAGCACATCCATGAAAACCCAAAGCTGTTCTAAGTGAACTTTAAACAGCATTAGAAAGAATAGCTCTGACCATACATGGCTTTGGCTTTAGCAGTACTCTCTTGATTTCTGTATTTATCCTGTTCTGTTTAGAGATGAGCTTGCAGCTGGCACTGTAGAGCAAAGAACAGAGTAATTTCATGCTTCCTAATATATAGTTTTGATGAGTAGATGATGTTTAAGCTAAAAGTACAGTAACAAATTTCAGCCACAATCCAGGAGATGTAAAAATAAATGAACTGACAGATAAGCCCAGAGATGAACTAGGGCTCATTTTCTTCCTTTTCAAATCCTTTCTCATTTTCAGGATTTATACAAGTTGCCACATTCTCTTGGTTAGTAGAGCAAGCATTATTTAGTGATTCTTTAAAAATCTTCACTAAAAAAATGTATCTTGTATTTTATAGTATTATTAGTGTACTGCATAATACAGTTTTATAAAAGATTTTTAGTCATATCATTCGATGGAAGGCAGACAATAACCATCTAAATGCCTTAAAAATCAGTCTCATTGTCCTTTTAAGATGTTGCTGTTATATGGGAAAAGAAAGGTATGTGTATAAATATTTATGTATAGCAAGCTTCTCCTTTAGAGCAGTGATGGCAGTTAGTTAGTTTGTGCTTTGGCGGTACCGTATAGCCTAAAGTTATTTTAGCCACATTTCAATTCCTCAGTAATCTAATCATTCACTTGTACAAAACTTCTTTTCTTTTATTTGGAAAGCCTGAGTATCGAAACTTCATGTTCTGTCTAATATTAAGGACAGTTTTCCTCCCTCTCAGAAAAGGAGCTGTCTGTTTATTTAACTCACTTAGCGCTTTGCATCTGCATCCTAACTTTTATCCTTGTAATTTGAGGCTGTGTTTTGTCATGTCTGAACATGTAACTCTTAGGTGTATATAAATGTTCAGAAATATATGTCCATAGTGGTAGGTAAATGTATTTAATGATATTTCTGGATACCAGCTCTTGAACAGCAGAGAGAAACAAATGTAAGTTGAAACTTTTCCCCCTTCTTTAAAAAAAAAAATCCTAAATGTAAAATTCAGTTTTTCCTTCTACACACAGTAGATCATCAATAATCAGATCATGGATACGGATAATTATTTCTTTTTAGATAGGAAAACATAGTTTTTTGTAGTAAGTAGGACTTGTGCATGCTACTTTGAAATATAAAAGGGGTTTTTTATGTCTAAAACTGAAGTCAACTCTGAATAAGATTCTCTAATATATTTCAGTATTTTATAGTCTATATTAAACAGGAAATACTCCTTTCTCTTCCTTTTACTTGATAGTTTTCTCTAAATTTGAGAAGCATTAGACCACAATTTTTTATGAATAGAAAATTAGGTCACAAAAATCTTAACAGTGCTTTCCTTTAGCCCCTTTTTTCTCCCCAGCTTCCCTACTGATGAAGATATTTTCACAGAAAACACTTTACCTCTGTGTAATTATTACAGGAAAATACTACCAATGTAAGAGATTATGTATGGTTTACTACCTAATTGGTAATTCATTTCATTGAAGTCCTGTAATCTCATTGATTATGAGATTAGTACTATTCCATTTTTAAATTACTTGCTTAGCTGACTGATAGAAACTGCATTTAGGAAAATGGTGTATGATGCCCAGACTGGTGAGGTTAAAATTACTACTTAAAATTATGATGTCCGTTTATCAAAGCTTTGGACAACTACCCCCAGATCAATAGGATTACATTCAATAAAGTACTTGAGAGGAGAAGTCAAATACATAGCTACAAAATGAGGAGAAAATGGCTGAGCACTGTGTTGTGGAGAAGAATGTGGAGATTATAATGGACTAAAAAGTATTTTTGAGGAGAAGAGATAAATCTATTTCTGAGGCAGACTAATAGGATTGTTGTATGTCAGTCAAAAATAGTAATAGCAAAGAAAATAGTGAAAGAAAAGTGGTTTTCTAGTATCTGATATTGGTGAGATTTCAAATGTAGTAAAGTGTGTTTCATAAAAATGTAAAAAAAAATTCTTAAATTTTTAAAGCAGTCTCTTTGTCTCCTTTCCCCCCCAGTTTCCCTAATCAATAAAATGTTCAGGAAGGAAGATACCTTATTATGTTGACTTTCATGCGCCAACTGTTAACAAAGATATTAGAAGTCTGGAGGAAAGGATTTAGATAGGTTGAGTAGAAGCTGCAGAAAACAGAAAACATGCCTTTTAAAGAGAAGATCTAGAAAGACTCAAACAATTCAGAAAATGTTACAGCATAATTGGTGAAGCAATTGTTTTCTTCAGCAATGTGGGTAGTAGAAACATTATGGGGCAAGGGGAAAAAAGCAAGTATTTTCTAAATACAAGTTTTTGAGGTCTCCCTCTCTGGAGGTTTTTAAGAGTGGTTTAAACAAACAAAACTAAAGTGTTCTTATCCTACCTCAACAAATGATGGACTATCCTCCCTCAACAAATTAAGTTTCCTGAAAGTACCTTCAAGACCCCATATATTTATGGCTACATGATTATAATGGGTCAGTTTGCCTATGGTCTGCATATTAAATTATGAAAATACATTTTAATAGTAAATTGTTTTATGTGTAACTTCCCTGTTGTAATTTGTAAGGATTGAAAAGACACAGTGAAATCTCATCTGAAGGGACTTGGGCCCTTTCACTGGCATTTGGGTAACTTTTATTTATCTTTTGTTTACACATAAAGAAATAATAAATTCTTCTATGAATACCAACTTTTTCTACAGCTGACATTGTCCTAGGATATATTAGTTGTAGGACTGAATTTCTGAAAAGCAACCAACAGGTTTTAGCATTGTAAATTCCAGTGCAAATTAATATTCTCTCAAGTCATCCAAGAGGTTTTCCACTGAATGTATGTCTCTTAGGGATTGATAGCCAGGACAGGTGAAGAGGAGGGGTAGTGCTTCATGTTTGATGCACTGCACAGTGCTTGCAGTTAGGCCCAACATGGTTGAGAGCCTCTGGGTTTAGTTTAGGGGAAAAGCTAATAAAGTAGATGCTGTTGTAGGATCACCCATCCAGTATGATGACATCAGTATATTACTATATAAAGCATTAAGAGAAATCTTTAGATCAGTTGGTCTTGGCCTTATGGATGACTTCAACTTCTTAAATCTTAACTGGGACTATCATACCTCAGACACAAACAGGTCCAGGAAATTCCTGAAGCATGTTGAAGATAATGTTTTGATACAGATACTAAGACAGTGAAACAGAAAAGAGGTAAAACCTGTTTGGCAGGCAGTCACTAATGATGCTCCTTAGGGCTCAATTTTAGGGTCAATTCTCTTTAATGTTTTTATCAATAACCTGGACACAGGAGTTGTATGCACACAAAACAAGTTTGCTGGCAATACTAAGATAGGAGAAGCTGTTGATTCTGTGAAGGGTAGAGAGGCCTTACAGAGAGATCATGATAGACCAGAACACTGGGCAATTACCAGTCACATGAGGTTTACATAACAAATACTGAATTCTGCACCTGAGAGTGTAATACTGGATGAACATATAGATTGGGGGACAGGAGCCTGGAGTGCAGACCTGCAGAAAGGGATCTGGAGGGTTTGTTTGATGACCAGCTCAATATGAGTCAACAATATGCCCTGGAGGCCAAAAGAGCCAACTGTATCCTGGGGATCATCAGGCACAGTGTAACTAACTGGTGGAAAGGATTGTCCAGCTGTACTCAGCACTGGTGCATCCTCACCTCAAGTACTGTGTGCAGTTTTGGCTTTCTGAATGCAAGAAGGATATAAAAATACTGGAATGTGTCCAGAGGATGACAGCGAAGATGATGAAAGGTCTAGAGGGCATAACTTATGCAGAGTGGCTGAACATAGTAGGTTCATTCAGCTTTGAGGAGGCTGAGGGGTGATCTCATTGCTGTCTACAACTTCCTCATGGGAGGAAGCAGAGAAGGAGGTGATGACCTCTTCTCTCTAGTGTCCGGTGATAGGACACAAGGGAATGCCTTACAGCTGCATCACCAACAGTTCAGATTAAATACTGGGGAAGAGTTCATTAATCAAGCAGTGGAATAAGCTCCCCAGGAAAGCAGTCATGGCTCCAAGCCTTTCACTGCTCAAGAAGCATCTGGGGAATGCTCTTAGCTATATGATTTAGCTTTTAGCTTGCCCTGTCTGGAGTCAGGAGTTGAACTCAGTGAACCTTGTGGGTGCCTTTCAAGCAGGATATCCTGTAATTCTAAATAAGGTGTCTCGGAATACTTTTATAGAAAAAAGAAATGAGCTCTTCTAAGGCATGACTCATCTCATTCTGAATTAGATTTGTACATATGGCCATCCAAATTGTTTCTTAAAATGACCTGCACCTCCCCATTTACTATGATAGCATTTTAGAATTCCAGATAGCTCCTGTAGACATGTCTGAAGTTATGCTATTTGAACTGTATCCTTAGTCACCTTAGTACTTTAACATTGCTAAAAAACCTTCCAAAAGGAAAACAAAGTAAAGAAATGCAATACATCTAAATTTCTAATCTCCTTTATTAAAGCAAGGAGTTGGCACTTTTCTTTTGGGAATAGAACTTGAAAATAATCTGTGCTATGACAGTATTTTTTTTCTTATAAAAAAGGAAACTTAATCATCCATTCATTGCACTTAAAAGTTGTTAGAAGGTTTTTCCATAAACTATAATCGCTTACATGGAAAAGCTAATTTAGTTAGTAGTTCACAATAAATGAGGTAAAGGTAATGTTCTGAACTTAGGCTACAAGTAGTACAATGAATTTCATAAACATTTTCAGGAAATTGTATTAGAAACAGAGTACGGCTAGAAATAGTCTAAAACAAACAAAAAACCCCTCTATCCTCTATTCTTTCTTTCTTCCCCCCCCTTTTCTTCTCTTCTTTTTATTATATTTCCTTATAGGAAGTGCATTACATTGTCACATCATGCAGGCAGTTGCAGGATGTGACAATCTTTCTTGTTGATATGAATACAAATACATACACACAGATGCCTTGAGCATAACCTGTTAGTTTCAGGTTATTCCCTATTTAAAGAAGTCTCCCTAATTGTCACCAGCCATGTATGCTTTCCTCATTTTAAATGTACATCAGATATTTTTGAGAAAAATCACATTTCATAAAAACAAACAGACCTAATGTGATGTGAAGACTCTGAATGAAATCTAACGAAGCAAAAAACCCCCAATAATGTTTCATTCATTTCCTACCTCTGAAAAATTTTCTTGTTACTTTGAAAGGGAGCAGTTTCCATCAACTGCACCCAAAAAAATCAGCACATTATTAATTATTAATAAGCAAGTTAAGCAAAATAGAGCCCAGTGTGGGCCCTCTGCTGAATGGAGCAGAGGATCTAGTAACAAAACACATGGAAAAGATTAAAGTATAGAATGCTTTCTTTATCTTGATCTTTATAGTGAGTCTGGCCTTCAGGAGTCTCAGGCCCCTAAAACATGAGGCAAAGTCTAAAGTAGATTCACATTCAGTAGAGAATGACCAAGCTGAAGAACATTTAAAAAAACTGTCCAAAACACACAAGTCCATGGGACTTGATGGAATATACCCACAAGTGCTGAGCAAGTTGCTCAGTGTCATTGTAAGAACATTCTTAATTGTCTTTGAAAGGTTGTGGCAACTGTGAGAGGCGCTTAAAGGACAGAAGAAAGCGAATTTCTCTGCTTTCTTCCGGAAGCCTTCTGCATAGAAAACGTCTGTGTCCAGGTCAAGGTAACATGCTCTCTCCTTGCTTTATACCCTTACAGTATTTTTTCAGGTCCATTTAATTGCAAGACCCATCATGAAAGCATTTTCTATTTGTGCCTTGATTCCCGTAGGAAAGATGACATGCACACATTGAAAGGTACTGCAGCATTCGTGAGCCGGGCCCCAACTCTTGGTGACGGAGTGACAAAGACTGAACACACCTCCCCATCAGTCTGCCCATAGGCTGGAGGGCCTTCATACTAATGGAACTTTTCTAGTAACCTTCACTGGTCTGAGAGAATGCCAGAAGGGATATTGAAAAAATCTCTTCATATTTATTATCTACAGAATCATTGATTTCTGGAACAGAGTGAGACCAGAAGCAGCTCTTGAATGAACAAAACATGGTTAAGGATATAATTAATATTAGGTCATTTTTTTGCTCATTATCAGTGTGTTATTAGAATAAACATATCTGTGAAAGATAGAAAGATGATGAAAAGAAAAACTAAAAGTAAAAGCAATTAAAGTTAAATTTCCTTTAAAATTCATTTTAAAAGGAAAATAAATTAAGAAAATACTAAAATAGAATCATCTGAATGGACAAAATTAATTTCAAAAGCATTTGGTGGGAGATTATGTCAGAATGGCTATTGATGGAACAATGCATTTGTTAAAACAACTTCAATATTAGAGGAATTAAGGATAGGGAAGGGATATTATATTTTAAAAGCTTATGAAGGTAACCTGGTACACTACAGACCAGTGACTGAACTTTCAGTTGTGTGAATCTGTAGAAACTATAATACATAATAAAGTAAGTTTAGAAATAGACAAAGTTATTTTATTGGAGAAGATTGATAAAGATTCTCAAGGAATAACTTCCTTCTACGAAGACTATTAGAGATTTTTAGAGAAGTCAAGGAGCAGATGGGTCAGAATGAACTAATCTTATTAAATAGTTGTAATTTTTTTTATGTCCTCAAAAAAATCATTCATCAAAAGCATTTAAAGAATGTAATCACCATCAGCTAACAGCTAGATTTCATAAATTAACAATATCTTAAAATATCACAGAGTAGAAATAACTGGTCAAATTTCCTAGCAAAAGAAAGCTAACTTAAAAGCGCCAAGATTGTCTGTCTTGGAAGCTGTACTTTTCACTGTAGTGAAATTTGGCCAGAGATGCAAAATAGAAGAATCAAATCTGAGCTGACTGGGAAGTGCTATGGAATATTCTCATTAGAACCTAAGTGGATTGTTCTCACTAGAACTGAAGTCGTTGTGAAGTATAGTCAGCTCTGATCTAAGCTAGTTATCAACATCCCTTTTGTACTTCCTGGAGAGAAAGTGTATCTCTAGGATTGACTTGTGTCACCTTAATGTGGATACTTATAATAAGTTGGTGTTTATATACCTGATAGTAATTTCCCTCAACATAGAATGGTATTTCCTGACCGTGAGATGTTTAGAGGTATTTGCATCTGGTTTCCAACTACAGTAAATCTATCACAGGCCCTTTGGCATATCTTTCAGCACAGTGTGGATGCTTCAGATAACCTAGGGTGTCTCAGAGGGCACTAGATACTTAGGCTGAGGAAGCAGAAACATCACGAATCTCTCCATTGACTGCAAAGATACATACTGATACCAGACATAGATGCTCATCTGTGTTTGCAGCGAGATAAGCTGAATTCAAACATGATCCACTGGGCAATAAAATCATAGACTCAGAACACCTGGGGTTGGAATGGACCTCTGAAAGTCACCTAGTCCAACCCTCTACTCAAATTAGGGCGACCTTTTGAAGTCTGATTCAAATACATATTCCGCTATTGAGAAATACGTAAGTATGTGTGGAAAAACTGAACAGAAAGCCTTATCTAAGATCCTATTATATATTTATTATATAAGGCTTTATATTCAACTTCAAGAGACAGCACAAGACTGGATAATCATCTGGAATTGTAAGCATACTGCTTTATTGTCGTCAAAACACAGAGCACAGAGAATTATTAGAAAGAGAATGAAGAACAAAACATAAACACTATAATGTCACTGAATAAATAAATTAGAAAGGCAATAGAAATTATTCTTGCTTAAGCAAAGAGAAAAATAAGGCTATTATGTTTTCACCATTGCAAAGACATGTCATAAGTAAAATGACAGAATATTCTTTAAGCATTATAATATAAATTATACTGACAGTATTTTAAGTTTTTCCAGATTACACCTGATTGAGTTGAGTATTAGGATGTATGTATGTATTTGTTTAATATTTAAATACATTAACTGGTATAAAACTGAGCAGAGGAAACTACATTAAAAGGCAGTGTTCAGCTCTGCATATATTACTTACAGGAAATTCCAAGAAATTTATATGTTGCTTATCACTGTGAGTGATCAGTGTGATAATACAATAAATTTAACAAGTAGCTTTATTTGCTGTTGATTGTTATTGATATCAGTTATCCACAAGTTAGACTAAGGAAACACAAATTCCATACTTTTTTTGAAAGTTGCATAATAATGGAAAAATAAATCCAGCAGCTATTCTTCTAAATTAATGTGAATATTGTTAGAGGCAATGCAGAACCGGAGTACAAAAAGTGATGCGATGATAGCGTATGCTGTTGTAAGATACATCCAGTATACTTTCAAAACTCATCTATATCCACTACTCTATTATAGATCAGCTTTTCAAAATTAGAAAAGAACATAGCAATATTCATGTTTATTGATGTACTTAGCAATATTTTAATCAATTTCCAGATTCTTTTTATTAGTGTTATTTAGTAAGAGACTTTTGTGAAACACAGCTATCAACTAACCAAATCTGAATCAACTTAAATGTAGAGCAACATGAGGTCCTGAAAATATGTCATTAAGTGGAGGGAACAAAAGCAATTAACACAGCTACAGCAGTTGTCATAATGCAGCAATGGCACAAAGAGACCCTGAATCTTTACTCAGAACTGTGCAGTGACTGAAGTACCACCATCTCCAACACCAGCTGGAGTAGGCATTCCTACCACAGCAGAGACCCGCACCTAGACACAACTCCTTTGATACTGTGCTGCCATCCTCATGTGTAGCAATGCCTGCTGCTCTGGAATTGCCCTAGAAGTGTCTGGTGCCTCTCTTCAGGACCTAGCCAGTTCCCTCCCCACTTGAGATGTGCTCTGGTTGAGGTGCTGAGTCACCAGCTGAAAGGGCAGCAGGAGGAGGTGAATGAGCTGTGCACCATCAGGAAGGAAGAACAGGAGATTCACAGGGTCTTCAAACACCAGACAGAGACAACAGCCCCAGACCTTGCTCCAAGTAAAGAGACAAGTGGAGGCTACCTTAAGAGGGGACATTGAATGGAGGTGCCCAAAATGGAGAGGACTAGAAATGAGACTTCTGACAAGAAGTAACAAACACAAGTTGCTATGTCTCAATAGAGGAAAAGTTTTTTCAATATGAGGGGCAACAAACACATGAGGTTGCTGAGAGAGTTTGTAGAATCTCCACACTTGGAGAGATTTAAATCTTAACTGGACAAAACAACATAGTCAAATGGAATTTGCTTTGAACTGAATGTTTTGCTAGGTGGCCTCTGGAGTCCCTTTCCAACCTACATGGTTCTGTGTTTCTATGATCACTTGACAAAATTCTTGTGCATAACCTCAGTACTAAATGCATTCTTATTTTACTCTTCTTTACAACCTGCTTTAGCTCAGTCTCACCACTGTAGTGAACTGAAACTCATCTTTCTTTTCTCCCTTTCTTTGATCCCTTTTTTTTCTCTTGAAATGTGAGAGAATGGGACAAAATCCTTATATCACTTTCATTTCCTTCTCAAGACTAACTTCAAAGAAACTTTGCAAGTAACTCTTTCCAGGAGTTACTTTTCAAGAAACTCTCTGGTAAAATTACAAAGCAGAAGCTTTCCCTCATTAATATAGCTTATGTTATTATAGCAGGGAATAGAATCGGAATATTTTGTTCATGTGAAACAGAATAAAAGACATGCTTCTATAACAGGGAACAGTTAGAATTCCTTCTTTCTAAATATTTTCTGAAAAAACTTAAAGCCTTTAATCTCTCCCTTGCTGTCCAGTATTCTGCTATTTATTAGAAAGTAGTACCTATATCTTTGTTTTATAAGTTTAAGTTTTATTTCAAGTTATGTTTCTTCTTTAAAAATACTTATTCTAGAAGAAAATTACTTTTTAACTCATATGTACTTCTGAATTTTAACAGTGGCTATTTTCTTAAACTTTTTTCCATATAACAGATACACTCTATATCAAGAGTTTTCCCTTTGGTATCTCCTTAATGAATATAATGTAAAAGGATGTATAAAGTGTTAATTCAAATGCTGTGCTGTTATATTCAAGACATGTGACATGACATGTTTTATACAAAGTTATAAAAGGAAGGGACTCAGTATCATTATAATTTACTAATAAGTGGAAAGGTTTCTTCAGCTAGTTTCTTCGCTTACCATTTGAAGTAATCAGAGTTTAAAACTTCATTTCAGTATAGAGTTGGAGTATATAGTAATTTATTCACTGCCATATTGGACCAGATTTATTGATGATCATCACTGCAAAGATTTTGATTTAGAGGTATGCAGTTTTTGAAAATCTTTCAGTAAGCTATTGCTGTTCTGCTAATGGTTGACTACAACTTAAAATTCTTTTGTTCATGAATAAAAGAGCTTTTGAAGGCCACAGGCAACCTGAAGACAGCACTGTAACAACTGGAGAACTAAAATTGTATTTAAGGAAAAAAGAGAAAAGACTTTAAAAAGCATTTAGAATTCTAATAAAATCACTCTTCAGACACTCCCAGAATGCTCCTAAATATTAAAGCAGTTGAAAGAGGGTGAGACCATTTTTGAAGACCCCATCCTGTTCACCATCAGTGGAGCCATTCAGTTTGAAGGTGTTAAACATTCAATGAAACAAGAAGTGGAAGATGGGTCCAACCCTACCCAGAATTATTCTGACATTTCCTTGTGCTAAGTTAAGGTTTAATTAATGCAAAGATGAAAAGCTTTTAACAAATTACAGAAAAAAGGGAAAATACTTTCTCCAACATTTCATGTTAAAATAAGTATTTACATGACTAATGAAGCATCAGTGTAATTCAAATGTACCTCTTTTGCAATATTCATAGAATTGTAGAATGGTTTGCATTGGGAGGGACCTTAATGATCCAATCCCCTGCCATCAGCAGGGGCAGCTTCCACTAGACCATATTGATCAAAGCCCTAATCAACACTTCCAGGGCTGGACATCCACAGCTTCTCTGGGCAACCTGTGCCTCACCACTCTCACAGCAAAGAATTTCTTCCTCATATCTAATCTAAATCCTCTTTCAGTTTAAAGCCATTACTCCTTGTCCTGTCACTTCAAGTCCTTGAAAAAAATCCTCCAACTTTCTTCCAGGTCCCCATTATGTACTGAAAGACAACAGTAAAGTTTTCCTGGAACCTTCTCTTCTCCAGGCTGAAAACCCCCAACTTTCTCAGCCTTTTCTCATAGGGAAGCTGCTCCAGACCCCTGATCATCTTGGTGGGCCTCCTCTGAGCTATCTTCAACAGTTCTATTCCCTTCAAATGTAGAGGACCCCAGAGCTAGATGCAGTGTCGCTGTTGAGACGGGCACGACATACACACACACACACACACAAACAGCTCCAAGCAAAAAAGCTAAAAAGCTCCCTTTATTGCTAACACAGCTTCTTTTATACAGTTTCTTAGCATTCGTGCTGCGTGTTCATCGGCCATTAGCTTTACTACAATACAATATTATTGGTTGTCTATAGCATGCAGATTCTTGCTATATATCAGCTGGTATCCTTGCTTTTGCAGCTGCTACATCTTCTCTCTGTTGCTTGCTTTTTGCTTCTGTTAATGTTGCTATTCTCAGGGGTACAAACTGATTATGTCAAGGTTGGTGCCTGGGAGGCTTTCAGTCCAGCTGTCGGTTCCCACAGGTCCCCCTCTACTTAGCCAAAGTAACAGGCCTGAGCCATGATTTTACAAAGGCAACAAGACCTTCATATTATAAGGCTTTACCTATATGCAACAGATGCCATCCTCCAGGTGGGGTCTCAAAAGAGCAGCGCAGAGAGGAAGAATCCCCTCCTTCAACCTGCTGGTCACATTGCTTTTGATGCAGTTTAAATCTAATTTAAATTGTTAAATTGTTAAATTGTTTAAGTCTATTCTGGCACCTGCTTGCAAGAACAAAACCTGGGCATTTTTTCTTCTAGTAGCATACTGCTCAGAAGACGACACTACCTTGTTATTTTCTTTTGCAACATGGAGTTAGCTTATGCATATAAACAGGAGAAGAGAGTTCTTGTCTGGGAATTCAAATAAAATCCCGAACACACTAAAAACTGTAGCAATAGTTTCCTCAGGCCACAGCTATTCCCAGTTATTTTTATGCAGTAGCTTAGATTTCACCTTTCATTTAATACATCGTGTATTTGTTTTGTGAGTTGGGGTTTGGCTCTGTATTTTTTTGGCTGTTGTTTGTTTGCTTGTTTTGAAGAAACTACTTATAACTTTCAAATCCTCTCTTTTATTGCATAAACCCTCTGAATTCCTGACTTGAAATTCTTCAGTCCATGAGTCTGCAAGGTGTCTACCACCCAAATCTGAATAAGAGACATAAGCTTTAGAACAATTAGAACTACGCCCCACTTTATGAGTGTATGTCACAATGCACAACTGGTAAGTAAACTGTCATTGATTGAAGGAGGAATTAAAACACATCTAATATATATGGACACCTACACTGAGCAAAACAAAATAATGAAGGCATGGGTAAATGCAGAATTCTTCCTTTCGCAGGTGTTTTATGCTTTATCTCAGGAGCAACATTTTTTTACCTTTAAAGATAAAGGCATCTAGGCCAAAAGAACTTGGCCATGATGTCATGGTTTGACACTGGTCCAATGCCAGGCACCCACGAGAGTCACTCGCTCACCCTCCCCTGCCACAGCTGGGTAGAGAAGAGAAAAAAAAATTAATGAAGTGTTCATGAGTTGAGATAAGGACTGAGAGAAACACTTCAAGGGAAAAACAGGCTCAACTTAAGGTTGCAAAGTGAATTTATTACTAACAGAATCAGAGGAGGATAATGAGAAGAAAAATAAGCCCTTAAACCACCTTTTTTAAGATTTTCTTCTTAAAGATGTCATCACAGAAGCGTTACCAACCTCTGTCATTGGCCCAGTTCTGGCCAGCAGCATGTCCATCTTCAGAGCCATCAGGGATTCGCTCTGCTGGACATGGTGGAAGCTTTCAGCAGCTTCTCACAGGAGCCACCTCTGTGGCCCCCCTGCTACCAAAAACCAGGTTGTGCAAAACCAATACACAGGACTCTATTAGAAGATTTCTTAACTTAGCACTTATAAACCTTTTGTACAATGTAGTTCAGTTCTCTTGGGATAATGTGAGACTAGATACCAATATACCATTTTATTCTATACTCTTACTCTAGACTACTGTTACCTATAGTTGTAGGTAACACTTTTATATTGAACTGTCAATTCTATTGACACAGTGGCTATAGCTTTCAAAAATCTCACCTATCTGTTGTGTCCAAAAGGTTCAGATAGACTTTGTGGAACTTCTTTTTGCCCCTCTTGTTAACTCCAGCATCTTTGTTCTATGATAGCAGTTTTTGGAAAGTTCTGGCCTTAGTCTTTCTCTCAGTAGTCCTCAAAGGCTTCAGAAATGTTCACATGTCTTTTTGAAGCGGATTTAATCTTTGAAATTACATAATCATAGATACATAAAAAGCTACTTTAGGACACAAAGGTAGATGGAATTAGAACACATCAAAATTGTGTCCACTCAGAACCCATATTCCTTTGTCAAACCCAGACCTAACAATATTTTCACTGTAAGAGTTTTTCAGTCAAAGATTTCTTTTAAGTTCCTCCTAGAATTTAAAGAATAATTTATCTGCATATCTTAATCTGGTAGGAATCTTTAACACTGCAGATTTCTTAAGCAGCCTTTCCAAGGTCAACTGCATCAAGAAGGTATCTTCCAAGTATAGTTATTGAAAAAAAAATTACAACCAACCAACCAACCAACCAGGCAAAAAGAACCATGGAAGCCCCCAAAACCTCAACCCACAGAGTTCAAGTCACTCTGATTTGAGAATAGAACAGCAAAACTGGTAAGCTCTGATACCACAGCATGCTGGCTAGGAGACTTTCCTAGCAATCTGTATACATGAATTTGAGCTTTTCGGTACTTTGAAAGAAGTCTGATAATAAACTAATTTCTTTTGAAAAGCCCAAAATCTGTGTAGATGAACATTTCTGGTATGTCTCCAGCACTATGTGTCTGAACATCACTGGTAGGGGGTGTTTTGCTTTCCTTTTTGTTACCAGTATTTCTGCAGCACCATCAGAAATTCGAAATCTGAAGAAAAACAATTTCAGCTTTCTTTATTTGAATGTGAAAACATCACACCCTTGCTGAAAATATAGATGAAGAGTATAAAAGATTAGAATAAAGTATAGACATATGCTTCTATTCTTGTTGCTTTTACTGTATTTCAACTTATCATTCCTTGTCTCTCAGCTTTATCAGAGATGAATTGTTAAGAAATAGGTACAAATTGTTCTTTGCTTTGTTCAAAAATATCAATAACTTTACAAGGGATTTCTTAATGACCTCTGGCTCATTCTCTTTAGTAAGGCTTGATCTACACAGTTTCTGAATATAGACATGTCAAGGTAATTTAAAGTATACCATCACTTATTCCCCACAGACAGGGAAAAGTTTGGACAGTTTTAACCAATGCAAATTTTCTTTTGCTGAAAGAGTGGATGACTTAATACTTTGCAAGTTTGCCCGGAGGTTCTTAATAGTCTTTTGAGGCACCATTTTGAAACGAAAGTAATTTTCCCCCAATAATCCAGGTCTTGTATTGAGGGCATTGCTTCCTTCAAGATCATATTTAATTTGTTTACAAAAATTTCTTACCCTCTCTGCCCCAGTGAATGGGGCTCAGTTTTTAGACTCAGACTAAACCATTTCAAGCCCAGTGCCATTTTGACTGCAATTTAAAAACAAACAAAAAACCAAACTAAACGCCCCCCCACCATGGTGACTTTCACCATCCCACAGCTCTTACCTGTTGCTAAGGGTAGGAGGAGTAACAAAGTCTTCAGCTCTGGGTCTCAAAAACCTTCAGAGGCAACTGTATTAAGTAGACGTTATCTAGAGTGGCTCAGTGGGCTGCTTAAGTTTATGCTGGAGGCCACATTAGAGTGAATCAACTGTAAAGAAAAGAACATGTGTTTTAAAAGCATTTTGCATTCCCAAAGGGCAGGTTTCCTGTACTCTGGCTCCTGAGTCATATGCATTGGTCATTCTAGGTAAATATGTAGGCCAAGGAATCTGTCTCGTGTCCAGTCACACAACAAAGGTGAGCTAATGGTAAATGGCTTCAGTCATCAAGTTTGTATCTCTGATGTATCTCTGTCTCCTGCTCCCTTTGATGCAGCATTATCACAACGTGCTTATTATGATGAGGCAGTTTCTCTATGGAGCAGAGAAAACTGGTTGTTGAAAATGGAATGCATCTGTGTGACTGATCAATAAGCTCCTACAGTGGAAGAAGGCATGGGGGAGATGGGCCAAGACAATGTGCTCAAGAAGTTCAGGGTAGGATACAGGGAGCACAGGTGGTGTAGAGAAAGCTGAACTTACCCGAACACCTAAAGGACCAGCAGGTGGCCATTGTGTTACTCACATGGCTGTGTCAGTCAAGTGAATCAGCTGGTTGTCTAAATGGCTTTCCCTGAGTTAATCAAGAAATGTTAATCTCTTCCTGATTTAGTCATACCAGCATGGGGGATGTGGCTCCTGAGCAACTGTTAAAATGAACCTTGGAGAGAGCAGTAGCCTTGAGCTGACCTCCACCTACATAATCCTTCCTGAAAATTAGGAATGCCCAGCATTGTGGCAATGAACATACAAAGACCAGTAACAGGAATTGTATTTGCATTGTGATCCAACTGTACACTGCAATTGCTGTATTGTGCTTGTGTTGTGATATCAGTACATCACATTATGCTAAATCAAAATCCTTTGTTATGTCAATTATCTTTAAATAAGGAAATTTTATATTAAAACATTAATCTCCCCCTTGTGGAAAACCTAAATTAACCTGGCCAGAGAGTATTGGGCTGACAGTCTGGTACCAATGCCAGGGCAGAGCATGAAGTGATTTATAAGGAGAGACTAAATACTTCTCAGCCTCTCAGTTGTCTTGAGATTTCTTCTAAGATCAATATTTTCAAGGCTGTAAGAGATTTCTATGTATCAGATTACACGAACAGTTAGTCGGAGAAGGGGACTACAATATCCAATTTACTCCATATCTTTTACCAGTGTAAGACTTGATTTGAACAAGAAAGAAGATGTCAAAAATAAAGAAAAGCTTTTATTTCTAATGGCTGAGATTTGATAAGAGTGGTTTATCACAGGACTTGTTTCTGATCCCAGGCCACCTCTGGCCAAATGGTGACAGTCAAAAGAATGTTGGCATTATAGAATAAACAGACGCCATGCCCATATAGCAAACAAAAAAGTGTGCTGGAAGCATGGAGTTCAAGGAAGTCGAACAATGATCGTGAGTTTATTTCTTCATGTGACACTAATTGGCAAATATTCCAGAGATCCAAGGGGGTCATGTTGAAAGGATAAAGGTGGAAAAAATACAAAACCCACAGACTGCAGAATTTTAAGAAAATTATTGAGGGAGATAAACAAGTGATCTAATCAGATACTGTGAACATAGCTCTTTGTAATGATGTTTTCAGTACAGCAAAAAGGGCATAACAAGAGCCAAGATAGACAAATGCAAATCGAAAATAAGGGACAACTAGAAAAGGTCATTAAGAGGTGGTGCACAGAAAGACTACAGCCAATGATGTTGCAACACAAAACTGTCAGGAAAGGGTTTAAACAGCTGATCGGCTGTGTCAAAACCACATGTCCCAGAACGTTATGTTTACGTCCTAGTAAATAGATGTATTTAGGCTCCAGACCTACTGCAATTCACCTCCACGTATTTGAGATTGAGTATTACAGTCCTGAGAGTCTCCACTGTGGGACTTCTGGCCTGAAAAGACAGATGAATTAAATTAAATTACCTGTGTTAGTGTGAAGTAACTGAATGAAATTCTATGGTTTATGATACACATTAGGTGAGATTGAATTATGGATTTTTTGTCATCACGTCTTTGTGCTTTCGGAAATGTATGGTGGAAATTCATGGTTGAAATACATTATTTCATGCAATATAAGTAAGGTGTAGGTATGTGTCCTGGGTTACAGTGTATTCTATTACCATGAGCTGTTGAAAACCAGATGTGCCGATGTTCCTTGCCTCCTCCCTCTGGTCTATCTCCCGTTAATAGGCCCAACAATGCCTTGCCACATGACTCATAGATAACCTGCACCTGGACTATCTCCTGTTAATGGGCCCATCAGTGCCTTGCCCCATGACTCACCATCCCATTGTGAGATGCTCCGCCCAGGGGGAAGGAGCCAAGCATTCCCACCGGGATAAAATCTGGAGTTTAGAACAGCATGAGCAGCCTTACCTGCTGGGATCCCAGAGGACAAGGACTACACCACCACTGGATTTTCGGAGGAGGACCAGACTTCTCCTTCTATAAGATCACCACTTCAACAGGGCCATTTCAAGGAGAACTGCAGCTACCGCCGAATCGGACTGCTCAGACCTCTTTCTACAGGATCACCGCTTCAACAGGACCATTTCAAAGAGAACTGCAGCTACCACTGCATTGGACTGCTACCAACACCCTGCCCGGCAGGGTGCCAGGTTGTACCCCTGACTCTGTCAGGCTTTAAACCAGTTTCTCTGTATTATTGTTTTGTTATATATATATATATATATATATTAGTAAAAACTGTTATTCCCATTTCCTCATATCTTTGCCTGAAAGCCCCTTAATTTCAAATTTATAATAATTTGGAGGGAAGGGGGTTGTAATTTTTCCATTCCAAGGGGGGCTCCTGCCTTCCTTAGCAGACACCTGTCTTTCAAACCAAGACAGTATGTTTCTGTGCTTTTAGTCATCTTCCTTTAAGCAGCTAATAATGCCAAGAAATTCCAACAGGGACTTCTGTTTCTGTACAAGTCAGATCCTCCAGTCTAAACCCTCTGGCATGGGTAGGGTAATCTTTAACTTTATCAGGTTGCTCAAAGCCCCATCCAAACTGACTGTGAACAGATCCAAAGATGGGGTACCCACAACTTCTCTGGGAAACCTGTTCCAGTGCCTTACCACCCTCACTTAAAAAAAAATTCTTCCTGATGCCCAGTGTAAACTTACATACTTTCTGTTTAAAACTGTTACCCCTTGTCTTGTCACTTCAGGCCTTGGCAAAAAGTCCTTTCCATCTTTCTTATGGAAACGCCATACGCGCTTTAACGATAGTTAAAGCCTCCTTTAACTATCAAAAGGCCACTATACGTTCTGTCTGGACCCTTCTCTTCTCCAGGCTAACCCCCCACTATTTTCTGAGCCTTTTCTCATAGAAGAAATATTTCAGTCTTCTGATGATTTTTGTGACCATCCTCTGGACCTGCTTGAACAGGTCCAGGTCTTTCTTTTGCTGGGAACCCCAGAGGTGGACACAGTACTCCAGGTGGGGTCTCTGTAGCAGGATGCCCTATCTGAACAGGAATATAGCCTACCCCATGGGCACTGTCATTCAGTGCCATCTCGTTTCTCAGTTTCGATGCTTTTTTTCAGCACCACACCTTGGAGCTGCAGCTCAAAGGGATGGGGGGGAGGGAAGGATGGCA
This sequence comes from Gymnorhina tibicen, assembly GCA_013399875.1. Taxonomy (NCBI): domain Eukaryota; kingdom Metazoa; phylum Chordata; class Aves; order Passeriformes; family Artamidae; genus Gymnorhina; species Gymnorhina tibicen. Next base: position 67,687 of record VXAZ01010411.1, on the reverse strand, counting down.
TTAAAGGACAGAGTACCCACGGCTGATGCCAACAGCTTTTCCACTGGAGAAGGTGAGGGAAACAGGCCCTCTTCTCATGGGTGCACCACATTCCTGAAATCATGCCCCCCAGGGATGAAGTCAGCCGCATAGAATAACAACTTACTTGTGCCTGCACTGTGCTACGCTCCACCCTCTCGCTGCAAACAAGGCAGAAGGGTCTGCTGTTTAAAGAATTAAAAAGTGCTGAGACCAGCTTGACTGACCTATCAGATTCACCATGAGTACATGCAAGACAGATGTTCCCTGAATGAGGCTGGGAGCAGCAAGGATGTGCAGGCCCTGATACAGAAATGAGTCAGAAGTGTTGAGCAGAAGAAACCAAAGAGCTGGTAACAACTTTTTCAGCACAAAGTCTATTTGACTGTGTAAATCTAACAACACATAATCTAAAATATGTATGTGACTGGCAATCAATCACTTTATCCAGTAAAAGGCCAGTCCCAGTTTTGCACAGTGAGGACTTCTAGCATATCTCCCTAAGATATGAGAAGATGCTTCCCTTGAATGGGAACACCCCTCAGGGTTACTCCTTGAGACTGAGCAACAGATTTGCCCACAGTCATTGGTGTGGGTGAGTAACACCAATCTCAGCTTAATAACTGTTTTGCTAGCTTTAATATAATTGCCACAATATAATTGCTTTAATATAATTGCTTCAGTATTGCTTCAAAAATACTGCACTATGTTAGCAACTATAGCTATCCATGCTTTGTAGCAAATAATTCTGATTAAGGTATTTTTGTCTAATCATTATCATCATTATAACCATTAAATAACTTAAATAAATCCTTCATTTAGTTATATAATTGTATTTGCTTTGTCATCCTTAATCCTGCAGAAAAAAGTTCTGTAAAGTTTCAATTACAGCTATATAATTCTTTAGACATAAGCCATTGACTAAGTCTGGGGTTAGGACTGGATCCAGCCACATCTAGATTCCTCTCTGAGAAGGAGTTTAAAAAGCAAGGGGGTCCTTTCTGTGCCTTGTGACTCAAAGGGAGGGCTTCTTTAATAAACTTTGTCTGAAGCTCCCATTCTGCCTATGACAGTCTCACAGGAACAGAATAGCGACAGGGAATCACCTCCCTTGACCTGCTGGCTACACTTCTTTTTATGCAGCCCAAGATACAATTGGGTTTATGGCTGCAAGCAGACATTGCTGGCTCATGTCCAAAATGCCCAGTGGAAATACAGATTTGTATTTTCCTTGGGCAATAGAAAAAAATGTATTACAGTTCTCAGTGTAATGGATTTTTCTTAAAAGAGTATTTTGGATGTGACAGGTTTCTGCTGGGTCATTTAGCCAATGCCTCTGCATTAGAGGAGGAAATATTTTATTATTTCTAAGCCAGGTCTCAGAGAGTGGTGTAAACTGGCTTTGAATCTTTCACTGAGGCTGATTGTACACCTGCCCTTGGCAATCTCTTCCAACATTCATCTGCTATAACTGAAGGATTTCCTTTCCCACCATACTATTCCCTTGTCAATGCTGATTTTCCAGTCTGAAGTTCCAGACAAGTGTTCGTTGTTTTCAGCTCACTCCCTCATCAAAATGAAAACACTGCTTATCTAGTATCTGAATGACATTTATTAATTTAAAAAAATGCTTTAACTTACTTTCCTTTCTAATTGTTGTTGTTGTTGTTGTTTCCTAGTTGTTGTTTGGTTTTGTTTTTGGTTTTGGGCTGAGTTTTTTTGATGACAAATAATTTGTTTTCTTAAAAAGAAAACACCAATTATTAAACTTTGCCTTAGTAAGCACCTAATTCAAATTAATGCAGCTATTCCCAAATAGGTCACTCAGGGGAGAAATTCCAATAAAAGCTTTCAACTAAAGAACATTGTTCTTTACAAGAGCCAGAACTAAACTCAGCATTATAATGGTGCTTTATGAAAATTAAAAATGTTACATTAGAAATATTACCTAAAAGAGATTTCTTCCCAAAACACTATTTTTAGCAGCAAAGTGATTCCCTTCTGCTTCTTCTCCTGCTGCCTGTCATCTCAGTTCCTTTAAATAACAGCCTTATTCATTTATTTTAAGAAAAAAAAAATGCCATATATCTAAATATTCTAGAAATGAAAGTTCTTTTTCTACATGAGATGTTATTATTATCTATAAAGCACATTTGTTTTCTGTGGCTTAAAGCAAAGCTTTCTCCTTTGCTAGTACAAAGGCTGTCTTCTGAGTAATAGGCTTCAGACATACAATTTCATCACTGCCTAAATTTTTTACCTATGTTATTTTCTCTTCCATCAATCTCTAAATGTCAAAACTCAAATTGGTTACTGTCTCTACTGCTTTCAGACAAGATAGCTCAATTTAATCCTGTGTCCCTAGGAGGAGAGATGCTTCTAGAACAGAAAGACAAATAAACAGGAAAAACATTAATCAAAAAAACTATCAGTCTTTCAAGATAAAAACCACAGGATCTTAATATTCAGGATGAAAAGTCAGCTAGATCCTACTTCTCCATCTCTTTCCACACTATGTTATGATCTTAGAGTATACCAGCACATTAATGAAAGACAGCTGATGAGCAAACTTCCTTGCAGCAGGCACTCTGGTATTTCCAAACTTTTCTAAATTAAATCTGTGTGAAAGTAAAGGGGGTAGTTGCTTAATGTTTCAAAAATAAAAAGCTTTGTAAACCTGATAGCTGCCTATTATTTGCACCCCATGAATCTAAGCAGATTTTCTGTGATTATCACTGTCAGCTAGAATACGTCATTAGCTTACCTATTATGATGACTCTTTTCATTGTAAGGAAGCAAAGAAATTGTCTTTTTTTATAGTTTTATATTAAAACTATTGCAGGTATCAACAGAATAGCAAATATCTAACTATAAAAATATTAGATTTTTTTTAGAAGATGTGTGGTAATGTATATAGAGACTGCTTACACAGGCTCATGAAACACTGAAGGTTTTCAGAAACAACCTGAGAATAAATCAGTGTTACACAAATTATATGTGAATAGAATCTCTGTCACGTGAAAAGGGGAGATTTTCTCAAACCCTTAGTATTTGATTAGTCTGTCAGCACTTCAGGAAAGCCGAGACTCTTGTGCCTGGCCAGTCTGCAGTGTCCTGTTATAGGGACCCTTAGCTGATCATTTCACCAGGTTGGAGGGGGTTCAGCTACCTTCTTAAGGGTCACAAGCTGTCAGAGACTGAAATAGTTCATGCCTCAAACATTAATATAAAGTTTTAAAGGAGCAACAGCCACAGAAACCTCCTTGAAAACTGCTGATTAATTAAAGGAAACCCATTGTTCAATCAGCTCAGGCTGGAGGAAAGGTATGCATCCACAATAGA
>VXAZ01010411.1:38560-64028 GCA_013399875.1 Gymnorhina tibicen | reverse complement strand
TCGCGCTCTCTCTCTCATATCTACCATCAATAAAACCCGTATTATTGTCACTGGCATATGGTCTTGTTTGCACCTTAATTTGGGCAGAGGAATTTCTAAAGAACCTTAATAATAATAATAACAATTAAGATCTTAACACAGGCTAAACAGAGAAACCCCCTCTTAGGTCTCTACACCTTTAGCCACTGCCAGCACTGCCAGTGTCCTCAAAGGACTCACACTTGCAGTTTCCAGAATAACATTATTTATTAATAAAATTGTGACAGGTTAAGGTTTGAGAATTGCTGGTGATAATATCTGACTGCAAAAATATATTCAAAGCAATATACTAGCAAGCTCTAATCCCCAATAAAAGCTACCTTGAGATAATAATTCAGTGCACATAGAAAATGGCTCACCCTATAGGAATTCTTACAGGGGGAGAAGTCAGGTTCAGCCTTTTGACAGATCCCAGCAGTTATGGTGGAGACTTCCTCTTTCTTCTCCCCATTCTTAAATTACTTTTATACTATTTCTTTATGTGGAGCTTGTGCAATTTCAGTCATATATCTTCCTCAGTGAGTGGTGGTTGTACTGTGGGGGTGGGTATCTCAGGATAGTATGTGAGATAGCCTTGGGATGGGATGTGCATCAGTCCAAGGAGAAGGATTTTGCCATGGCTGTTGATTCAAAAGCAGGACACGTCCCTTTATCTCCCTTAGCTTTCAGCTGCTGTGCAGCTTATTGGCTAAAAAGTACCACTGAGTTCCCTTCTCTGCAAGGATTTTGACGGAGGCTGGCTACTCCACCCTCCGTTTAGTCCTTCTTAGAGTGTATTGTGTGAGGGAGGTCAGGTATTCTGACCACGTTCCATCCAGGGAGTAGCAACCATATTTTTCCCTATGACTTACGTATCATTATCCTTTCACCCTCAATCATCTTCCCACAGTCACACAGATCAGGTGTCATATTTGAGACAGGAATCTCCTGTGCCTTCATTTCTAATTTCTCTAATGTTTCCTTCAGAAATCATAGAAACATAGAATCATAAAGTGACTTTCATTGAAAGGGACCTTAAAAATCATTTCATTCCAATCCCCTGCTGTGGGCAGGGACCAATTTTACTAGACCAATTTTAAAGCCTCATCCATCCTGGCCTCAAAGACTATTATGTTCACATGAAAGCAAAGAATTTCCTTAGTAAGGAAGTTCTTCCTAACATCTAGTTTAAGTTTACCCTCTTTCAGTTTAAAACCATTGCCCCTTATTTTATCATTACATGTCCTGGTAATAGTCCCTCTCCAGCTTTCTTGTACTTCCCCTTCAGGTACTGGAAGGCTGCTATAAAGTCTCCCTGGAGCCTTCTTTTCTCCAGGCTGAACAGACCCAGCTCTCTCAGACTGTTTTCATAGCAGCGGTGCTGCAGCCCCAGATGAAGCATCATCTTTGTGTCCCTCGTATGAAATCACTTCAACAAGTCCATATCCTCCTTTAGAGGTGCCAAAACTGAACACAGCACTCCAGGTGTGGTCTCAAGACGGTAGAGGGGGAGAATCAGCTCCCTTGACATGCTGACCACACTTCTTTTCACGCAGTCCAGAACAGAGTTCACTTCCTGGGCTGCAAATGCAGATTGCCAGGTCATGTTGAGCTTTTTGCCATCTCCCAAGGCCTTCTTCTCAGTGCTGCTTTCAATGCATTCTCTGCCCAGCCTGTGAATTCAGGTGAACTTGTGTGAATCATGGTTCAAACTTTAACACGAAGATTGCTTGATGTTTTTCATGGCATAATACTCTTTTGTACTTCTAAATCTTTTTATTAATTAAATCAAGGTTTTCTTCTTTAGTGTTCAAAGACCATTTTTACAGTGATGATTCAATTAAACAGTAAATATAATTATTCTTTATTTCATAAATGAAGTCATTATGTATTTTTCTGCTTTATATGGAATTAAAAGTCAAATACCAATATTTAACAAAAGGTAGTATATTAAGAAGCAAACGTGCAAGAAAGATTCTGTCTTCTCCAGGATGACCACTCATGACTGAAGTATTATTCAAAGCGTGTAACGGATGAGGAAACAAACAAACAAATTTAAAAAATCCAAACAAAAAACCTATCAGAATAAGTTATTTTCCTGTGACTCTATGTAAAAAATGAGTCACAGCTTCCTAAATACATATTAAAATAAAATGCACAGTGTTCTATGCAGTATTCTATGAATACCATTCAGAACATCTCCATTTGGCATTAAAGAAAAAAAAATCCTTTTCTACACAGATAATCTTTAATAGATTAAAGAAACATAGAGCAATAAATCTGGTCTCCATAGCTTTATCCAAATTTACTGAAAGATAAAGCAATCCAAAATATATCATTTTAAATACATAAATTGACCTCCCTTTGAAGAAAATTATCAACATTTATGGTAAAGTGCTTGGAAAATGAAGATGTATATAGAATCTACTTCATATGGTCGGTATTTTATTAAATGTACAAACAGACAACCAATTGAAGGTTTCCTCACTGAAATCAGAAAACTGGTTCAGGGTTGGAAAGAAAGGTAGGAAAACAGATGTGATTACATCAGTTTTAAGGCCCCTTTTTTCTCAGACCTTTGATTTGCTGAAAGAATTTAGGTACCTCTATGAAATCACCCTGGGTCCTTGATTTGTCGTCTTCCATTAAGCATATAGGAAATACTAATGAACTGATAAACCATTGAACCGATACATGAAAGGTGGACACCAGGACCTTCTTCTTGTAAATAAACTCTAAGTGATAAATATCCATCTGCTAAGGATTTATGGATATGTGTCTGTATGCAAAGTTTGTCGCTATAGAATACATCTGTTAAATAAAAAAGTATATTTGGAAGTAGATTTTGCAGCATAGACAGCATAGAAATTACTTGGAATTAAGAGGGCTCTGGGTGACAAAATTAAATTAGGCAGGATTGTGATGAATTGGGCTTCCTTTAGTTATGTGCCCAAAGATTCTAATATACATATATATCTATATACATATAGACATACATAAATTTGAGGTTATGGCACTTGAACACTAAGCTGCTTTTGGCTTTTGTTGTGCCATATGAACAATTTGAGCATTTTCTTACATCTCCCTTTTTATCAAACTTGCCTTTAATACCCTCTTCCCTTTCTTTTTACTTTTGATAGCATAACCCCTGAAGCTGTATCAGAACTTACCAGCTTTCTCTTTGCAGCAGAGTGGGCTTACTGAAGATATAAAATATTTCAGAAAGAGGTAAAATCTGGTACAAGGCTCTGATGATTCAGACTACTGACAATGAAGTGTGACTATGTAGTATGAACAGTAACTCAAGGAGAAATTTTAATATTGGAAAAATATTTTTAAAATATCCTAAGTATATGGTTGCCTAAAGAATCTGTACATTATCTAATCTTAAGCATTACTCCTTTCACCCTAAAATATTCCTCAAACCACAGGTTCATGTTATAGTTAGAAGCAACCTAAGAAGAAGTAAATCACCTTCCTTTCCTTGGTATTGTCACCATGATTATTCTGTTTCTTCAAGTTCTCACAAAACATTATCTACATTCAGTGGAAAGGTGTCTACTTATTTTAATGGTTTTTGGATCATTCTACTCTAGTCCTGTTGCCATGGTAGGTGAAAAACTAGGAAAATTGCAAAATTAAAACCCGGAGGTTGAAGTGGTTTGTTTCTTTTACTATTTTTTGCCTATTAAGTTGCCATAGTGCGTGACTGCACCGGTGGTTTTCTGTTACGTGCTTTTCTAAACCAATGCCATGCATTAAAAACTGAAAGGTTGGAAAAATCAAATATAGGAATCTGAATGTAGAATTTGGTTTGAGGAAGGGAAAGATGTTGTTTTAGGCTAACTGTAAGCCAAACACAACCTTAAAATGTGTTTACTAAGCCAGCAGATTTACACTGTGTGATGAATGAGATGAATTTGACCTGCTGTTTAGGCTTCTCAGGGAACATCAGGATATTGAGAGACTGGGAAGTTTAATAGAGTCTTCATTTCCCCATGGATAACTAACCCTCATCCCATTTCTGGGTGGTAGTAATTGTTGTTGTTTCAGTCTTTTGTGCAGTTGATTGATGAGTTTCAAATCCTGATCTCTACTGTTTCTCTCCAACTCTCCTCAGGTGGAGGCAGAAGACATGAGAAGAAAACTAACTCTGTTGGGACAGGTAAATCACTTAAAACGTATTACAGAAGTGACAGAATTTATAAAAGGATCTGGAATCTATCTCCAGATGGATTATTTTTTAAGGAATGGTAGTACATGAAAGTCAAAAAATAGCAAGAAAACATTTAAGTGTATATACTTTACATGAGTACACACAAGCATTAAAAAACTCAGAGCTAGTAGAATCCTGAAATGGGAAGAATAACAGCCTGGAACTCATCAATATAGATTTCAGATACCTGTTGTGGCTGATACATTTCATTTTAAATTTAATCTGAATAACTTACTCATTTTTGGAGACTTTTTTACATAGTTCTTCACAATTAGTATCCAGAGACATACCTAGGAACTTATATAATATTTTTAACTACTTTTTATTATTTTATGCTCAGTGAAACTAATAAATATTAAAATAGTTGTCTTCCAGAGCATGAAAATATTATAATTGCATATACAAAAATTTCATTAACAGTTGCTATAGTAATTATAGTCACTATCCAGGGAAAAAACATTCCCATTAGATTGAGATGAAGCCTTACTTCCAAAAGTGATAGTATCTGACTGCACACTCTGTTGTGTGACGTATATTTCCACAGTTATAAAACAAATGGCGACTACATGCTACCATATCTTCCTGATGAAAAAGAGTTCTTTTAATCAACTGACTTGATGTGTAATACTTAGCACACTCTAAAAACTAGTGAAAACGTAGCACTTAGTAAGGAAGAACTTCATTTCACTGATCAACAACTCATCTTCCAAAGATGAGATCGTAAAATAAAATTTAAAGCTCTGTTGAATGCTGTATGGCAAAACTTCAAGACACAAATCATTCTCTTTTTCTTAGGCTAAATAATTCCTCTCCTTCTGCCTCCTTCTTCTCTCTCCCCAATTTTCTGCCTTTCTCTCTTTTCACTTCCAATTAAAATACCTCCCTTCTCACAGATGCCAACTACCAGTTCTTTCAAAAAATGCCCAATTTATGCATATAAACTAAAGAGATTTTTTTTCTCTCTTTGTATTTAGACCAAAGTAAAGAATTTGTACCTAGACTTTGCCAAATTCTTCCCAGTTATAATTGTTAGTCCAGTAAAAGATACTGTCTTTATCTACAGCCTTGACTGTCTTCTAATGGTAGAACAAAATAGTTCTAACAGAGTATGAGATAAATTTCCATTAGGTCTAGTAGGGTTCTAAAGTGTAAATACTGGTAAGAAGATATGTCTCCATATCCGTATGTAAAATTATCTAAAAGTCTCTGAGATGCATGCCAAAGTATGGAAATAACAGTGAACATTTATGGCAATTGTCTTATACAGGTATTCAAAATAAACAAAAGTTTCCTGATTCCTGCAATTTTCAAAAAAAAGATAATTTGCTATCTGTAAAGATAAATTCTGCCTCGGAACAATCTGGATACTTTGATGAAAAGCACCGTAGAAATTTTCCTATAACTAATTTTTGAATGGGTCAATATGCATCCAACATTTAAAGATCAGCTATTGCAAATAAATGTTTGGTTTAAGCTACTGATAAAATCTATTTATTATATCAGAATGTTAAACACAGATTTCCACAGTACCATTTAACATTAACGATGGATTTTTCAAACCAAATAGTAGTTTTTATTTTATGAAGATGATAGCTGAAAATTTTCTAAAATTTCAATTTTGATATCAGGTCGTCAGTTAATATTTGCAAAGCACTGAGAAAAAGTCAAACATCAAACATGTACATATACAGTTAGAAACTTGAAATTTCACTCATTGTTCTCATCACATCATTGTTCTTCTCACTGAACAATTCCTCGCAAACCTTCCCCTTCATCTACTTTCTTACTTGTTTCTCAGTTACAAATCTTACATGTAATACTATACCCATCTTGCTGTATTGAATGCAAGGATTATTTAGGGAAGAAAACTGTTGTTAAATAACACAGGATAGACACCTGTATGTGAACAAGTGCTCGGAATGCTTGATAAGCAAGCGTATGAAAAAACAAAAGCAAACATATTTGGTTTTAAGATTATTATTGCCAATATTTTCAAGAGTAATTGCAAGGTAGAAGCTTTACTTAGATGAAGAAGGACAATTCTTGGAGGATGGCAAGAACTGTGCTTTTTTTCAGCAGAGGTTTGTGTACATACTTACCTGAAAAATAGACCAGAGTTTGCAAAAATTTCCAAACCCATACAGGCATCCTGTATAATCTCCAACCATCTCCACCTACTCTTGAACTGATGTAACTCACATCACAGATTATGTCCAGTATAGGGATCTTACTGAAAAGTCCTAAACTCTGTTTATTACAAAAGCAGACTACTAATCTCAGGCACAGATGTTATACAGCAGGATATCAGTATCCGTCATCAAACCACATGCAGGCCAAAGAGAAAATGTATGGTTTCAGACACTGGTATTTTCTCCTGCTTTTTGGAACTGTTTATTAGTTAATACAATGGATTTTTAAAAATAATTTCTGAAATGCTTTAGGCTTCTTAAGTACTGAAAAATGGACGTGCAAACATGCTTCTGGATTCATTCAGTCCTTTCAGAAACCATGGCATTGGTGATTTAAATGGTACTGAAAGGAATGTATGAGCTGTTTATTATTCTCTATCTAAGAATCTAAGCAATGACATTTTACAAATTATAGAGAATAATTTATTAATTATAGGGAAGAATTTCTGGAGTTTTAATTTCCTTTTTTTGTTTCAAAACAGAAAGACAAATTATCCAATTTAAATTTTAATGTAAAATATACTTACTGGAATGGAAGGAGAAAGAAATTCTGAGGCTCCAGATGCTATTTGAATCTTAAGGTTTTTTTGGAAACTGAAAAAACTAAATCAAACCAAAACCTTAAACAGATATTCTAATAATAATTGTCTAACCTCTAGCTTTAAATAAGTCAGTTTATAGGGTTTTCACTGATCGATCCCATGAACTCATTCATTTGCCTTAGTAATTACAACAAACTATATCTTTTATGTAGTTTTCTTAAAAGTTACATCAAAGGAGTAGTTTAGTTTGAAGTCTACACATCTCCTGCTGTTACATAAAATTATTCTGGAGCATTGAAGCTAAACAAACTTTCAATCATTCAAGTATGATAAAATTAAAGACATTTTAGCATCACTTTATTTATTCTGGATGTTGGCCAAATAAACTTGTAATAATAAAAAAAGCCACAGCTGCCAATGTAAAATAATTCGAAGTGGCAACATATCACTCTAAATTGCAATCACAGCACATGGTGGTACAATTTGTAAACTCAAGCTTAGTCTAGCATTTATTTTTATAAATGCAATTCTTTTTAATTAGGAGAAATTTGATTATAGAAAATCAAACTACATTCCAAACATTTAGTTTAGAAGACATGAAATAAAAATTATTTCCAGTTTACATTTGTCTGCATACTTTCAAAACTCTCTTGGAATTTCTGCTTTATTCTGTAAGAGAAAGAGAGACAACGGAAAGAGCTGCAGCTACTCCTAGGCTATGGTGGCTCTTAAAGACTGAATATCTGCATATTAATACAATACAAGAAAACAGTAAAGACAGTAAAAAACCATAAGTACAACTGGTATTTTTACTGAAATAATAACTTGTAAAGAACATTAAACCATAGCACTGTGCATTCTTTTATTTCAACTGTGAGTTAATAGAACTGTAACTCTGTTTTTTATTTTATTACTCCTAAAGATATAGTTTGCAATTTTTTGGCATCCTGGTGACCAGGTAGATAAGATGCAGATTTCCATGTGTATATGTTGAATCTTATGTCCCTGGCAATTATATTATACACATTGAATGAGATATCAATCAATAGAAAGCTAATGATGGTCAGGCATTGCAAATAGGCTGCCCAGGGAAGTGGTGGAACCACCATCCCTGGAAGTGTTCAGAAGGCATGTGGATGTGGCACTTGGGGATATAGTTTAGCGGTGAACGTGGTAGTGCTGGGTTAATGGTTGGACTAAATGTTCTTAGAGGTCTTTTCCAACCTTAATAATTCTAAGATTTTTTCACCTTAAAATATTTTCGGGGAAGAGTCAAATTGATGAAAAAATATTTAGAAATACTCTTTATTACAAACACAAACTGAGAAAATCTTGGATCGTGTAATTCCAGTGGAATTTGTTTGTTTGTTTATGGTAGCTGATCCTGAATAAAACTTCCAACTCCACCATGTGGCAACAGTCACCTGAGTATGGGATGTTGTGGGGAGAGAAGGGTGTCCAGCTGCCTGGGTTTGCTGAACTGTACCAGATGGCCTTACTTCAGTTAGGACCTGAAGTAGGAGATCCTTAAAGTTGTCATGTTTATCAGGCAGCTTTCTCCTCCTCTTGAGATAAAGTCTTCTCTGTGGAGCAGAGAAGACCTCAAGGCTTACTTTTTTAGAGAAGTGAAAATGAAGAATGCTGCTTTAGTCCAAGAGCACTCTCAAGCGTATATACTTGCTCAAATTACTGGTTAGTGTGCTTGCATGGGCTATGCTTCCTGCTCCCAGCAGTGCTTTTGCATAACTAACTAAACAAATTAAAGAAGCAGCCCTAGCAACAAGGGTCAGAATCCTTTTTCACCACTCTTATGTAAGTATCCCACATAGTAGGCTGCAGAGTCATGTTCCCTTTGTCTCCCTGTAATTGCCATTGAACTATTTTTTTTGTAAAAGAATGGAACCCACTGGCAGTGGAGAGTGGAGACCAGCTGAAGACTGGTGATTATTTCTTAGCAAGTCAAGTGTTTGAGTGCCCCCCCAGCTGAAGGTGGTAGAGAAGCTCACGTTTTGGGCTGTTGTGTGATTCCTGGACCTTACAAAAATTGTGTAGCTCGCTTTACACAGTTGGTAATGTCACGTTCAGGCAATGAAATTTGAAGGTTCTCTGCAGCTTTTATGCTATGCATTCCTTAAACCTTTGTCCAGCAAGAGCCAGAATTGGTGAATGCAAATTTTCATCCTTAGCTACAGCAGCAAACTTCCAGCATAAATGAAAATATTTTCCAGATTATTCTACATATGTCTTAATGTCAGATTTAACTGAAGCAAACAAATACATGCCAAAATACATCTATGTGGTAATGCAGGGTAAGGAAGTGGTAGATAGTCTTTCAAATGATCTGTAATTTTAAATATGCTTTTTATTTTTCCCATTAACTATGTGATTCACTAAGCATAAATATTTTGAAAATGCGTATCATTTATTTGATTGACAATAATGGCTTCTTTGGAATCAACCTAGTCAAGCGAATCAATATATACATAATTTGGAATTTATTTATGTAACTGGCGAAATTAGATAGCTGCATATATATATATATATATATATACACAGCAATTGCTCAAGAGGGGACTGTTAAAACAGTAGCAATCATCCTACTAAGAAGGCATGCTGTTTTCCATAGCATGTTTGTAAGGTTCTGTGCCCAAAATGCTTTTGACAACTTATTTCTCTTCTTTTTTTTTTTCCTGTTTGAACTAGTAACTCAGCTATCAAAAACTGAAGAGGGCAAGAAAGGTATATGTCAAAGAAACCAAGAATCCAAATTGTCAGAAAAGTCCTTGGAACCTATATTAATATGTCTTTGAGCTGTTCCCAGAATGGTCAGCATATGTAGAGTTGGGTCCAGATTAAATAAGAACTAAACAGTACACAGAAAATATATTCACACCATCTCAGTCTAATCTCATACATACTTTTATGGAAGGACTGTATTCTAACTGGATTTGAAAGAAGAGAAGGCCATATGGATCTGTTCGACAAGAATATGTTGTGTTTGTAAATAATATGACAAAAAAAGGAATTGACAGTAATTCACCTTGATGTAAAAACTGATACTAAGCTGTTCATTTATTTGTCTGACATTTAACATGGTTAATTTTGGCTCATTTTATTTTTCTTATTAAAAAACCCCAACTATTGGATCCAGGAGAAAGATCATTCTGATATACTATATTTGAAATGGCAAGTCATAGATTTTAAGAGCTTGTAACAATTAGTTGGAAAGAATACTAACACAAGTGCCATGAGATCAATCTCTATACATTTTTAAGTGATCAGCAAAGCCCAGCAATGGTAGGAGGCTCAGAGAAAACAGGCAAGCATGATGAGCTCACAAAGCTCAAAAAAGGATGTAGGAATGGGATCACAGCTTTTGTAAAGGAAGCTGAATTTCTCTCAACAACAAGGGGACCAGAAGGTGGACTTAGTTATAAATACACATCTGCATCAGTTAAAGGGGACAACTAGTTATGTAAATGGTCTTTCAAAATTAATCAGTTGAATGTAGTATATTCCTAATCCAGACTGATCAACATGGCACAAGCGTGTTGAGTGTCTCAGCCCAGCACAGAGTATAAAAACCAAACCAGCAACAGAGAGAACTTCAAAGAGAGCAAAGAGCTTGAACCAGTTTCAACCCATGCAGTGCTTTCCAATGCCTGGGGATGCTCAATTGTCACAGTGAGTATGGCAATGGGAATCATGTTTCTACTGTGATCCAAGTGTACATTGCAATTGCTGTATTGTGCTTGTGTTCGCAATTCAGTAGGTTGCTGTATCACTTTTATAAACCAAAACTCCATGCAATGTCAATTATCTTCAAAGAAATAAATTTAGTATTAAAACATTAAATCTTCCTCATGTGAAAAAACTAAAAGAATCAGAGAGTATTGAACTATGACACCCAGAGGTTATATTTGTGAAATAAACCTAGTATTATGAAATTATTACATTTTAAAAATTATGATTTTATTAAAGTCAGCATCGATTATGTTGGAGGAAATGTGGCATATGGCTAAAAGTAGTGATAACATAAATTTCAGGAAAATAAGCTATGATGAAAGTGTAATTTCTTATTTCCTTTCAATGATGGCAAGTTCTGATATCTGCATCACTTTTTCTTTAAATTCCCTTTTAATTTTGAAATTTCCCATTTCTTAAATGTTGAAATTAATGTATATGCTCAAAATAAATGAAAGACTTCTTCCAGAATAATTCATTCTTCTCTGTAAGCATTTGCCTCCTTCTTGGATTCACTGAAAATGATGCTTTTATTTTAGCTAGCACTTTTGTATTTTTTTTTGTAACTGAAATTTGGTTTTAAAACCAGTTATATCCTTGTCTTTGCTTACTATATAATATATTCTTCCTTGGCTTTTTGTCTGTTTTAATGGAATTTAGTGAAATGGTGGGGCTGTTTTGTATTGTCTGATGTGGCTTAAGACATGATTATTCTTTACTTGTTTTGAAGACAGGAAAGGTGAAAAGGAGAAGCTGCTGAGAGCTCCTTGAACCCTTCTTTACATTTCCATTTTTCTGTAGTAAGCAAAGCTGGTATAAAGTACTGTAAAGACATATGTTAAGTAAGAATTAATATTTGAAGAACTTTGGAATAGTCCTATGATTTTCAAGTCAAAGCATGCACATAATTCTGCAAAATAATATCTGTGCAATTTAAATGTTGTATATATTTGGATTTACATGAATAGTTTTGAAAATAATTTTTGCTTTGTATCTCTCCATAATATGCTTTTTTGCACAAATATGAACATTTAAAAGGAAAAGAGATGTGGAATTCTCCAAAGGTTGATAAAGCATAACTGAAGTACTCAGGTTGCACTGTCAAACTAGTCATACTTGCTGGTAATACACACCCCATACCCATTAAAAAACACATTTAACACTGCATATTTTTGGTGTGTGTCTAGAAAATTGTGATTTGGTCTTCAGAGGATGCATGAACTCTAAATCCGTATGTCTTTCAAGAAGGGCAAGTTATAGAACAGGTGCTGCTTGTAGGTGAAATATGATTTTTCAAAAATCCCTTAGGGTGGTTGATGGCAAATCTCTTTTGTGAAGTCCAACTACCTACAAGATAATTCTGAACATTTATTCACAAATATCCTCTTATTTGTCAGAGAAGAAACACAGTAGGGTATAGAAACTGGATATACTTTTTAAGATCTCTTCTACTTCCTGCCCAGAAATTTTAGCAATTTAGTATGTGCACAGGAACACAGAGTAATAATGTTCTATTCACTCGGTCCTCTTTAAGATACCATTCATTTTAAAAATAGTGGTATTGCTAGATTTTTATATCTTTTTTTCCTGATTTTTTCCCTATTTAATTAGATATTATTATCTTATTCCTCTTGTTGACATCTGTTAATTTCATTTGGCTGTGCAATGTGATTACCATTACCCAATTTCTTAATGATTACATTGTGAATAATTAATACTTTTTTATTCAGTTTCATTGCCAGGAAAACATTTATCTAAATTACACAGAAAACCTTTTCATGTAATCAGCCTAGCACATAACTGTTTCCTCTTTTCAAATTAATCTTAACTTTTAATTGTAAAAGTTACTTTTGCAAGATTCTGTTGTTTCAGCAGTTCTTTTATTAAGTCTTGTGGTTCCCAGAACTGTCCAAATAAGAACACAAGTCTCTGCCTTAAGTAATTTTCATGCATCAGGTAAATAGGAGAAAAGAAGTTACTAAAATGACACAATTTGCAGGCTCAAGCCTTTTGTGTGCAGAACTGCATTTAACAGTGATTGCTCTTCTCAGTCTATATTTTCACTGCATTCTTTTGCAATCTATTGAATCATCTTTTTAGCCATTACCATATTTATTCTATAGTTGATGATCAAGTCATGAAGAATTCCTTTCTTAAAACTGAGATTTTCAGTAGTTACTAATGCTGTTGTATCTTTCCTTCACCGCTAGTATTTATAAGTTTACCTTTAGGAAAGAGGAACAGCGCTCAACAGTCACGGTCAGTTGTTTTCTGAGAAGCAAATCCATATAAAAGATTGAGGTTGATCCCAAGAGGGCAGGCACCAGTGATAAATCCATATTTCTGAGAATCATTAGTCTGATTCAACTGCTTGGAGAGTTTTGATCGGACTGCCTCAGTGGACAGAATGGTAGAAATACAAATTCTGCTTATATTCACTTGTTGGAATATGGAGTACAGTTTAATCAGCTAAAATGCAAGATCTTATTTTGTTTCTGGTCTGTGAAAGCCCTGGAAATTTACAAAATTGCAGTAGCAATTTGGCAGGTTACTACTGCAATTAGATGAATTGTCCATTAGGTAGACAGAAAAAAAATCACAGCCTGATGCATTTTGTAATTTCAAAGTGACACTGAGGAAACAATGTAAATTAGTAAACCTATAGTCATAGAATCTACTTCTAGAGTAGACTTTTTGCTCTCTATTCAGTATCTCAGCATTACTCAGCTAGTATCTAAAATGGGATAATCAGTAGAGATTCTGTAAGTATTATCTCTGCCTTTTATCAGCAAATCTACCTAAAAAACCCCACACCACTGTCCTGGAGTAGTCTTTACAATCAGTTGCATAATTTTTATTAACGTGATACCTGCAGACTGTTTCCATTGTCCCAATTACAGCAAAAGTATTTTCTTCCTGGGTTAATCCAGTCTCTGATTAAAAAAAAAAAAAAGATTCTGAAATACATTGGCAAAACAACAACCAAGTCTGAAATCCAAATTAAGATACATTATTATTTCAGGGAGCACTGTTACAAGACTGAGAAAAATTAAGTATAATGGAACAAAAGAAGAAAACAGAAAGTACTTTTGAGGTTTGGAATTAAGAATGTTAGATACTGCATGAGTGGCATTTTTCAGTAGCAATGG
The DNA here is from genome assembly GCA_013399875.1 of Gymnorhina tibicen. Classification (NCBI taxonomy): domain Eukaryota; kingdom Metazoa; phylum Chordata; class Aves; order Passeriformes; family Artamidae; genus Gymnorhina; species Gymnorhina tibicen. Next base: position 50,170 of record VXAZ01010411.1, on the reverse strand, counting down.
TGGTGGTACCAGAAAACTAATAGGGATAAGGACTGGAGTAAATGCAATGCCTGCAATTGGTCTAGCACTGAACTGTGACCACAGAACAATTGAACAAGGCTCTGCCTGTAGTTAACAGAGAAAGAGAATGACATAGAATACAGGGAGGAGAAATAAAAGAGTCAAGGTTCCAGAATCATGGAGTGTGGGAGCTATGATTACTCACCAGCAGTCCAGACTATAACATTAGACTGCTTTCCCTTCTCTAAAATGATTTAGTATTACACAGATGGAATAAACTCATGATAGTAATCAGCCTTTTTCTTACACAGATACAAAAGGAAATAATGAGCAGGATAAAGCTGCACTGTCAGTGTTACAGGGACTAGAATCTATTCCTGGTGTCTTCGAGTGCTTCTCTAAAACATTTGAAATAGAGACATACATGGATAGATGAAACACCCTTATTTGGTAGGTAATAAAGCTTAGTGACCCCCAAGTGGGGAGCAAATTTATTAAAAAAAAAAAAAAAAGGGGCAACAAATTATTTTCTCTCTTCTACTGATACAATTCAAACTGTTCATGCTTCCAGTCTTCCCCGAGACAATATAACTTCTGAAACTAGCTTTCCTTTGATTCCTCTTCTGTGGCACAATAAAGTGTTAATTCTCCAAACATGTGGTGGAATGCTGAATGATAAACTCCCACAAAAGGCCCTAGGCCACTAAGAGAAGTTTCAGATAAATCCCTTATCTCAGTTGTGCTTCCAAGCCTTTAGAGGTTCGCCATTTCTAATTTACCGTGAGAGTTGTGGGAAAATAATCCTTGCNTGTTGGGGGGGGTAATTGTGGGGGGGAGAACTGGAAAAAATGAACACAAAATGCCTAAAATTAGCATTAGTATAAAATGCCTAAAAAAACCAGATTTTTGAGATGAAGGTACATTTGCTATTCTGCATAGAGCACATCTGTTATATTTTGCTATTGTCTTAATATTTTGAGTGTGTACTATGATACTTGGAGTTGTGTCTTTTATTTAAATATAAGCATATAGAGATTGTAACTCTTTTAGTAAGTGATGGTAAGATTTTTTCCTTCTGCTCTGAAATAAGACTATGGTGTAATGTACCTCATGCCAATTTGGTACAGTTAACCTCCATTATCTTTGAGTTTTGAGGTCAGCTTTCATGTTCTTCTCATGCTGTATAAAATAGATACAGAAATAGTTACTTTGCTGACTTCTCATTTTCTTCTTTATAAATAATTGTCATAGAGTGGTATTCTCCCTATATTTATAAAGGCTGGAGAAGGAAAACTGAAATGTTCCCACTTGAAAACTAACTATAACATACTGTGGTCAAAATGCAACTCTACCAGAGCAGTATTCAGGCTTCAAAATAGAAAACATCCGTGTTAGAGAATTTTGCGATTTGCGCTGTTAAGGCATATTAGGAGTGTCTGCCTCCTCTAGCAGCTTCAGCCCAAGACTCCCTCTTCACTGGTTGCTGGAGCCCAATTTGTTACCTGAGGTCCCTGTCCAGGCTGAGAGAGACAGTTAATTCTTTTCCCTTTTGCAGGCAGACAGAAAGCAAAATTACATGGGAAAAAATAGTTGGGAAGAAAGGGTTTATATAATAAAAAGATAGTATAGACTGGGAGTGTACTGACTGGCCCTTTTTATATGCAACTGTCCCTTTTTATCCCCTGTGTTCCATGTCTCCCCACACTTGTTCCTCCTGATGTCACATCATGCCCCCTTTTGCCCATCTTTCACCCTCACCCTAAACATGCCACAGTCAGTTTTACATACTCCACAAACCCCACTCAAGTAACCCCTAATACCCTTGCAATTTTTTTATCCCTGTGCCAGTTACAGTGTTCAAGGTAAGCATCTTCAAGGCTGTGTCTGGGTAGTTCCTTTATGTCCCATCCACCATCGGAGCTCTGATCTTCATTATTGTCGCTGTTGTCACTTCTTTTTGGTTTGTGTGCACTTACGTTTAATTATAAATTTCTTTGTTACTTGTTTCTCTCATACTGAATAGTCCTTACTTAAGTAGCTTAAACAAGCACACACCCTCAGTTTCCACATTTTCTTATACAGAATGTAAGCTTAGTTTTTTAAACTAATAAAGGCCAAATTCTTGATCAAATATCTGTTCAAGTTTTCAATCTCCAAATTCACAAGAATGCCACTCAGTTAACAATTTCTGTGCTTAAAGGAGTGTCCCTTTCTTTCCTTATTTCTTTTGATTACTGAAAGACTTTTTCAATAAGGATAATAAAAATCAAAGCTTTTGATTCATGTGATTTTTCTTCTTTTACCTTTAAATTCAAATAAATCAGTGAACTGAAGTTAGTAATTACAAGACCCTTGATGTTGCTGTTTGTCCATATACAACTTTCAATCTACTCCCCAGTAAAATTAGAATGCTGTGAGCTCCAGGGAAATTTTTAAACCCTGCCAAGTTGAATACAAAACTTGGTGATGGAAAACCTGAATAGCGTATTTGATCAAGTATTTGATCTTAATTTATTCATTTAAAAACCAGTGTTTACAACTACTCACATACCCACACATGGCAAAATCCTTTTCCTCTTTTTTCTTTTTTTAAATATTAATTTACTGGAATTATTGACAACACTAGTTTTTTCTTCCCAGTATCATGTTCTGCTTTGCTTGACTGCTGCTCTACGTTCCCTCTGATTAACTAATTTTAATTATGCTCTTCTATGTGTTTGTTGGAATGTTTAATGGTCTAATGTTAGTCTATGGTTATGCTATTATGACAGAACGATCCTCATTACCAGTTAGCTTGAGAAGCTGCCAAAGAATCTGCTATTAGTGATGAGAAAGGCTGTGACACAATGTTCTCAAAAACATTATAAATTCTAGTGTAATTTAAGATATTTACATTAGCCTTTTCCTCCTTCTTGAATAAATATATTTAAAAAAGAAATCTTTCAGGTTAGCTGAAGCATATATGGAATTTTAATCCCTGAATCCTGTCTCATACATATATTATAAATATCTTTTGTCATAATTTGAAATTAAGTAATTTTGGAATACAGAATATAACAGTCAAAGCAGCAAAATATTTTCAGTGGATATATGGAAAGTATTAATGCCCTGTGAAGTTAGTTACTTAAAAAGGCAAAAATGCTCAAAGAAGTCACCTGTTGGTTTCAATTTTTCAACTGGTGACATAAAAATAATTTCTAATTTAATTTTTTAAATAATTGAAATATTAACATAATTAGCCACTATTTTTTTGTTTGTGATTTTCAATTCTGTTTTGTGATTGAGAGTTTTTAGAATATAAAAAAACTTCCTTTAAGGCACAAATTTTCTATTCTTTTCTACCAAGTAACTTTGTAAACAACACCATGGCAAAGTTAGGTGTTGGCTCTAGAGGTAGTTGAGTAAGATATAAGGATAATGGTTGATGGGAATAGCATAAGCATGGAAAAGTGAGAGAAACAGTGAGGCACGTGGCAGCTGTTGGAGTAGTGGCATGTATTAGATGAGATGTGGCAGCGGATTGCTCAGCTGTCACAGGCGTTTTGTTCAGGGAATCAATGCACTATCCGGCTCCAACAGCAGGTGGCTCCGTGTCTTGCTGTTTCCCCAGCCTGTCTTGTTTTCTGCTTGTCCCAGGAGCTACTCTCTGGCATTCAGTGGACCATGAATTTGCCAGCAGCCAGAAGCAGCCAGAAGACAAAGAGGGATATAGGCTAGAACTTGAGTGTGACTTTTTTTTCACCTACTTCTCTTCCCACTATCAGTTTCATTTTATCTTGACGGTGCTGGGAATATGTACTTGGCCCTAGTGGGAAGCTGAAGAAGGACAAGCAGAGAGCAGGGACAGTGACACAGGCAGTATGATCATCACAGCACGCAGCTGTGAGATTTGCTCAGTCCCTAATGTCTTGGGCTTTTTGGAAAAGATGGTGCTTGTGGGAACTACTTGTTGATACAGTCGAAATGAATTGTATCACCCTAAGAATGAGGACAATAGTTTTGCAGAGATGTCTTCAGCCAACCTGTAGAACAGCATGTTTGCATAAATATTGCTTAAGTTTCATCCTAATGCCCAGCAGATCTTTACTCTGGGCAAGGCCTCTAGCAAGTTAAAACAGCTAAGCACAACAATGCAATGGACCAGTAGCAATAACAGCAAAATTATGACAAAGACTTATCATGTCTGGATTCCCGTCTAATTAATCACATAAAAGCTGTCCTCTTACCCCAGGCAAAAAGAGGCCCATACTACTTACCTGCATATGCATTATGTAAATTGAAGTGGTATTTTTCATCTGTACTAAGCTTTGGATCTACTAAAATCTACCACATCTGCCAGCACGGTAAGGATGGGGTGCTGTGATGTGTGGCAAGTTAGAACCGGTAGAAATTTTCCAGTAATCTTTGTTTCATAGACATAAAAGATGTTGTTGGAAGAAAGATTACCACCCCACACTCCACCAGCTTTTGTTAGTGAAATAGATGTATCTGATGGGATTTTCCTATGGGTAAGGAACCACTGTAGTTTCTTCTGGCTTCAGAGCCAAAAATACACTCATTATGACAACTCCCTGTCTTTCTCTGCAGCATGACCATTTTTGGTAAAACATTTCTTGTGTCCAATTCTGGGGACTGGGTTCCCCAGCACAAGAGAGACAATGACATACTACAGAGAATCCTAAAAAGGGCCACTAAGGTGACTAAGGGTCTGGAGTATTTCTGCCATGAGGAAAGGCTGAGAAAGCTGAGATTGTTAAGCCTAAAGAGAAGGCCGGGGGGGATCTTATCAATCCATATAAATACCTAAATTGAGAGTGCAAAACCAATAGAGTCAGACCCTTTTCAGTGGTGCCCAGTGAGAGGACCAGAGGCAAGGGGCACTAACTGAAACACAGGAAGTTCCCTCTGAACATCAGGAAAGAGATTCTCACTGAAAGCTCTCCTGAAAATCAGAGATCATCAGAACAATTTATCACCTTTGTTGAAAACAATGAAGAAACTACAGTTGCCTTAAGCAGGTTACAAGTTTCATTCTGTCATGTTTGAGATATTTCAGTTTCAGTGTTAGTAAAACATAGAGGAACCTTTGAATCAAATGATATAATTCAGGATTCTTCTTTTCTTTTCTTTTCTTTTCTTTTCTTTTCTTTTCTTTTCTTTTCNTTCCTTTCCTTTCCTTTCCTTTCCTTTCCTTTCCTCTCCTCTCCTCTCCTCTCCTCTCCTTTCTCTTTTCTCCTTTCTCTTTTCTCTTTTCTCTTTTCTCTTTTCTCTTTTCTCTTTTCTCTTTTCTCTTTTCTCTTTTCTCTTTTCTCTTTTCTCTTTTCTCTTTTCTCTTTTCTTTTGCCTTGCCTTGCCTTGCTTTGCCCCCAAAACAAACAGAATATTATATAAATGTGAAAATAATTTTTTACTGCTAGGGTGACCAAGACCTGGCATGGGCTGTTCAGAGAAATTGTGGAGCCTCTCTTCTTGGAGGTATTCAAAAGGCGTTTGAACAGTGTCCTGAGCAACCAGCTGTAGCTGGACCTTAATTTAATCAAATTAATCAAATGGACAATGTTGATCAGTATAATAAATATAAATTTTCAGTGAATGTATTGAACTTCTGGAAAAGCATAGCACAGTATATCCATATATAACGTTTCCAAAGTTTGTTTCTATTCCAAGTCAATCTGGTATATTTTCTTGTCTGAGACCTATGGGATGTATAGCAATGTTACAAGAAGTTTATATTCTCTGATATGCTTCTGTAGGCTGAAATTTTTGTTTGTTTTTAAATTATAAACATTAAAGATGTCTGGTTTTATAGAAATAAATAAGGGGGGGCTAGGTTATGAAAAATAAATTCAAAATGTTCACCTATCTTTCATAGATGGTAAAAGTGAGAGCTCCTTTTGAAAAGGCAATAAATTTTTTATAGTTTAATTCACATCCAGATTCATTTCAATAATGAAGCTGTTTATTCTCTCTGGAGAGGCTGTAATAGACCACTAAACCATGTTTTTCTCTATTATCAAGTTTGTGCTTGTAATGAGAGAAAGTTTTGGTTGGTGTTATAAAGTTTGCTTACAAAAAAGGCTATTTATAGAATATACTAGTCATCCCTGGATGTTAAACATAGTTTCCAAGAGTCCTAGTTGCAGCAGAATTTTTAAAAGCTTGTGCCTGATCTAGTTTGGGAAGCAGTATAGTTGTATTTATCCAATTGTTCCTTCCCCTTAGAATGTGGCATTATAGAAACTCAGCTCCAGTACTTGCCTGTATTAAAGAGTTAATCCATAATCCGGGGTTACTGCCAATGGAAGATTTAGTTGACTAATACATTTCCATGAAAGCCAAAATCAGAAGAAAACAACAAAGAAAACATACATCCTTTTCTCCTTAACCTTCAGGTATTACTTGTTATTTTCCAATGGTCTGTTTTAGAAAGAGGCAAGTAGGGGTGTTTAAACAGTAATTTCATTTTTGTTTAGAAGTGAGTTTTGGAGCAGATCTCTATGTTGTCCTCAGTACGGTCTTTGAATGGAACTTATTGAGAAGACAAATCCAAAGGTTTGCCTGGCACCCGGACAGCTGATGGACGTACAGTTCAAAGTGAATTTGTTTTGAAACACTTACTGTGTATATCACATCCTCAGTACCAGCTGTTTCACTCTGCAAAGCCCAGTCCTATTTATCTGCATTACTTGCTACTGTGGACATATTCAGTGAATCCCGTTCAGTTTGGGCACAGAGTAACTGTACATGTGCGACACAGATGGCAAATGAATATGAACAAATTACTCCACATTGTTAAACATGTCAGACTTATTATGGATACCTACAGAATGTTCAGTAGGGCTGATCCGCCTGTGCCTGATGGATACTTCCATGGGTATTGAACAACTGTCCAAACAGACACAGCCTTTACTCCAGCTGGGATGGGTGGACTTCTAGTTAAGTAGTCAAAGATTTCAGCTTTTAGCAAGGGCCTTTCTTATCAGAGAAATGGAAATGAATAAATAAAACTCTGTGAAAACTATTGTAGAGGTTTTGTCCCACCTGGCAACTCAGCACCATGCAGTCAATTGCTCCCTTTCCCCCACAGTGCGATGGGGGAGAGAATCAGAAGAGTAAAAGAGAAAAAACTCCTGGGTTGAGATAAAGACAGTGTAATTGGTAAATCAAAAGCAAAAGCCATGGATACAAGCAAAACAAATCAAGGAATTAATTCACTACTTCCCACTGGCAGGCAGGTGTTCAGCCATCTCCAGAAATCCAGGACTCCATCACATTAAATAATGACTAGGGAAGACAAATGCCATTGCTCCAAACATCCCCCTCTTCCTTCTTCTTCTCTCAGTTTTATATGCAGATTGTGATGTCATATGGTATGGGATATCCCTTTGGTCAGTTGGGGTCAGCAGTCCTGGCTATGTCCCCTCAACAAATTCTTATGCACTCCCAGCCTCCTGGGTGTTAGGGTGGTGTGAGAGGCAGAAAAGGCCTTGATGCTGTGTAATCACTTCTCAGCAGCAACCAAAACATCCCTGTATGTCCAACACTGTTTTCAACACAAATTCAAAACATAGCCCCAGAGCAACTGCTATGAAGAAAACTAACTCTACCCCAGCCCAAACCTAGCATAACTGTTCCTGGAAAACAATGATGCAGCCTTAAACTCAAGCCACAAAATAACATCTGTTTCCTTCAGGTATTTGCTCTTTCCTGCACATAAAAATAGAAAGTAAATCTTGTAATAACATTAATGGTATCACCTTCCTAGCAGCCTCTGCATGCTCTAAATAATCATCATTAAATCTAATGCTCATGTAATGTTTAACTGGGGCTCTTATCAGCAGTCATGCATCGATACACAAAAAACTCAAATGTAGTCAGAAAGAGTTTTCACACTGGGCTTTATTTCTGAAAACTTTTATGGGTAATTACACCAACTCATTCACTACCCTTTATTGATAAATTTTGGGCTTATATCTCCTGAATGTGAATTTTTGCATTTACATTTAAATTTTTTTCAATTTTAAAAGAACATAATGGCACTTTTTAATGTATTTAGTTAATATATCCTTTAATAGATTAAGTAGCTAAAACCCAGAATTTTTGAAAAAATGTTAAAAAGCAAAAAAAATTTTCTTTCTTCTATTATTATAGCCAAAGAAAATAATTGATATAGGTAAAAGTATTTTAATTATTCTGGAACTCATAGACACAAAAATCACATAAAAAGAGTTCACTGAGATTATGGAGAAGTTCTTAGCCCATTAAAGATGTAATTTAATTTTACCAAGACACATTTTCTGTATTTATCACAAAGATAGTTTTTCCTCCTCTCTCAGACCATATTTTCTCTTTTGAGTGGATTTTTAACTGTGACATATCAGCTTTAAAAGTCTAGGACTGAAAAGGCAGGAAAATTGGTAATATAAATTTGGTAATACATTTTAGTAGTTTGAACTGAACCACAGTTTGGAAGTTCAGTTCACAGCACAATTACCAGACATTCTCTAATTTGCTTTGACCTTCTTAGAGAAACTGGAACGCAACCTCATGAAGACAAAGGTTTTTCCTTAAAAGAGAATATTATTTCCTACATGAAAGGAAGGCATGAGAGTTTCAGTTCTACAGACATGAAGTGTGGGTCTGAAGATCACCAAGTTATTGCTGACTTGTTTTCGGTTTGTCTTTTTTTTGGTTGGTTTCCCCCACCCCATCCCCTGTAGTACAGATATAGTCAAATAGCTCATAAAAGACACAAAATGGAGATTTAAATTTATTTCAGGATGGATTTTCAGAGAGACCATATGTCTTGGGTTTGACTTTATGCCGTTGTATCCCCTATAACTGCTCTTTGTGGCTGAAGTTGAGAACTCAGCATTTATAACATTTCGCTTGTAGTGATCTGTGGCTTCTAACATCTTGTGATTAACATACCTAGCAGAGGAGTTTCACACAACCTCAGCTTGTAGAAATTACTGCATTAAAGTAAACACTTTGGAATTCACATAAAGGTTAGAAGTTTAATAATTACAATTTTATTTCTTTCCGAATTTTTTCTTCTCTGAAAGGAAGGAAGTTTATCTGCTACAAATATTTTTGGATTGTATCATCCTTTCTACATTTTTTAAATGTAAAATGGATAGAATCATCATAATTTTTAAGCAAGTGCCAATAAGCCTTACAGCTACAGAATAACATACACAAATATCACCTTTCATTAACAATGACTTTTGATTCCACCAAGTCACAAATACTTTATCTATGACTCTCTAAACATCACTTTTTCACTAATATTTTTTTTTGTTCTTGTTCTCACACATCTCCATTTTCAAAGGAAAACAATTCATTTTGGTCTACTTTACCTCGCTTTGCTATGTTTTTTATAACTGTTTTCATAAATTACATTTCTGTGATGCTATACCTCCCAACATGAAGCTTGTAATTATTCCTTCAGCATTTTTTAAAGTAATGTTTAAGTAAAAGTCTTAGTTACTCTGTGAATGTTTGACCCTTTATTTAGGCTTGATTTAAAAATGGTAGAGGATGGAGAATTATTTACAGATTACAGAGTGAGGCAGTGGGAAGACAACCTTACTCTGCATTGAGCCACAGTGTTTTTTCTACAATCCAGTCTGGTTTGGTATCTAACTAGGACTTGAAATGAATCTGAGAGGTCAATAGCAGACACAGGGTCTCCCAAAAATGCTGTGAGACTGAAAATAAACACAAAACAGGTACGTTACAGAAAAACCTGCAAGGATCTTCAGCAAATTTGACATCTTAAGAAATAATACATTATTATTCTTGCACATCAGTTATGTACATTCTTAGAAACTTTGCTTATCTTTGTTCCATGTCTTTGACTCCAAGAATTAGACATCCCACAAGTGGACCTTTGTACTTTAAAAAAAGCATAATGTACTACTTGGCGTACAAATATCAATCTTATGAAGATTAAATCTCCATGTGAAGATGAGATATTGCTTCTTACTGAAAGCAGCTGAAGACTAAAAACACTTTCCAGTTCTTCATAACATCAAGACCTTATATTGTGAAGAACTTCCAGGATATAGAAAGAAGATAATCTGAAAGGTAAATATTCTGAGTCTTCTAGTTTGTGTGAGGAGTGCACTTATATTTGCTACTTTTAATAGCAACTGCTATTATCAATCTAAATGAGCAATCTAAAACTGCTAAATTAATTTGGTAGTAAATGGATTATTTAATAGCTATTTTCATAATGTCAGAGCGCTGTCATCAGACAGTAATGAATTTCTGCCTGAAAACTATGCATAAAAGCAAAACCAGTATGTGTGAGCTGACATCTTAAGTACCTAATGTTAATTGTCATTTAAAAATAATACCGTTATCAGCAGCTCACAAAGGCAAAGTAATAGTTGCCTTTAATAGCACATGGGCATTTAGAACAGTGGATGTTTTACTGCTTCTGTAGTTAAATAACAAATGCCATTTGTAATTCAGTCTAAAATTAAGCAAGGTTTGTTCTGGTCTTCTTGGAACTGGTGGATAACATATTTGTATATATATGTGTTGGGAAACAAAGGTATTAAGCATACTGTCTATATTAAAATATACTGGCTATGTTGTGATTTTAACACATATCTTTTAGCCATTCAAATTTTTATTTATGGTCTAGTTATATATTGAATTATGAAGCAAAGCAAAGACATATGTTTAGTACTTAAAACTAAAATTAATCAAATTATAGATCATGATCAACAAATGTCACATGCTAGGGTAGCAGTATTCCTCTGGCTACCTATACTTTTATAGATATATCTACTAGGAGACAGTTGCTCTCTGCACTTAGTAAATAGGAAAAGTAAGTACTTTTAGCATGAAAATCTGTTCAACTTCCTATTTGAAATAGATCATACTCGTTGTTGCCTTGAAGGAACTATTTCTCTTCATTATGCAAAACACAATCTACTTGTAATTGAACCAATCTGTTCCCTAAAAATTATATTAACTTGTAAAGTAAAGCAATTTCTGTTTTATATCCAAAGTCATTGCTTATCATGTTGTTTATTATACTTTTGAGAAATTCCGCAGTGATATGCTGTTGCCTAATGTATCAGAACCTGACTAAAGCCAACTAAAGAGAAGTAAGGCTAAGATTTGTTTCAATATGGTTGTGGGGTTTTGTTGTTTGGTTTTTTTTTTCTTTTTCATTTAGAGTTACAGATTTCCTAACCTAAGCTCTTAACTTTCTGTAGGGAAGACAGGTAATTCCATTCTAAAGTAGATAAGATAAAAAGAATTAAATAAACTACATAAATTATTCTTCTCCTCTAATATAAGAAGACTAAGAAAGTAGCTGACACTAAATGCTTGCATTTTAAAGTAGCTAAAATTAGATAAGTTGAATCTGCTCTGGTAGGGGCTAAACCCACAGAATTAAGTCACTGCCATTCCATGGATGAAGATGAAAGTTTAGAAAATACAGGAATTGTCTCTCAAATCTCTGTATTATGGGGTATTTAGATGGATTCTTTTATAATTTTAAAAAATATTGTATGTGTATATCTGTATATTATACACACATACACACATACACAGACATCTATATACATAAGTATATATGTATAATTT
>VXAZ01010411.1:0-38420 GCA_013399875.1 Gymnorhina tibicen | reverse complement strand
TATATATATATATATATATATATGTACAAAAAATTCCCAAGAAATAGTAATACTTTCTCATCCAATGCCTGGACTTTTATGGAACTCTTTTCTGATTTGAGTAGTTTTCCCTGAATTTATCAAGCGAGATAATTCATGAATGATGTTCTTCAAATAATTAATGCTCCAGATGCTAGAGGAATATGTATGATATTTTCTACCTCAGTTTTATGGAAAACTAGGACTCATTTTTTGAATTTCACCAGAATATTTTCAACACGGGACCCCAGAAAATAGGAAATGTTCCTGTATAACGGAGGATAGGCTTCATTGAAGCACAAAGTAGCTTTCCTCCTTAGGATAGCTTTCCCTGGAGACATAGCCCTAGTGTGTCTAGAGTCTCCTTAAACCCTCTCCTTACATTTCTCTAACTTTCACAAAAGCAGAAAAAATATAATTTGTAAAATTCTAATATAGCACTGATATGTTTAATGAACTGGTTTGTTTAATGAGATGGGATAATTCAAGATTGCTAGTCTCAACTGTTATATAAAAATGACATAGACATATGCTTTATCTCATTTGTTAGTTTCTATTTCTTTTTATTATAAAAACTTAAATATTTGACTGGATAGCAAAATTCTGCAAAACCTCAGCATTTTGGTAGCAGTAATGAAAGATTTTTACCTAGTCTCTCATGTTTGGTAATGTAAAGAAATAATTTTCCTTATTCTTAAATATAGTTGCAAAAAAAAAAAGTTGTCATTTTCATATGAAAACTACACATATAAAAAATTAATCTGTTACATCAAGGAGATTTTCATGTCATTTGGGTATTTTTCCAAGGCTTTGCTCCTGGACTGCAGCACGCAAGAGGCAGGATGTTGCCTAAATCAGCCAAAGGACTGTACTAGAGTCTGGAACATCATCTTCTGTGTAAGTTCAGCCTCAAGATTGTATTAGTCCATGCAGAAGAGATGTCTTCAGTCAGTCCTTCATCCTGAAGTGTATATAGTGCTTTCATTTTGACATTTCAGACAAGCTCATTTAAACAAAGAAAAGCAAAACTTTTGCCTTATCTTACCTTTTAGTTGTTTACCACTAGGCAGTTTCACATATAGCTACCAAGCAGCAATCAGAAAAATTATTTTGTGTTATTAGAAAGTGCTCTTGACAGAATCAGAATCCTGACATGGCTTGCAGAGATGGAAAACTATGTTTTTGAAAGGAATTTTACTGTAAATTTTGGCCTTTAGCTATCCTGCTGACAGTTCTATAGAACAGGACAATTCTTTCTCAAAGATATTTTTCCCTCAAATAAAGGATAAAAGATGTAATTATTCTGTAATAATCTTCTTCTCAAATTCCAAATATGTTGCTCCTGGTTATACATAAGCTACAGACTAACCACATACTCAAATACTTGACAAACATCTGCATGAAAATTGCATGAAAGAAGTACTTGAAAACTTTGATCTTCATTGAAGTGATAAAAACAATGTAACCAATAGTCCCTAAAGTGCCAGAAATTTCAACATCCTAAATAACATAGTAATTACAGTAAGTGATATACCTACAAGTGAACCAGTCATAGTCTAAGTCATGATCCATGGGATCTGTTAACTCTTCTAGCTCTCCCAGGTGTTGAATGGAGAATTAAAGCTTCAGAATTGCTGTTCGCACAAAAGAAACCAAGTGAAACAGCCCTTTTATACCTGCACAGCAGAGCATAGCACAGCATATTTTCTGTTTAGTGCAGCAACTTACTCATAGCCCTAAGCATCTTTTAAATGTGAAAACATAGCTTAAATTTTAATATTTAACAAAATAATATTTCAGTGATCTCACTGAATCATGAAAGTGTTATGAATCTTTTATAAAGGGTAATAAAAAAACCCCCCGTTTCTCAGTCATTTTGAACCTTTTAATTTAAGGGGGTTAGGCATGCAAGGTAATGGATTATTTGTATCTTCTGTTTGTGAAGTGAAGATTCAAATCCCAGCCACGCTGATATATACTGGTGAGGGAATGGTTGAGAACTATGGAATGAACTTCCTTAGCAATTAGGCATTTACTGTTCCGCTTGAAGTGCTGTTCATCTAATCTATTTGTGAAAACACATAATAGTAAGTACCTCATAAACAGTTGCAACCCACTCTTTATTCTCAGTAATACAAAACAGAAGCCATGTAACTTGTATGAGACGTCACTTAACCATCTTCTGAAAGACATCTGGAAGCTTACAGTTAAGAGACTTAAGAACTTCGATAACATTAAAAAGTCTTGACCCAATTCAGTCTCTTCCACTGCTTGCCTCCAAGGAAAGGCTGGTGTCATGACACATAGGGAAATTTAACAAATCCAAGATCCGAATAAATAAAACCTGGGCAATAAAAATCAAATTTCATTGTGTATACTGAAGAAAATATAGGATGATAATGTATTTTCTGATCTCACTATGAAATCTACAGAAAAGAGCAAAACAACCTCTAATATCTAGAGTAGATATTACTCTACTCAAAATATGGCCGGCTGTACATGTAATACGATCAGAGAGATAAAGTATATATTTTTCTGCTGATCATTTTTTGCACTGGAATTGCATTGGAATGATTTATTCTGATTTAAATATTTTATGCCTCTGGAAAGATACTAGAAAGATACTACATAAGACACCTTCACCGTTCACACATTTTAGATACCTTAGGTAAGGGCGTATGCCAGTCACCACCACCACTTTGTACTATCCCTCCATTCCTCAGGGAATTTCCTCCCTGCATTATTCATGTTAATCCTTTTGATTTCTTTTTACTCCATCTAGTGATTTATCTACTTGATTTTTTAAAAATGTGTCTCCTTCAATCACCATATTTTTATTTTTTTTTTAAATTTCTCTGTAAGGAAAAATGATACAAAAAGCCCAGCTGTTCATCAGTTTTGGTGGTAGCTATCACGACCATGGGACTATTGTATATAGGCCTAGGGAATGACTGAGTGACCTATCCTCCAGAGCACAAGATTAATGTAATCTTGACTTTCCATTATTTAAAATTTATCTATATTTTCAGCATAGGTGTTGTGTGGAATTCCTACTCTGCATGGGCTTTTTAATCCTCCACAGTATTGTGGATCCTCTTCACTGTAAAAAATAGTTGATCTTGTTTATAGTCTGTGTCCTTATCTTTTCCTTCTTTCTCTTCTCCTATTTTTCACTGAGTCAGTTTGAAGTATTCCCATGTTTGCACTGAAGACTGTGCTGTTTTTGGTTGGGATAGAATTAATTTTCTTCATAGTAGCTGGTATAGGGCTATGTTTTGGACTTTTAGTGTGTTGATAATATAGATATGTTTTTGTCATTGCTGAGCAGTGCTCACACAGAGCCGAGGTCTCTCCTGCTTCTTATCCCAACCCACCAGGAAGGAGGCTGAGGGTGCACAAGAAGCTGGGAGGTGATACAGCTGGGACAGCTGATCCCAGCTGACCAAAGGGATATTCCATACCATATGACATCATGCTCTGCATAGAAAGCTGGGTGAAGAAGGAAGGGAAGGACATTCAGAGTGGTGGCATTTGTCCTCCCAAGTAACCATTACATGCAATGGAGCCCTACTTTCCTGGAGATGGCTGAACACCTGCCTGCCCATGGGAAGCAGTGAATGAATTCCTTGTTTTGTTTTGCTTGAGTGCACAGCTTTTGATTTACCTATTGATTTCAACCTATTCATCTCAACCCATGAGTTTTCTCACTTTTACTTTTCCCATTCTCTCCCCTGTTCTAGTGTGGGAGGATTGAGCGATGGTGCTTTGTTGCCAGTGGAGGTTAAACCATGACAAGGACTTAACATATTTACAGCTACGATAAAGTATTAAATAATAAGGATTTTTTTTTATTATACAACATTAAACTGTAAGAAATTCTTTATGTTCACAGTCAGAAGAGTTAAAACTGGAGTATATTACCACTCATGTCTATGTCAGAGATATTGCTATAACAACTCTCAGAAATTTTAATGCGTGCCAAAAATCATAAAACCTTTCTCTAATTCCCAAAAGAAAAAAAATAGTAACATTCTCACAGTGTCTTGAAAAGAGTAAAATGAAGGCATGCATAACCTAAAATGTAGTTCAAATCTGGGAAATTATAGTGATTTTGAGTTTTCAGTGATTCTTACACATTTTAAGAACTTCTCAAAAAAATTTACAGGCATTTCTTAGTGAGGAAAATCCATCCTGTTGAGAAAGGAAGCACAAAATATTTGTTCCTAATGAATGCCTGTTTATCAGTATAGATATAAGAACAGATGCATATATATCAGTAAAGACTGAATTAACATCATATTTGTAGAGAAAAGTTTGAGATACTAAGAACTTATGAGACTAAAGCATTAATTGCATGCTATGCAGTAAACAGATTTTCATAATAATAACTCCAACCCCTTCTAGCACTCTATTTGGTGAAAAACAGTATTATCTTAATATATTAATGGTGCACTGTTGAATTTATCAACAATGTTGAAAGCAAAGGAAGAGTTCATTGGGTGGCTCCTCCTGCCACTAATCCTTTAGCTGTCTGTTACAGATTCCTCTGTAAGACTTTATAACATTGAGGTTAAAATTAGGCTTTTATTGCAAAACTGTAACTTTTTAAGCAAAATAAGCTAATTTAAAAAGTGAGAAGCACTGTTTTAATCCTAAACCTTATGTATACATTTCAGGAAGGCTCAAAAATAAAGTTACAAGAAATGAGAAAAATCCAAAACCTTTGAGTTTATTTTCTATGGTCAACCTTTCTCATTAGACCAAACTTTTGAATGTTTCTTCTAAAGAGTATAATTCGCAAACATATTGCTTCTGAAGAATTTAATCTGTTGCCTGAATTATTAATCAGACAATGATAGTCTGATAGGATTACAGGGATGATTAAGGGACATAGAAAACTCCAATTTAAGGAAAGAATGAGAGATCTGAGACTTTTTAGCTGGGGAAAGAGAAGGACCATGGGAAATCTCATCAATTTATCTAATTACCTGAAGGAAAGTGCAAAGGCAATACAGCCAGGCTGTTTTCAGGGGTGCCCAGGGACCAAAGGCAACAGACAGAAAATGAAACACCGGCAGTTTCCTCTGATCATCAAGGTACTTTACCGTAAGGGCGACCAAGCACTGGGAGAGGTTGCCCAGAGATGTTGTGGAGTGTCCGTCCTTGGAGATATCCAAAAGCCATCTGGACATGGTCCAAGACACCCTAACATGGTCCAGGGCATCCAGCTGTAGGTGGTTCTCTTTGAGTAAGGGGAGTTGGACTAGATGTGCTCCAAAGGTCTCTTACAACTGCAACCACTCTCTGAGTCTGTAATTCTGTGATTCTATTACTCTGTGATTCTGTGATGCTATGAACTGAAGTGGGCTCTGTCCATAAATAGGAAGTAATCCTGGAGTCAGATGAGTTTTAAACTTAACATGTAGGTCTAAACGAATCATAAAATATTTGTCTTTTTATTAGTTCCAGAAACTGAATGAGCAGATGAAGCCATATGATGGTTCTATACCAGAACAAAATATGTGTGCACACTATTCCCCACAAGAGTATACTTTACCCTGAAAGAAACATTCAAGTATGGACAAAGAAACACTCAAATATGGATTAATATGCTCCAGCAAGTTTCTTAGATGCCTGCCTAACTGGGAGACTTGCACATAGACCTCCCTATGGAGAAAAAATATCTCACAGTTTAGAAAAAGTCTGTAGGACTGCAAGGAACAGCCTCCCGTAACAGAAGAAGATACCAAGGACCTGACAGGTGCTATTGAGATCAGAATTCACACCCCATATTTCTTTTTTCCTTTTTCTAAGATTATGTCATTCATTGTAGCAGCAGTAAAATTGGCTCATTTTAACTTTGACTACCTGATTAAAATTTTACTGAAACATTATTATCGTCTTCATAAATGTCAGAGATATTGCTTATGTCATAGAACTAAGCACAGCCTCAACCCCATCCCCCCCGCCCTCTCAGTCTCTTATGCAAAAGCTTTTGCTATAAGAAAGTTAATTTTAATGGCATCTCTGCCGGAACCATCTCCCTGCTGCTATGCTATAGCTTTAATTTAACATCCTCTTTAAATCAGTGGAGTGCTGGGGTATATGAGGGAAATCTGGTAGCACAAATTGTGTTCATCCTGTTCAAGAGAGGAGTTCTTTCATCTGAGTTAACCAGGCTTAATTCAACACCTCTCTGATAAAGTCCCCTGCTGTCTGAGTGTGTATAGTGTGCTGGGGGAGGCTTTTCAACTTTACATGGCTGGTATTTCAAAATAGACTTTTTCACCCTCTAGCATCAAAATGCATCAGCAGTGTCTGACCATTAAAATATAAATGATTAAAAGTGACAGTATTTAAAACATCTGCAGCTCAATCCTGATGTGACCCAAAGGGTGCTAGTGACCTACAGTAATCTCAGATGTGTGCTGGTTTTCAAGAGGTTCACAATACATTTTCCAACACCACAGTATGAAGCCTTTCAAAGACAGACATAAATTTATCCTTTATTTAAACCAGCAACTCAAAGGGGTAGAAAAGTATTCTTTCTCCTTTTTTTGGTCTGAAATATATTAAAGCAAAAATAGATTTTTGGGAAACCAAACTTCTATTTACAAACTTAAAAGAAGAAGTTGATACAACTAATGCTCCAGTAAATTTCTTGAAATAATTTAGTGGCTATTGAAACACTGGTCTCTGAATAGAATGTTCTAAACAGAGAGATGAATGACTAAATGTGTGTCTGGGGAAATATAGAGGAATATACTGATATAAAACTAGGCTGTAAAATAAGCACAATTAGTCTATAGTACTTCAAGGGACTAGCTTGCTTTCTGAAATGCTAGATTGAGTTATTATCTTTCATATTTATTCAGGAAAAAATTCCCAACAAAATCATATTTGTAATGGATGATATTGAGTTACTAATGAAAAATAGGCAGTCAAGGGCAGAAAAGGGTTCAGCTGCACCATCTTTGACTCTTACTGTTCTAACTAAACAAGTTCATCATGCATAAAGCCCTGTAAGCAGACTTAAGAAAATACTATTATTCTCAGCATTTAGTTTATCTCTAATTTCAGAGCAATCTCTAATGCGACCAGTTTTCCTCTTATTTACTAATTTATTAATATCATTATTTTGCAATTCATGATGACAAAAATCGAAAAATGCAAAAGAAAACCCTAGCTATTTTTCAAGACTAGTGACATTATTTCCTCCCATGGTTTTGCAGCTGTTACTTGCAATACACTACACTTAAAATGAAGAATTTTATTATTATTATTTCAATTCTCACTGGTTTTTTAAAATATTACCCTTAGAAGAGGTAGCAATTCAGACAATAGGTAAAAAGTTCTTTTGCTCTTGTAATACAAAGGACTATATTGCTTTTTTTGTTATAAATTTAACTGTTGTCTAAATAACTATTTGTTCAAAGGCTTTTTAACTTAAGCTTCTTGAATAGCCTTTTGCACAGTCTTTCTCCAGACATCTGAAGGGGAAATTCAACTGGCAACTGCTCAGCAGTAGTAATTTGTGACCAGGGAATGATCTAGCATGAAGGACAAGAAGGCCCAACCACAGAAGGAGTAAACTGACTGAAGACAGGAATGCTGGAGACAGAAAGATGGTTATGTAAAAGGGAGTATTTCCCTTGGTGACAAGATAAGGAACATCCACAGCTTTATATTGAAGCAATCCCTATAGCAATGTGCTCACGTCATATTTGGGCAGCAGACCTTGGCTGAGGGATGGACCCAAAGCCAGGCTAAGATGTCTCTGTGATGCTCACAGGATTTGTGCTGGTGCAAGTATATCAGGGATTCAGCTTATGGCACACCACTGTAGACTCCCTGAAGGACCACTTACAGTGGTAGGACTGTTAAATGCATTGCTTATTAAGCATTAGAAAGAGAAAATTTAGCACAAGTGTGTATTTAATTACACTCAAGGATTACCATAAAAATTGCCCAACATTTCCAATTATCTTCTCATTTTGATGAGATAAACAAAAATAACGTTTTATTTTAAAGTGCTTTCCTAAGGTTTCTGGCTTTGATGCACAATTACATGTCTGAAATTCTTTTATTACTTTTTTTTTTTTTAACTTCTTTCCTAGGTTGATAGAAAGATAGGCAAAATGCAACTTTTGCATTACATTAGCTGTTTGACCACTCTTAAACACAGGTTGGTTTTAATAATTTGTGTCACCTCAAAAATTAAAAATCCTAGGATTCTGTGCCTGTTTAGGATACTAGGTATAGATCCAAATTCCCTCATATGAGAGGCTGGAAATATTGATGTCTCAAGAGATATTGTGGTGCATGTGTGTTGGGGGAAGAGTCAGGTCAGGCCTTGCCCTGGTGAGGAAGTACCCTACCCCACACCGCCATCCCTAGAGCCTGTATCCCAGCCTGGGAGTGGCTGCCAGTTCGGGTCACACTGGAGGCAACGCTCCACACTGGCCCCTGGAACCCCTAACCCAGCTCCTGAGTGGCCAAATGACCAGAAATCCCACCTGAGGGAAGGGCCCAGAAAGGCCAAGGGGTATTTAAAGCTGAACACAAGGTCTTGACTCTACCTACTCTTGTAATTTACTATCAGCTGAACTCTGCTGGAACCCAGAAGTTGGTAGCTATATGTGTGCTTTTCTATATCTTTTTGTATCTTTCCTTCTTTATCTAATTCCCTTTTCTCGGAATTTTTGAATGGCTTAAAATTGAATGGGCTTATAGTTTGCTAAGTTGAATGGGACAAGGTAATGCTTTGAGAAGTGTTATGTGTTGATTGAGTGTTACAGTAACCCTTTTGTGGGATTCTGTTTTGAATTCCACCTGTTGATCTTGCTGTGCCTTAAATCATTCCTCTCCTGCTGGGGGAGGACTTCTGAGTCCTTGCCTGGATTTTTGTTAATTAACGGACATTCAGCCTTCTCTGCTCTCAGATAGTTTATTAAGTCTTATCAGAAAAGTTAGAAGTACAGCAGAGGGATGTGAATGCTGAGGAAAATGCGCAGAATGCCGCCGAAATCAAGATAATAGGGCGTTTTTAAAGCTAAACAATCCAATCAGTGTTTGAAACGGTAGATATTTTCACTTTTCTACCAATATTCAACAAATGTTTTCAAAATGTCCACAGGAACTGCGGAATTTCCTATCCAATCACTTTAAACAATTTTGCTGCATTAAATGGAGTAGTAAGAAGAAGAAGAAGGTTAGAACAACAACAATCCTCCATTTTGGACTTTTTGCTTTTTATCTATTTGCTACTTTAGCAAACTCAACACCTTTATATTTTCACCCTGTGCTACCTTACATAATATTCTATCATCTAGTTCACACCGCAGTGCGTTCAAATTCTTCTCAGAGAGTTGGTAGCTTTCTCCATGGACGAAGGTCAAAACCAGTGTGTTCCAGGGGGGTAAAACTCCTTAAAACAGGCAGGGAAATATTCCCCGCACTCTGGACTCCCACACCCTTTTGCCAAAGTTCACTGTTTTTCTGAAATTGTCAGTAAAGCTTTTCTTTTTGTTTTGACCTCTTGAGAATTATCTTGTTGGTGCTTCTCCCTGCATCTAACTCAGAATACATGAACAACCATAAGCCATTTTAAAAGTCTTGTTGAGCGAGTTTTTTGGGGTCCTACACCTCACTGACACAAGGATGCATTTTTAATTGATTTTGAGGAACAATATTGAAGACAGAGGACCTGCAGCGTATGAGGAAGGAGCTTATTCATATGTCTTCACTGAATGGTCAGTGGTATAGAATAATACACTTCTTACGGAGTGTTTCACTGGGCAGAATACATTCGTTTTTTCATGTTCACTACACTCTCACTATAATCTGCAAGAAAAAACTGACATGAATTATCAAGCCAATTTATTGTAGAAATGAGCCAGCAAGAACAAACCACTGCCCCTGGCAAAACAAGTTACTGTCTGTTTGACAAGGCAGACAGTTCCTTTTGAATTCAGCCTACTATCAGTTGTGAAGACACTCTCCACTGAGCTTCACAGTCTCTTTCCTGCCTCTGCTTCTGCAGGATGTAGCTAGGTGCTATATAACTGGGGACAGAGAACTGTTTGTTGTATGAAACTTCTTCTACAGCTTATTTAAGTGCCTAGACTTCTTGTAATGGGACTAATGGTAGAGTGATGAGGGAAATGTCTGGTACTTATTGACAGGGAGATTTTGATGGCCAATCTGTATACAACCGGTGTACTTGAGCTGCATGTAAAAGTTGGAACACTATGTCCACTGTGTGGACAAAAGGTCTGTACATGTATATATATGTATACATATGCATATACAGAGCCAACGACTGTTAGTGCATTTGATGTTTTAAAGGTTAAATAGTCAGAATGATCTTATTCAGAAAAACCTCCCTAAAAGTTAGGGAGTATGCTAGTATTTAGAATCTAGTATTTATCCTTTATCTCTGCTTATTATGTTCACCTTTCAATATTCCATCGTGTCCTAAGACTGACAGCACCATCTTCCTAGAGAAGTGTCTGCAGCAATTACAGCAAGCTTCTAGCACCCTACTCTCACTGCAAGGCAGAAGATGACAATGGTGGGAATTCCTTGTCCTCTCTGCTGGGGCCCTACTCAAAATTCAGTAAGTGTGTTTGTCTGCTGCCCTGGAGGTTCCTTCTGTTGGCTCCTGCCTGGACAGCAGCACTTTCCAAATCAGCAGCAGAACCCACTGAGAAGTGACAGTCATGTGAGTGTGGAGAAGTTCCCCAGTTCATAGCAGGAGATACAGTGAAGGGTAATTCAGGTTTTGTTCATTTTTTCCTCATCCATCAATCTGGGTTAATAAATAACTAATTAAACTCAGTTTTGAAGCTGCAGTGTTCTTTGAAGTTCTTCTTACATTCCCTGAACCTTGACTCTATAGGGCAGAGATAGCTTCAACATGATGAATGTTTTACAACCTGTGTCGAAGGTACTCAGAACACGTACATGTCTAACATACAAAAATTCCCAGAAGGTTTAGAAGGAACAGCTCATAATTTCTGAATATGTCTGGAATTTGTGTGCCTTGAGAGATGTACAGAATCTGCTCAAAATTGAGGAGTTTTTCCTTATCTAGATAAATGTTACAATCCAATGGGAAAGAAACAGGGAAAGATAGGGCAGTCAAAGGTTGTCCTGACACAGTGATTTTTTTGGTGTGTTTTTGTTTTCTGAAACTGGGTATTTTGAGAGATATAAACAAAAGGTAATAGACGAAGGCTTTTGATTTAAAGCTACAATCCAGAAATGTATCTGAATACTGTTTTTGGTGAACAAGTTTCTTGTTTGTATGAGGTCTCAAAAATCAAGATATTACCTCCAACCAGTTTTTGTTTTTTAGCTAACATATATGTCTCTAGAACTCTATTTAGAGTTGTCCATATATTAATAGCAATTATTTCAGTAACTTCTGTAATGCTAAATAAAGTATTTCTACTTCAGTTACCAGGGTGTTTTTATAATTAGATGGTTTGAGCATAATTTAATTTGCTTTCTCATTTCAAATGTATACTGAACATAGGTAGTAGTTTGATCTACTTACTCTTCACTAAAAGTACTTCATTTGTCTTATTAAAATTATCTTTTTAAAACCAAAAAAAATCATTAACCCATAGCTTAAAAAAAAAAAACACAACCCCCAAAAACCAGCCCTAAAAAACCTCTGAAAGACTATATGGGTTTTTCTTTGTTTGAGGGTTTTTGTTCATCAGCATCCATCACTTTGCTCTTTCTCTTACTGCTGGAGACACCTGAATGAGGTTTTGGATCTAGCTTTGAGTATGGTCCATTGTCTATTTCTCAGACATGTCGGTTTCGGGGGGCGTTCTGGTGGGGTGCTATGACCTTCCGAAACCAACTCCAGTAGAAAGTCACTCGGCAGCCACTGCACTCACACACAAACATACATGCACCGGACAGCTTCTTCGACAGATCGACGGCAAGGAGGCAGGAAGGGTCCTTGTGTGGAATTCCATGGCAGAGGTTTATTTCAGCCCTGCGTGTGAAGAGAGCCAGGGACAAAAGACACAGAACAATGGAGGGTCCAGAGACAATGGAGATTAAATACGGGGGCGGGGAAAGCATCAGGGACAGGGGTGGGATGTAGGCGGGACCTTGACATAATAGAGGAAAAAGGGGCAGGGAAATGAATAGGTCAGTCAGGGAAACAGAACTGGGGTACATTGGCATGGTAGAACAAAGCATCCTGGGAGGCCTCACCCTAACCTGGGGAGATGTCTCGGCGTCTGTCCCTTTAGGGAACTCTCTCATTCCCTGATTGGGATATTCACTAGCTTCCACACAGACACAATTAATTTTTGTCATCTAGTGCAAATTCATACACTGAGAAGGAAAAAACAGTCATGAATGAAAACAAAGGTACAAGCATAATACTGGGCACTTACTGTTCTCCTTGAAGACCTTCTTTTCTGTGTTCCTTCTCTGACTAGATTTCTGTTCTCTCCCCAAATCTGAAAAATATACAGGTAAGTGTCTTTGTGCTATAAGGCCTTTAATAGGTTGCCTCTTTGTTGTGGATGGAGCAACCCACTTCACTTGTAACAGGGAAGTTACAATATGTTTATTAATATAAACCATGACTTTAAGAAAGTTTAATAGTGAATGTGACAGTGATTTAACAGGATTAGATGGCCAGGCACACTAGATTATATTTACTGCATAGAGGACAGGGTCAGACAAAACTCTCAGAAACAGCATCCTGTTGAGGTTCAGAAAGGCATCTCTTACATCTTCTCAGAGAGGAGTTTACATGTGTCTGGATCCATACTTAGTCCCAGACTTGTTCAACTCTTTATGTCATAATCAATCTTTTTTGCTAAGATTTCAAAATTTGAGGGCACTCATTCCAATTCACTTACCTAGTATGTCAGCAAAAAGAAGTCTCTCATCCTCAAGGAATAACTTTGAGTTGTGTCTCTCCTCAAGGGGAGATCCTGATGTGAAGCCCACTTCTGTGCCAGAGGCTCAACAGGCCCTGGGCTGTCCACTATTTATGGAGTTAGATAATTAACTTATGGTCATATTTGCATGTTGACTACAGATATTAGTTTATTCCATTCTTGTCTTGAATCAGCCCTTGACCAGAACTCTGGTTAGGTGACTTGCCTAGATCAGCCCTTGGCTATTGCAAGATCTGTCTCACACAGATCTACTTGGAGTGCTATGCAACCACTAAGACTGTGTGCACCCAATTACAACTGCTGCTGGTGGTTCCTTGAGCAGGGTTATGGGAAGTCAAGGTCAGGCTGGGGTGGAGGCACACTATCAAATTCATAACAAAAAAAAAGGACAGATATTTATATCTCACTAGATCTTCTCTTCAAGTGGATGTTCAATAATTTGTGGCAAGTATAGTGCTGAAAATGTCTCAAAAGACCACCTTGGTGTTGCAGTATGATGAAGATGGGTCAAAATGGCACAGAATATTTCAGTACGAATTTCTTTACTTCTCTAATTAATATCTGACCCAACAGAGATTTTTGCCATAGTATAATACTTTTCCAGACTTGCAACTACTCTAGTAAGAAGTGAAGAAGTGAACAGGGCTGAAATAATAACCAACATATAATAATTTTAGCTAATCAGGGCTTATGTACAGAATTTGAATGAATAAAGTTGTCAAAGCCATAGGTTACTCACTTTCTCTATTATACTGTCAGACATTCACATATTGCTGATGGATAAGGTGTTCCTTCACTTTTTTTTTTTTTAATGAATAGGTTACAAATCTGAAGAAATAATTTGAAGCTACTTTGTTGGACAAGAATCCAGCAGATTTCAAATAAAATACAGCATTTTCCTTTTGTTTTAATGCATTTGTCACTGTCTTTGCCATTCTCTAATGCCTGCCTGAATCCTAAATGTTCCAGTGCATATGTAAATGCACATGTTTATGCTATTTTGGAAGGACAATAAAGTGTTTCTCAGATCAGAGAATTCATTTATTTAATATGTATAAAAGTTTCATCTAAATTCTGGTCATGAAGATGTTTCATGTGGGGCTTTTTCTGTGATCATTTCTCTAATCCATGATTATTTTTAATAAAAATTAAGGAGAAGATTTATTTTTCCTTTTGTTAAAATGCATTAGCAGGCAAGATACAGCAAAATATATGTCTGAGAGGTTTTTAATTTGTTTTAATCTGAGTACTAGTAATTGAATATTGGAATGATTTTTGAGGCTGCCATGTTAATTTTTTTCAGTGGGTTATGGGAACTGAATTCAAAATTTTCAGTATAGTATTTATGTTTCTTACAATTGAATCTGAAGAAAAGGATAACAAAGAATAGAATCCAAAGCACTGATGGACACCATTAGTACTTTGATACCAGAGTCTACTGTTTTGTTACATTAACATTGTGTAGTGTTAAAAACATCTTCCTGAAACTCATTCAGTTCAGCCACAGGCTGAGTGACCTTTCACTGTGGGAAGCACAAATAAAGGTAGAAAGACTCTTTTAAGTGTGAGAAATAAAAGCAAGTTTCAAAAATAAAGCAGAAGAGTTTAGGATTAGCTTTGGCTGTGAAAACTTCGAGAAGATACAATTATACATTAAGCAAGGACATTAAAACAATGGTTAGAGTTTCTAGGTTTGGCTGAGATAGCTTTTAGAGTTGCAAAAATATGTTTAACAAGATAGATAAAGTTAAGCTTAATAATGGAATACTGTGCATTGTTATATAAGGTACAAACAAGCAAGTATTGTGTATAACAGGTGTATGTGTGCTAATGAGGTTTGGCTAAGGCAGCTGTCTGTAACTTTTAAAAGTACGCTATTGGCTGAAAAGCTTTTAAGAATGCTCTGTATCCAGGAAATCTCTGGAATGCCTTCGACAATGCGAGCTTGTATCACCTCCAGTGTCTCAACTCTGTATGTGAGACTGATAAAATAATAAAAAGGCTCCTGGGGCGTCTGTCCTGGCTCCCCGTCCCGTTTGGATTCGCCAACATTTCACCATGGTGTTCACCCTTCTAATTGTAATTGACAGAACAATTTCCTAGTTTCCATTATGTCACAGAAAACTAGGCATGGGCTATTTGTTACTCAAAATATGATTGGAACACCTTTAATTGTAATTGGCAAGACCACCTTGCTAAAATTTATCCCAGTGAAAAGGTTCTGGTAGATACATTTCTTAAGATAGTGAGAAGCACTCACTATCATGCATAAGTGGATAAATTAAAAAAAAAAGACTTCCTAAGAGCCCATACATGATAAAGTATCTGGATATTACTGTAGCTTCAGGTCAAAAACTAGGTGGATCCAGATTCAATTAGGAGCATTTTGCACTAACATACGACAACAGAGAGAGAGTCTTTTTCTTTTGGATGGAAACTATAAATTCAACTATGTATTCTGATAAGTGTAGATAGTTTTTAATGCACTAAAATTAATACTTCATATGTTTTTGAAGTAATCTTTATATACTTAGTTCAAAACCATGGCAGGATGAACAAGCATGTTACTTCCAAAAAAAACTATAAAGAATACTTTTTTTTAAAATACAGTTCTCCCCTTCGTTAAAATTGTCCAGAATTCTGGTCCCATGACTGTGGTAAATGTGTAAGACTAACTAACTGTTGGTGGGAAGAGTAAATGTCTTCCAGAAGTCAGTCTGGGATTGATTCTGTTGAGGAGCTTGTCTAGAGTCTCTCTTGGAGTCAGGTATAGGACTGTGTAGAGATACGCTCATCAAGATTCCCATGGTGCCAAACAACTGGCTGCCACTTGTTGCAGTGACTTACAGCCTCCCCCTCTCTAAGGTTCTCTGGACAGTTCATTTACCCTTGAATTGCTCTCCCATTTTTGTCTATTCTTTTTTTAACTAATGTTTAAGGAGTTCCAGCTCATGCTAGGTGGTATAGGGCTTAGCTTATTTAAATTTAAAAAAAAATTCAATTAGTTTGAGTTTTTAACATTTTTGTGCATTTCCCTATAGGACACCAGTGTGATTAAATATTGCTAAAAGCAATTTTTTTCCTGGTATATCCTTACAAAAATAATGTGACTTGTGACTTTTCTGATTAGAAAAAAAGTCTTATGTCTTCATAGCTAAATTATGTTAAGCCATTTTGTTTCTATTCTGCTGACCTGCTGTCTCTGCTCCATATCTTGTAAAAATTCATGTTTACCTGAATATCACTTTGAATTAAATACAATATTTGCTCTTTGTGTGCTTATTTTCATAGAACAAACAAAACAAAATAAGCCCCAAAAATCAAAAAAATCAAATATCCAAAAAATGGCTCCTTGATCCTGTGATCATTCCCAACCAAACAAATCCCAGTTGAAATTATCACAGTAAAGCACTCCTATCAGGTGGCAGGAGGTGCTTCTTTCCCTCTCTTTTGCACTGGTGAGGCCACATCTGGAGGACTGTGCCCATGTCTGAGCTCCTCAGTACAGAAGGGAAATTAATATATTAAAGAGAGTCTAGAGGAGAGTCACAGAAGTGATTGAGAGCAAGGAGTATGAGGAAAAGATGAGTGAGCTGAGACTCTTCAGCCTGGAGAAGGCTCAGGGGTTTGAGAAGACCCTGTGAGTGTTTGTAATTAGCTGAGGGGAAGGTGCAAAGACGATGGAGCCATGCTTTCAGCAGTGCACAGTGATAGGACCAGAGGCAGTGGGCACAAACCGAAACACAGGATGCTCCCTCTGAACATCAGGAAACACTTGTTTACTGTGACTCTGACTCAGCATGGGAACAGGTTCCCCAGGGAGACTGTGAAGTTTTCTCCTTGGCGACATTCAAAAAGCTCTCTGGATATGGTCTCGGGCAGCCTGCTCTAGGTGACCCTGCTTGAGCAGGAAGCTTCTTCCAGCCTCAACTGTTCTGTGATTCTGTGAACAATGTTGAAGGCACATAACATAAATTATATTGGTGACAATAATCATAAACTGACAGGAATAACACTTCTAGGTTCAATCCCATTCTACTTGAAATTCTAGGCTATAAAAGATCATACATATTCTCAATCTCAGTTTTTAATGTTATGATCAAATGACAATATTTTCACATGATCCCCATGTCATTAATGCATAGGATGAATAATGCTCCTGAAATGTATTATGTTTATATACTTAGTTACTGCCTTTTCAGTAATACCTACATTTCTCCTCTCACAGATTTTTGTGGTAAAAATGAAGAAAATAGTATTAAGGAAAGAAAGACTATCCTTCTTTTTAAGGAGATTGAATCTGCTTTTGAAGAATGTAATATAAACATATTTTGATAAACAGAGTTCTTTTCTGAGGGTGATGAATCAACATCTTCACAAAAACTAATTTTATATTTATGTTGAGAATATTCAGTAGAAGACACCAAGACTTAAATTTACAGATATGGTGATAGCTCAAAACTGTTACTAAATTTAATTAGTGATATATTTTGAACCTGTGAATTGTGAAAATTTTACATGACCTGGAAAAACATCAGAGCTTCTCTGCTTTGAATTTGGCACTGAGATAAGTGGGTATTTAATACCTTTTGCTTCACACTCTCTAAACCTCTTATCTGTACAGATGAAGACTGTAGTACTACTTAGTTTCACAAATATGTTGCCGAGATCAATTCAGCATTCAGATGCTGTGGCCAGAGAACCTTAGTACATTCTCAAAAAGATATTAATTAATTATTTGAAGATTAATTATTTTACACTTAATGAATAATTTGGACCACATCTAAGGAATAATCCTTTGAGACCTCTGAGAAGAAAAAAAGGAAAATGCAAAGAAATTTTCATTCAATGCATGTAGCTTGAGTGTGCATTAAAATGAGTGTGGAGTCCTGCAATTAAAAAACCAAATGATAATGTAAATGTCAGAGGGCACAAAACTAATTTACTTGAGTTTAATTCTGACATTTCATGGATACTAAGTACATTTCCAGTGCAGAGTATCACAAAATTTTAGGAATTGTTATTGCTAACCATCTGGAAATGCAAAATTTCACAGTCCAAAAATTACAAAGATTTCAAACCCAAATTTTGAGGAAAAAATATGCCGCATATTGATTTAAGATTTTTTAAAATAGTATTTGCCATTTCATAAAAAACATTAATGAATTATTTTATTTTGATTTTACAATTATTCACTATGATTACTTTATCAAAATAGGAGAACTGGATTATGTATTAAGATCATTATAATCATGCATAGTTGAACTGTATGCATTGCCAGCTAGACACAAACACCTGCAGTGTTTCTTTAAGTTTTAGTAAATTTTATTTTTGGTTTGGGGATTTTGTGTGTGTGTGTGATCTGCTTTTTGCAAAGTACAATGCAAAACTTTTATTTTCAATATGGAATAAGGAAGACATAATTGGAGGTTTAAAAAATAGCATACTTTTAATAGTGCTTTCTGCAACACAAAGGCAGCAGCTTGGTTTTTATACCATCCTGTTTTTACATCCTGAATGTTTTGCAGTCAAATAGTTAAAGCAAAGAAGAGAAGAACTTTTTGAGAATTGTAATAGTCTGTCTGTTCTACAAAGAAGTAGATATCTTTCTCTGAAGGCTACTTCTTCCATTATCTCAGTAGCCTGCAAATATTAACTACCAGATTGAGTTTAAACAAGAATTTTTCTAATTGATTCATAGGAGGTACTGTTTTCTGTAATCAATTCAAGGAATATCGATCATAAACAAACTGACAGACACTCCCATAATATTGATAATATTGAGAATACTTGCTTTGACAACTAAAACAATAAGTAGAAGAATCAAACCAATAAAAAACTGAGTTACAGTCCGTAGCTTTCCAGATTTTGGAAAGATGTCTTCCAGCAAAAAGTTGCTTCAAAAACCAGAAATAAAGACTTCTTTGAATGCTTGATACTACTGATGTTTCCTTAATGCTCCATGTCTTTGTAGTGCCTCTAGGAAGTAAAAAAAAAAAAAAAATCAGGACCTGCAATTAAGTGAATATACTAAGTCAGTCATGAGGAAATGGAATTGGTGGATGCACCAGCAAGCATGTAACTAGCACTACTTAATTATAATGATATTTCAAAATTTACATTCCCAAACTTTAAAAGTAATTTGAGACATTCTAATTTTGTACTGCCTTGAAGCAGTTTCATTTTAGTCAATAAATTCCATGAGATTCCCTAATGTAGGGCTCAAATTGAGTCTTAATTACCAGGCTGATCTGATAAATGACAAAATTTCAACTTTTCTGAAGTGTCATATAGTATGTGAACCTCTGGTTTGAATTCTACATGATAAAAAATCCTTTAAAACTCAATTACAACTTGACTTTTGAGTCACTTATCCTTTTGCTCTGGCACTACAATCATAAGTTTAGTGGTGTATACTTAGTCACTGGGAAAGAATATTAAAATGCTGGTTTACCCAGTTATAGTCTCTCTTTGCCTCTCCTGCTGTTCATATTCTTTGCAGCTATAAATGTTAACATGAATATTAATCAACTGAGTTATACGTTTTTCTCCAAAAATAACAAAATACTATATATGTTTTCCAAAGATGTATACAATTACTGAACTCCTTTACCAATAGAACAATACAAGGCAAGGAAGAGATATCAAAGAACATTATATTTATACAAAGTAAAGTAAATAAGCATACTTTACTACTTAGCTACTTTTTCTATATATTAAGTTTAATCTATACAAGGTCCTGGTACTTTTTCTTCAATATTTATGTGATAATCTCCTTTTATCTTTTTTTCTTTTTTTGGTTTTGTTATCTAATGCCATACTAAAAATATTTTGTTGTTTCTCATCAAGGACTTCATCATATCTAGTACAGAGTCCACCCTTACCTTGCATTCCTTTTTGCTTGTTTCCCTGGTCTTCAGATTTCTTTTTTTTTCATTCTAATTTGTGTGAAACTAAATTAGTTCAAGATGAGTAATGACTTTTGTTAAAATTTCAGATAATAGTTTTCTTCTCTTAAAATTTTACCTGACACAAGTATCTTGGGGACATCATTAACATATAAGTAACTGTGCCTTCTGCTCATTCTTTTAAATATTTCTTATTTATGATATGCTGTTTAAGCTTTTAGGAATCGTCGTCCGCAACTGTAGTTATATTGGAGCTGTATAGAGAACAATTGTTTAAATAGAAATATTTAACAAAAGGCAATTGATGAAAGAAACAAAATAAACCAGTCAATTTAGTATAAGAAGAAAGTTATTGTAGATCACATTTGATGATCTTTGCTTTATAGAAGTTTAAAAATGTTCTGCTTTTAACTATGACAAATAGCATTTTGAGTTTATATCTGTTTAATACCTGTTGCTGTCATTAGCAATTTTCATAACCTTAAATTTAAAAAAAACAACAAAAGCAACCCAAACTAATGCCCTGAAATTTTATCTGCTTTGTAACTTCACTATAGTTGTTGTCCAATATAATAAATCTCTTTTTTTTATCTGAGTTAGCATTTTGTTCTTACTAATGTTGTCAGCTTCTTGAAATTAAGGATATGATATGATTTCCCTTAGCTAAATGTAGCCCTTAGCATTACATCTGTGAAGGTATCCCTGGGAACCACTATTTGTTCTGTAAGCTGAGATATTGCTATCCCTTTGCTACAGACTTGTAGTCATTTTCAGTCCATGTGAGGTTATCTGCATACATATGACCTAAATTAATTTTGACTCTGCCACTTTGGAGAGAGGTGGCTTTTAAAATTAACTCATTGGGCATTTGAAATATGGCTTACATATTCCAGAACTACCATTTTCAGTTGTCCTCTGCTGTTCTCCAGCGATCTGAAAACATCCTAGGCACTCTAAAGCATTTATCTTCAACCTTCTCAGCCAATTAGAGAAATAATCCCTCTGTTTGCTCTTATCTTGGTCATGCATGTTTCTCTACAATGTTTTTCTCTGAGCAACGTGTATTTCATTCTCTCTGATTTATGGTTGATACACCTATATTTTTAGTGCAGATCACACACATTGAATTCCTGAACCTAATTCCACTGGACATTAATACCAAAGCCTGAGAATGTTTGTGTAACTGCAGAGGCTGCCCAGGTATCCAGTATGGGCAGAACCATGTGAATGAAATTATTTAGTTAATGACAAAGCCCAGCTTTTAAATAATTTTTTATTTAAAAAAATATTTATTTAAATTTTAAATAATTTTTTATTTAAAAAATCATAAATAATTTTTTAAAACTCTCTTTTGCTTTAAAGTTTTCTGATCTAATGATATTAGATATATGGTTAATTTTGCTGTGTACTTTGACAAGCACCTTCTCTTTTAAACAATAATTTATATTCCTAATGCAGAACAGAGACTCCATGGCAACAAGCCAGTTTGAAGCAGAAAAGGTATAGGGAGAAAACACAGACGGTCTGTTTTCAGAAATTCTCAAAATTAATAGGTAAAAGCACAGCATGTGTAAAGCAGGGTCTAAAGAATTTTACTTTGTTTAAAACAGCATATAAACATGAAAGAAGTCCTTCAAATTTCAGTGGGTCAACTCACATTCAGAAAAATACAAAGTCTCACAATTTAACTGTAAAGCTTTTGTTATTGTTTTATTAGGAAAACACAAGCTATCTCTACCTGAATATAAAACACTAGCTGAAATGACAGGATCGAAATCCCAGTCTCACTGAAATCAGAGACGCCTTTATTCACTGCTGTTCTCTAAGATGAGTATGAGCATGACTTGCTGTTCTCTAAATACACCTGAAGTTCCAGGTGTTCAGCCTTCTCCAGGAGAGCTGGGCCCCATCACATGCAACGGTGCTTGGGAAAACAAACGGCATCAGTCCGAAGGTCCCACACATTTCCTCCTTCTTCCCCCCAGCTTTATATACTGAGCATGATGTCCTGTGGTCTGGAATATCCCTTTGATTAGTTTGGGTCCCCTGTCCTGGCTGTGTTTCCTCCCAGCCTCCCATGCAACTTCAATGTCCTCGCCAACGTGGCAGTGCAGAAAGCAGAAAAGGCCTTGGCTCTCTGTAAGCCCTGCTCAGCAATAACAAAAGCACCTCTATATTGTTAACCCCATGCCCAGCACAAATCAAATCCACAGCCCATTCTAGCCCTTGGGAAGAAAATTAACTCTACCCCAGCCCAAACCAGCACAGCTTGTCATTAACTCAATCTTAACCAGCCAACTTTGCCTCTTATGGGGCACATACCTCACAGAAAGGTTGTGCAGTCTGGCTTTTGTACAGGTTATCAGGATCTCAAAAGTCAGATTTAGTGTAAAATTCATCAGTCTATATTTTGTACCAGGCTTCATTAATTATAAAAAAAAGAGAGATATGTGCCAAAATTTGAAGCAGCGTTTTTCTTTCTAACTTTTATGGGAAATAAGAAGAGGAAACAATTTCTAGGAAACAGTAAGAGGAACAAATATATATTTATATATCCATACACACATAAATAGATATCTCAACATATATGCATGTTGCTAGATGTTTTTTCAGAATGCAAAATAATTAGTAAAACCTTTAATAATTATTGATTGTAAAATTAAATCTTATCCTCATTGTCATGGGTTGACACAAGCCAACAACCATGCAGCCACACAGCTGCTTGCTCTCTACATCCTGCAGGATGTGAGAAAACTTTTGAGTTGATGCAAAGACAGTTAATGGATGCAGGAAAATGTAAAAAAAGAAGAAGAAGGAAATGACAGACAGACAATTCCTCACCAACCACACAAGTAGATTGATGCCCAGCCAGTCTCGGAGCAATGACTACCTTGGGAGACAACACCCTGCTCTCCACTTCCTCTTCTTCTTTCTCTGCTTTAGGTTTTATTGCTGAGCATGACATCATATGTTATGGAACATCCCTCTTGACAATTCAGGTTGCAGTCCCAGCTCTGTCCCCTCCTAACTTGCCCATCCCCAGCCATCTCTCTGAGAAAAAGATAAAACCCCAAGCAAGAATAATGCAAAAATAGCCAAAACATTGGTGTGTTATCAGCTTTCAATTTTATAGACACATGTTGAAAACCAGAAAACTATAAAGCTAACATGAAGCTAACTCCATCCCAGCCAGATGCAGTACACTTGTAATTGCCTCTCTTTGAAAGCAAAAAGTAAATGGGCTAAAGAATACTATTATAGTTAAAGTGTTAATTTAGTTTTTATATTTTCAGTAATCTTGTTCCTATCTCCTCCGTATCTTAGATAGAAGGGTTGTTGGCAGTTTTTTTAGTGATCATAGTTTGTTATGAAGAGCATGCAGCCTATATTCTTAATCCAAATTTCATTTCTTAGGTAACTGCTAAAAGCACCTTCATTCATTTATTCCTTTAAATTATTTTCTCTACAACATATCCTTATAACTAAACTTGAGAGAACTCTTATAGTGCTCTTAGAACTAATAAAATAGTTCAGAAATACACTTTAGAACCACAACTGGATTTTTGACTTCTGTACTCTGACTTAAATGTGTCACAGAATGTCTATCACTCTGAAGAAACTTAGTTGAATCTAATACTCTTCCATATTAAATATTATTTCAAATATTTTTATTTTTATACTTGAAAGAGCTGTAAACTAAATGCCATTACTGTGGAAAGCTTTTACTATTGCATATGAAATGTGCAAAAATAGCTCAAGTGCAGAGATGAATTGACAATTTCTAGCTTTTCTATAACACAAAAAGCAAAACTAATAGAGCTTTAATATTGTTTTATATATATGAATGAAAGAAAAATTACATTTAGAAAACATAAAACTTCTACAAAATAAATATGGGCTGGCTGCTATGACAATTTTATCTAAAGAAATCCCAACAAAACAACAACAGCAAAAAAATCAAACCTAAAACACTTAAAATTGGATAGGTATCAGATTTCCAGGAAAAACCTGAGTAGTCAGCTCTCAGATAAGAGCAGATCAGAGCAGGTTCCTCAGAGTTTTGTGTACCTGGGTCTTGACAACTTTGAGGAGTGAAGGCTGCAAGGAATCTTCCACTGCTTGATTATCCCCACAGAGAATAGAATTTGGTTGAACTGACTCTCATAAACTTTCCCCTTACCTGCTTTTCTCTCTCTTTTTGTCTCAGAAAAATACATAAAAGGACCATTAAATCTCTAGGTAATGAATTTTTCAGCAACGAAGTTAGTTTCTCATGGAGTATTACTGCTTCTGTACCTTTCCATGATCTTGTTTCTTCTAAGAGAAAATGAAGCACAGCACAATTCATAAGAAAATGAGACCTTCATGGAAAATGCGATGAGATCACAGGAAAAAAAAATGAATGTAGCTATTATCAGTGAGGATTAATAGGATTTTGGGGAGTGACTTTAGCTCCATATTAACACAGTTTTCAATTTAGAGGTACTGAAATAATGGATGTCAATATG
The DNA here is from genome assembly GCA_013399875.1 of Gymnorhina tibicen. NCBI lineage: Eukaryota > Metazoa > Chordata > Aves > Passeriformes > Artamidae > Gymnorhina > Gymnorhina tibicen. The sequence continues at coordinate 14,048 of VXAZ01010411.1, read as the reverse complement.
AGACTTACTAAGGTGCAATTGTCCTAGATGGTTATGTATTTAATTAATGAAGTAGTTGCCTAAGGACATACATGTAGTGCCATTTTTGCTGATATGGGATAGTCTGCCTGGTCTCTCTGTCAGCACAGAGGAGGAACTTGCACAGCTATTCAGTTGACAGATGACACGGTGAGTGTAATTACTAGCAAGTCACAAAATGTTATGAGGAAACGATAAAGTAGATTACGGGTCATTATTTCAAACTCTGAATATCAGATTTGATTTTTCCAGAGATAGTACTCAGCTAAACTGATCAACAAATTTAAATCTAAACATGTGAAACAATCATTTGTTCCACTTACATAATTTTTTAAAAATTCTTATCTTAAAAACATCTCATTTTTTTACAAATTCTGTGTACTCTGGATAGAGTAGAGAGAGCAATACTTATTCATAGTTGCTGTCAGGAACTTCTGATTCTTATGTCCACCCAAGATTCTTATGCCTCACTTCAACATTATACAGGCCATGATAAGCCTCACCTGAAGCACCTTTTGCCAAGAAGCCCTGGAGCTTCTTTTAAGCTCAGGGACTATACCTCTGTTGGTAAGATTGCTGTTCATGCCTGTATTGTGACAAGACTTGCCTCTGGCTCATTTCATGGAGCAATCCTGCTCTTCCTGGTCCCTTCCAGTTAAGTAAAACCTCCCAATGGAGGACAATGAAGTGAAAGCATTTTAAAAGATTTTAAAAGAAAGAAAGGAGAGCTTATCATGTTAAAAATGTGAATTTTTCATAAAAGCAGATCTTGAGACCAAAAGTAGCACACATTGCATGGGAGCCCATTGCATGGGCTTGAAGAATTTGTTTCTGTCATCCACACATAAGCATCTAATGACAGCTCAAATAACCCCAGACATCTAGAACACCAGTGTAGGTATGAAAGATGTGACACAGGATCTACAATAGACTCTTACCTTCCAGGAGCAAGAGCTGAGCATAAAAAGTGTACCCTAGGACACATCAAGAACCTATGTATAGATAACTGTATAGACTCTTGGTGTATACAGTGTAAGCAACTACAAGTGAGTTAGCTGTGTCAACTCCCACGGAGATGAGCTAATCAATACACTTGATTGACTCATCTCACCCTAAAATAAACAGCTATTTTAAAACAAATGTGTAGCTCTCCACTGACTTTACTGACTGTGAGATCAATTCATTTGTCAAACAGAGGTTTGTAGTGTAATTCGAAACTCTCTTGGTTATATGAGAAATCTGCATGAGGCTTTCAGTATTGACAGCATTTACGGAGACCCATGCACTTCTGAATCAGCAGCTGAGGGAGGCACGAGTAGGCACAGGAAATTAAATGGAACTGTACTCCTGTACTTACAGAACTGAGTTGTCTTAGATCTTTACCAGTCATAATAGTAACTTGATGCCTTACAGTGGGATACACTGTAGACACCACCCTAATGACCAGCCTGACATGCAATTTACACTCTAAAAAAGCATAGACATCCCAAATACCTTATGGACCAGATGACTGGACAGTGAAGTGAATTGAGAATTGGCTGAATGGCAGGTCCCAGGAGGTCATTACCAGTGTCACAGTGTTGGAGGCCTGTCAGTAGTGGTGTCCAGTATCATTTAACTTATCCATAAATGACTTGGATAAAGGCACAGATGCCTCCTCAGCAAGTGCTCTGTGAGAAGTGGCTGATATCCCAGAGGGCTGTGCAGCCCTTCAGAGGGACCACAACAGACAGGAGAGATGGGCAGAAAAGAACCAAAATTCAACAAAGGCAAATGCAAAGTCCTGCACCTGAGGAAGAATAACCCCCTGCACCAGCACAGGCTGGGGGCTGACCTGCTGGACAGCTGCTCTGCAGAGAAAGACCTAGGGGTGCTGGTGGACAACAAGTCGCCCATGAGCCAGCAGTGCCATTGTGGCCAAGAAGACCAATGGTGTCCTGGGGTACATTAGGAAGAACTTTACCAGCAGGTCAAGAGCGGTGATCCTGCCACTCTATTCAGTCCTAGTGAGGCCACATCTGGAGAGCTAAGTCCAGTTCTGGGTTNATGAGCCAGCAGTGCCATTGTGGCCAAGAAGACCAATGGTGTCCTGGGGTACATTAGGAAGAACTTTACCAGCAGGTCAAGAGCGGTGATCCTGCCGCTCTATTCAGTCCTAGTGAGGCCACATCTGGAGAGCTAAGTCCAGTTCCCTAGTACTCCCTAAGTACAAGGGAGACATGGAGCTTCTGGAGTGGGTCTAGTGGGGGGCAACAAAGATGATTAAGGGACTGGAGCATCTCTCTTATCAGCATCTTATCTTGAACATAGGTGAACAGAGCTGGGCCTATTCAGCCTCAAGAAGACATGATTATGAAGGGACCTCAGCAATATCTATTGTACTAGTTTGAAAGCAAACTAGTGAGAAACTCCAAGTCAGAAATACAATTCAATAGGAAAAATGAAATAAATGCAATAGTACAAAAAAGAACAACCNAACAGGAGATAGTCCAGGTGTGAGATATCTGTGAGTCACGTGGCAAGGCATTGTTGGGCCCATTAACAGAAGCTAGTCCAGAGGGAGGAGGCAAGGAACATCGCTACACCTGGTTTCAACAGCTCATGGTAATAGAATACACTGTAACCCAGGACACTATATAAGTATCTGAAGGGAGGGTGTGAAGTGGAAGCGTGTGGGATGCTTCTCAGTGGTGCCAAGCAATAGGACAAGAGGCAATGGGCAGAAACTAGTGCACAGGATCCTCCATCTAAACATGAGGAGGAACTTTACTGTGTGAGTGACCACGCACTGGAACAGATTGCCCAGAGAGGCTGGGGAGTCTCCCTCACGGGAGACATTCAAGAACCATCTGGACACAGTTCTGTGCCATGTGCTCTAGGATGAGCAGGGAGGCTGGCTCAGATGACCTGCTGTGGTCCCTTCCAACCTTACCATTCTGTGATTTGCTCTGTTTTAATTAAGAATATGATTAAGTTTCTCACATGAAGTCCTCTCATAATATTTGAAATATACTGGTGTACCTCACCTGGAATCCAATCATCAGTCCAGAAAACTGATGATCTCTCTGAGGTCTAGTGTAATAGTTCACAGCCCCATGCAGGTGATGTAAATTGTTATGGCAGGAGGCTTTTAATCAACTGAATCTACTTCTGTATCTTCATCTGCTGCAAGAGGAGTTTAGAGATAGCTTATTTGCATATGCAATGATTGTTGATACCTAAATTTATGTTTCTGAATGTGGTGGTTTAGGCCAAATTCAGGGAAATGTCCAAAAGGAGCGTCTCCTCAAAGGAAGGCAGGTTACAACCACCCCTCCCCCCACTTGGGTTCGGGAAAAAACAAATTTTCCTCAGAGGAAAGTGAAGGAGAAAATAAAACTATTTATTTAACAAACACACAGGAAAACAATATTAATAATGCTAAATAATAAAATTTCTCGTTCTGGAGAGAAAACCTGAAAGATTTTAGAGTCCTTCTGTGGGTGTGGTCTCTCTCCTCCTTCTCGGAGCTGGGTCGGCGTGGGGGGCCCCCCTCCAGGCCGGTGGAAGGTCCCCCGGTGGGGTTCTGATGTTCTGGTGTTCTGAACAAGTCCAGAAGAGAAGAAGGGAAAAGCCAAANAGTTTTAAGGGCATAGAAAGGCTCAGGAATCATGTCTGGGCATAGAGCAGTGATAGGGGATACAACAGCATAAAGTCACCCCAAGACACTGAATCTAAGTTTTAATCCCACCCTTGAATTTTTATTTATTATATTATTTATATTATATTAATTGTATTATATATATTTTATTTTTCTTCTTACTGTTTAGTAAGGAGTTTTTCCTTTCCTTTTGGACCTACAAAGAGTATATTACGTGTATTACGAACCTTTGTAACAAACTAGCCCCGGACTTCAAAACAGTAGTAGCAGTAGTAGTAGTAGTAGTAGCAGCAGCAGTATTATTATCCTTATTAATAATAAGAATAATAATAATGATATTGAGGATGTTTTAATGGTACTATGTACACATTAAAATGATGGATTATATTAGCAGTGTAAACATTCTCAGAGTTGTATCACAGTTGGTTCACTCTGCCACTAAGAGATGAAGAATGTTTCAGTGATTTTCTAATGAAAAAACATTTTCTGTTGATCTTTATTAGCTTCTACTGGCATTGCTGCGCCTCGGGTGCAACCTGTCAGGAGGAATTGCTCGACACACTTATTAATAGCACTAACAGTATGCCTAATGTGATACAATTAGCAGAATGTAGTAGACTCACCCTGTGACTGCTTCAGGAAACTTGACATCAAATTGTAGCTCAGAACCTTAGAGGCTGTGTGAAACTTATTCAAAAGATATAATTAGAGGGTTTGATGGGGAGGAGGGGAGGGTTTGGTTTTATTTTTAGAACACTTAATTCTGTTCATTATTGGTCTCTCTTTTCCCCTTATCTCAGAAATTTTGAAAACAGAAGCCAAAACACAAAGCAACTTATTTTCAGAAGAAAGCAACTTATTTTCATAGAAAGATAATAATGAGTAAAAATATTTTTCAGATTTAAATCTTGCTTGATAATACTGGCTTTTACACACTCTTTTAAAACTTATTTGAGCTGGAAAGGGCAAAGAATTAATTGCAGCTACAGAAAATAAATAGAAATAATGACTCTTTTGGTAAAGATTTTGACCTATTTCTTGCCTGTAACCATTTAGAGACAAACACAAGTGATCTCAGATGATATTTTAAAATGTTTTAGGGAGTAGAAAACATAGCTTGTCTACAGGAATGATTAGCAACAAAGTTTCCATAAAGCAATAATGAAATCTGAGAAGTATGAGGCAGGGTATGAAAACGGGTAAGTGTATGGGTCAGAAATAAAGTAAGTGGTAGAGCTTTATAGCTTGTTTTCCTATGCAGGCAAAGTTCTCACTGAGATAACCTGAAAAAATATTTACTTCAATAACAGGCACACAACTGGAGAATAGGTGAGTGGCTCGCTCATGATGTGATAGGTTTTTACCAGACTAAACTAGAAAACATCACTATAAAAGACTCTGTGGTCCAGGAGGAATCTTTGCTGTCTATATCTGACATTTCAATGCCAGCTGTCCACAGCTCCCTGTTTAATACAAGTTGATGGAGAGTAAGATAGTGGAAAAAAGTATTGAAAGAAGAAACTGTACTGGGAATTGAATACAAGCTGTTCAGGCATAATTTGCTCTGGAATTTGGCACTATCTTGCTTTTGTGAAGATTAATTTCTCCACTAAATTAAGCATAACCTGGAGAACTAGAGTAACTTTCTCTGAAGTCCAAATTCAAATTATTTTACTAGAGATGAAAAATACTGGGATAGAAAACATTAAATTTCTTAAATGCACTAAGCTGTCTGTCAGTTGTCAGCTTATTTGCAACTATTTATTTAGTTTTAACTTATTTATCAGTGTAGTCTGCTTTAGTATTTGATTCACCTGCTTCTCTTTCTTTTATATATGCATATCATTTGTTATTGCTGAATATCTTTCCTAAGTGTCTGTAAACCTTTTTTCTGTAAAATATTATGGGTTAAGAGTGATGAGATTTCAAAATGATGTCAGTAAAAGCAAATGATAGAATACAAATATTTTGAGATCTCACTTTTTAACGGCATACATAGATAGAGGAAACCAATCACACTGTTACTGGTAGGGGAGAATAAAGAACCACATGAAAAATTAGTGTCATAGAGGTCATTGTTCTAAAGAATAAATATCTAGAAGAGTGGGAAAATGAAAATACATTTAAATGTTTAACTTGTATAAGTAAAGAGCAAGGTAAGTTATTACCATCTGTATCCTGGGGATTTGGTTCAAAAACTCAAAGATCTACTTCAGAAGTTGCCAGAATTCCCTTAAAAATTATACTACCTCCTCTCTTTTCATACCTTGAATGTTAAAGAAAATGAAGGTATTAATCTAATAAAAATAGATTTAAAATAATACATGCTTTCAGTATCTTATAAAAATAGATAAATTATTTCTAAGTATTTAAAAAATACAACCCTATGGGTTATTTGTTAAGAATAATTCATCCTATACTCCACAGATTTGACTCTTGGTAAGACTATGTTTTCTTTACATCCTTAGTGTTTAAAAAAATCCATACTGTTGCCTCTTATGCAGCTGTCTGTGTTCTGCAGCCTTCAGAATTTTCTTCAGAGGACAGAAAAAGGGATGCTGCTCCTGACAGGAAGCCCCTGACCTCAGAATCACACACTAGCCTGCTATAGGTGTTTCTTAAGCTTATGAACAAATATATTGATCTACAGAAGATCCATAGATTTAGCACCTCAGCTGATTCCTACCCTCAAAAATATTTTAAGAATTTTTCAGAAATAGTTCACTTTATCTAAGGTATGAATATAGACTGCTGACCAGAAAAATAAGCTGTGGGAATGCAAAGGGGTAATATTAATACTTAAATCTATTGGATGAAAATTATTTTGCATTTCTTCCATTCCTAATTCCTCCTCTTTAACAATATCAAAAGGCAAACAAACACAGTGGTGTTATTTGTTCCACTGAGGTTCCTTTGTGCCAAGCTTTTGGTACAAATATTTGATATTTCAACGTTAGGAAAAAAACCCAAAAAACATGGCCAGGTTTACAAAATAAATTCCAAATTTGAAATTCAATTGATAATTTTAAGAAGAAAATAACTTAGGTTCTCAAATATTTGTTATCTTTTTAATAAAAATATTAACTTGATTACTACTGCAGGGAAAAATTTCCTCCATGTTTTGATATTTCTTTTAAAAAAATATATTTAAATAGTAGCAGAGCCTTCAATGTTTCAATTAATCATTAAATAGCCATATATTTTATATGTTGTTTATTTCTGCCATTAAATTACTGTGTCTGTTTCAGTGATTTCCTTTGCCTTTATGACTTTGGCCTGAAATAAATCCCTAAACCCTGAAACTTATTATATTCCCCATTCAAGTAAATTTTACTTTTTATTGATATAAATGGCTCACCAAAGAGATTTATTCCATAGTAATGCACAAAATCATGATCCATGAAGTTATCAAACCCAATTTTTAGAATTTTCATGAACAAAATTGCTTTATGCTTTTAACTTTTTCTCTCCTCATACAGCACTCATCAAAATATGTGCATATTGCACTTTAAGTACTTTAGAAAATTTAGCATCAGGAAGTATCAATATTAATGGGTTATCACCAACAGACGATGAAAACATCAAGAAAATATAAATAAAATCAAGATCATACAAGCAGCTTTAAAATCCCAAACAGTTTGTGTTAAAGTAATTTAAGTCAGGTCTGCATAAATATGAGGTATCTTATATTGTGAGAAATTGAAGCAATGGGATAGATGATATGAAAAGTAACCACAAGGTAAAGTGGAGGAAGCAATAAAAAGAAAAAAAAAATCTGCCAGTCATCTGAAGTTCCCTTCTCTTATTTTCATTCACGTCAGCTCCAAAATAATTCACAAGAGACTGCAGGAAGACAGGTTTCTTTTGAATTCCTCCTCCTGGCTTCAAAGAATTATGTAAAGGCAGTGGAGGTTTCCCACTTATTGTCTGTGCTGCAGAAACTCTCATCTCATCTGCACAGTATCTGTCAGTGAAGGTTCTAAGTGACTTACACTGCTTCTTAACAGTATATAATAGGCACAGCAATACAGAGAGAGGCCAAAACACTACATGGCTTACAAGACATTTAGAAGATAGAAAAAAAACCCCAAAAACAATTAAGAAAGGAAGATGCAAACATTGTGAGAAGATTTATAGAACACAGATGGGAACTAAATAACAGGGGAAATTAATAGAAATAGAAAAAGAAGGACAACAACAAAATCAGAAAAAGCAAGTCAGTCTGGCTCAGGAGAGGGAATGAAAAGCTGCAAGAACAAGGGAAAAGAGAATTTTGTCTGTCACACAGTAATGAGACTAAGGGTTCCTCTATTTCCTCCTGATCCACTTTTATTACTGGCTGCAAAGCAAACTTTGAGAAATTACATTTATTATGTTTCTGCAAGGACTGTCTCTGGACAAGCATAATATTCTTGTTTTCCTGCCCACCATTTGACAGCATAGCTGTCACACAGACTCTTTTGGGCATGAGGGTAATCCTCTGGGTGTGCTGTGATGCAAAAATTGTGCTTTGTGAGAGGGAATATGATTGAAAGACATGCTATGACTATGCTTAAGCCCTTGCTTCACAGCAAGAATGGTTGAGATTGGAAAGCACTTGTGCAGGTTTTCTCGCCCACACACACACCTTCTGACCCCTCCTGCCATCCCAGTTGCTCAAGCACAATCAGCTACAGCAGGTTGCCAGGACATTGTCCAGTCGGGTACTGAGTATCTCCAAGGACGGAGAATCTGCAACTTCTCTGGACGGCTTGTTCTGGTGTTTGACCATCCTCGCAGTAAGAAATTGTGCTCTTCTATTCAGGTGGGTTTTCACGTGCTTTAATTTGAGATTCCTGTCACTGGACGCTGCAGAGAAGGATCTGATTTCCTTATTTTTGTTCCCACTAACCTGGCTGTGTCTGGGATGGGATGATTTTTCTTCCTGGTAGCAAGTGCAGAGATGCATTTCGGATTTAGTATGAGAATAATGTTGATAACACATATGAAAACTGATGTTTTAGTAGTGTCTTACCCTCAGTCAAGATGTTCTCAGTTTCCCATGCTCTGACAGTGAGGAGATGCACAAGATGCCAGGAGAGAGCACAGCCAGGACAGCTGACAAGAAATGGCAAAAGGGATATTCCATACCACAGAATATCAGTATATAAACTGGGGGGAATTGTTTGGGATCCATAAATTTTTGCTCAGGGACAGGCCGGGCATTGATCAGTGAGTGCTGAACAGTTCTATTGTGCATCAGTTGCTTTTATTGTGTTTTATTTCTCTTTTTCTCTCTCCATTCCTATTATGATTATGATTGTTATTTTTTATACTACTGTTGTTATGTTTTCCTTTATTTCAGTTATTTAACTATTCTTAACACACAGATTTTATCTTTTTTTCACGATTCTATTACCCATCCCACTGGAGTGGGGGGTGTGCAGTGTTGGGTTTTTTGTTTGGTTTGTTTTAGTTTGGGATCTTTTTTGTCTGTTTTGTTTTAAAAGCAGGCTTATTTAGAGACTGATTGTTCATTTTCAATGCTTTAAATCCCAAAGATAACACTTGAAATTCTCTTAAGAACTTTGCAGCTGGGATTCCTAAAGAGAACACACTCCTGAAGTTTACATTGTAACTGAAAGGAAACATGAAGGGAGGTGAGTACTGAAAATAAACAAAAACTTTTGTCATTCTTGCTATATATATATATATATACGACTGCAGTTTCCAGCAACATATGAGTAGAGTTAACCATCTAAATTTTTAATAACAAATCCTGGTTAAAAATGGGATAAATTAAGTATTTAAACTGAAAATGCAAGATACATTGCTTTTCTTTTGTCATTTTTTAACAGCTCCTTTATGCTTTCAAATTCTGAGCTACTACATTTTCAAAAGAGTTGAAATTAAATATCTGGATACTCAGAATCCTCACCTGAGGCTAGATTTTGTCGGTAGAAGTGTATAACTGGTGAGGTATTGGGTGGACAACTGGCGTATGGGTGAGTCTGGAAGAGTTATAGTGAATGGTGTTACATCAGGCTACCATCCAGTCATCAGTGGGGTTCTCCAGGGCACAGTTTTAGGGCCTGTGCTTTTTAATGTTTTTTTAAGTTTCCTGGATGTGCAATTTGAATGTACACTAAGTAAGTTTGCTGCTAATAGTGAGTTAGAAAGAGCTGTGGGAGTCCCTTGAGGGTAGAGAGACCTTACAGAGGGATCTGGGTAGACTGAAGGGCTGGGCAACAACCAACCATATGGTGGTGTAACCCTGGTCATAGATACAAACTGGGGGACAAGAGGCTGAAGAACAGCCCCTCAGAAAGAGATGTGGACTTTCTGGTCAACACAAAGTTGAATATGAGTCAGCAGTGTGTCTTGGCAGCCAAAATGACCAACCATGTCCTATGGCGCATCAGGCGCAACATTGCAGCCAGGCAAGGGAGGGGATTGTCCCATTCTGCTCTGCTCTGGTGTGGCCTCAGCTTGAGTATTGTGTGTAGCTACAGGCACCTCAATATAAAAGATATATCCAGAATATGTCCAGAGGAGGGAGACCCAGATGGTGAAAGGTCTTAAAGGCAAAATTTAGGAAGAGAACTGAGATCACTTGGCTCGCTCACCTTAGAAAAAATAAGGTTGATGAAGTGCGACCTCATCACAGTCTTCAACTTGCTTAAGGGGGACACTGGACCAGGAGATGTTCATCTCATCTCTCTGGTGACCAGCAATAGGATACAAAGCAATTGCATGAAGCTGTGCTAGGGGAAGTTCAGATTGGAGATAAGGAGAAGGTTCTTCACTAAGAGGGTGGTCTGTCACTGGAACAGGCTTCCCAGGGAAGTGGTCACAGCACCAAACCTGTTAGAGTTCAAGGAGCTTTTGGATGATGCTCTTAGTCATATGGTTTAGTTTTAGGTGGTCCTGCAAGACAGGAATTGGACTCAATGATCCTTGACCCTCATACAAAACACCTTGAAAATGGTGTGGTCCAAGCTCATTTGAAAATATTTTTAAAGCATTACATTGAAAATACTTTTTAAGACCAAGATTCTGCATAAAATTGAAAACTGGCATGGAGAAACAATCATTACTTTACAATAATACAGGCAATATTTAGAAATGTACACTGCTCTGCTTCATTGCACAACCAGGTAAAAGGTATAGAGGGTTCTCTGCTAATGTCCTTTGGCTGCTGTGAATGAATGATTTATTAGAGAATTGTGCCTATGAGAGTCAGTCAGAAAGATTACATGTGTCACATATCTCATGTTATATTTGCACCTTATCTGCCTCATCCTACTGCATAATTTATAACTGAAAACTTAACCAGTGAATAATGTTGTAAAGAGTTGCAGTAAAATAAAATTTACGCTGTCAAAATTTGTTATCAAATTAGTGTAAGAATAGGGAAATAAATCATATAATATGTAATTCATTAAGTCAATGACAATCCAAATGAGTGAAAATGTCCATTCAGTCATATTCTATGGCATCACACTAAAAATGAACCAAAAATCCTCAAACCAAACCTAAAAAGTTTAAAATCTAAAAAACCTAAAAGTATGTAGGCATTGCTTTCTGACACTGAAATGCAATTACAGCTTTTATTTTACAGAAAAGGGAAACTACATACGTAATTATAAATCAAGTTGGTACTTAACACTGTTTTCAATTCTCTGTCTATCCAAAGATTAATATACATTTTGTTTGTGGCTCATGAACTCCAATTCATACTTTTCAAATCTTTCAGTATAATAATCACAGGGGTAATTTATAATCAGCTATATCATTATTCTACTAAATGAGGTATTGAAACTCAGCAGCTGTATGAAAATCTCTTATTCATCTACCTTCAGTTTTTTAATGTTTCTGAATACCAATAAGAGAATTTAAATCAAAAATAGTACCTGAAGAGGTGTTTTTAGATCAATTTTATCACAAGCAAGAACACCCAATGACATGCTCACCTACCAAAATTTGCTAGTGCAAATTTGGGAATAGATATTGTGAAGTCTGAAAAAGCTAAATTTCAAGAAAAAGGTTTAGAAAAAGCAAGTTCCCACTTCAGATTATAGAATAATATTCTGTTTTGTGTGACTAGCCATTCTTGCTCTCTTTTTGTGAATGTGGGTAAAAGATAAGAGTGCCGTGTGGATACAAAAAGGGCTGTTAGAAAGGTTTTTCCAGCTTCTTGCAGTATTCTGTGTGAATCTTTCCTTTCTCACGCAAGCTAAGAAAAGAGTAAGATGGTTTTTGTATAACTATCTGAACACCTGGTGTTTGTCTAAGTTCTGTTTATGATACATTGGAGAAATGTTATTGAAATGGGTGTTGTAAGACTTTAGCCAATCACCTTGGGGGGTGGGTGATCACTGACCAATCTCCTTATGTAATTACACATATAAGTGGAGATTTATTTAATTAAATATGACACTTTCTTGCTGGATATGAATGGTTTCATTTCTTCATCCCTGGTATACAGCTACAGTGCTGGTATATGCAGTTTTCTAAAACAAGTTCACCAATGGAAATATGTGAATATTTGCTGTGAACAAGTAGCATGACATTTTTCTTTGTGAGGAAAAGAATGGGCTATCTTTATAAATAATCTACAGTATTAGTGACAGCATATGCTTTCAAGATCTTTATTTTAATTGGTGTAGAGAATTAAGATTGATTCTGTAATCTATGTAGGTATATTTCTAAGGGGAAATTTTACTTTAGAATTATGAAGTTTTCTATAGTGACTGTAAAAGTGAGTTCAAACAAAAAGTTTAAATGTAGATTTTTATTTGGTGAAATTTTATCACAGGTTGTCAATCTATACTTTTATTGGTAATTGTAATTTCTCCCTGTTTTTCTTCATGAACTCAGCCAAATTTTCAAGATTAGATCAGCTTTGCCTTTCCTTTATTCATTTTATCCCCTGTGAATTTTACTGCCACATCATTAACTGAAATAACGTAATATCATCTTCCATCTAGTATACTTCTTCCATTGGAGCAGACTTTTATTCTGTTGTATTTTATACCTTAACTGTTCTTCATGCTTTTTCTTTCTCTTAGACAAATTTTAACTTGATTAACTGGTTAGAAACCAATAATCACTACAAAGAAGCAACATATATACATTCCAACTCAACTCAACTCAGCACTGCCCATTGACTGTTATTGTAATTTAAAGTAGATGGCATCTAAAAATCTATTGTCAAATACAGCCTTCACTTGTGACATCATAAAGGAATTTGAAAATACTGCCTGATTCCTTATTTAACCTTTATTACAAAAAAATATCACTAGCTGATAGTCTTTCCACCTACACTCGTCAAGAAGCAAAATTGATAATTTTCCAGCCAAAGGGAGCAATTTTTCATTGCTTTATAAAAATTTTTCCTCTCATGCTATTTTTGTTCTGAAGAAAGTATGACAGTTAGGATCTTATTTATTTTATTCCTCAATGGCATGTAAATTAAAGGGAAAGGCCCAGAACAAAGAAAGAAAAAGTTTATCTTTTCCACCCTTCCATTTTTTTTGGTTTAGATTGTCAATTTGGCCTGCATCCATCAGAATTCATGAATTTTCAACTGTTTATTATTTATTTGCTTGTTCATGTATTTAAATCTGCTGTCTCCTTAGAAGATTTGCCTTATCTTTTGATTTCTTTCAGTGTCCAAACTGATAATAGAAGAGGTCCAAAACACTGGTTGCCTTGGATCTATTTTGGTTATGGATAGCATCCCATGTGTCAGATTGGGACTGTATTAAAAACTGCCTAAATTGGGAACAAAAAATATTAAATAGTTTTCATGAGCAGTGATCTAGGCACCGAGCTTGTGCTTTTTTACTTGGTAAAAGTACAGTACAGTAAAAATACAGTAAAAGTACAGTATCTCCTTCCATTTTGTTTTTTTTTTAATTTCAAAAGATATAGTTTGTCATATCCTGGCATAAGTATTTTTTAGTGTATATCTGCTATTTGTGTCTTTTTCATACTTGCCTATTGTTATTCAGCATTTAACAAGAATATTTTTCACATTTTATCTTAGTTGTATTGAGGTTTATTTAAACTATTTTCAGCATCACTTGTCTCCTACAACTCTCTCTGAAAAAAGAAAAAAACAAAGTGTTTTAATATTCAGACACTTTTTTTCCCATGTTCATGTTGAGCATCTGCAGAAACTTCTACACACTGTTAGACAACACCTACTGTGGGTATACTGAATAACATGATGTTTTAATTTAAGTGGAATTAACTTCTGAATTAATATTTGGATCCTGATATGTTATAGCTACAGAGAGGCACTATTTAAGTCGTTATCTCAGTTCAATTTGTTCCTGGGTGTCACAGTTTAGTTTATCTCCCCTTCTTCTCCCTCACCCCCAGTATATAAATATATATATATGTT
>VXAZ01010409.1:1043765-1193983 GCA_013399875.1 Gymnorhina tibicen | reverse complement strand
CGGCCAGTGGCCAAAGCGACATGCCAGGATGCCATTTTCTTAGTCACACACTAGTTCAGGTGTAAGCCTGATGAGATGGGCCTATACTTTTAAGAAGTCACTGATGAAAATAAACCAACAACTCTTGGACTTCTGTCAAAAAAAGCAACATTTCAACCAGCCACCTCTATGACACCCCTTGTCATTCTAATGTCCATCTTTTCAAGTGAAGACGGATGTAGACAGGCAGCATGGCTACCGCTGATATTATTAATAATTCTCACTTTTAACTTTTTAACCTCTGCCTTTTTTTAGTGGGTTTATTACACAATGCTGGAATGAATGATAAACAAAAAAATTCCCCTTCCCAAATCATAGAATGGTTTGGGTTGGAAGAGACCTCAAAGATCATGTAGTTCCAATCCCCCTGTCATGAGAATGCAACGTTGTCCCTTTCGTAACTTGCTGGCAGCTCTCTAGAGGCACAGTGTAACAGAAAGTTCAACTTGATGTTAATTCCTACAGTTTAGATCACCTTTCATTACATGTGAGATATCACTGCAAGAACTGGAGAAATCAGTTTAGGGGTCAGGTAAGCCCTTAACTCTAAAAGGACCTGAGAATCTACCATTGTCCTTGAAAACTATTATGGTATCTTTTCCATCACAAGGACATCAAGTTCTGAAAGCACAGAGAACAGGTTCTTCCAAATTCCAAAAAGACATCTTCAATGAAGAGAGCAACATTTCCATTTTTTTGGCTAATCAGTGTGGAGTCCCATATATGGTTTGGTTCGCTTTGCTTTTTGATGACTGAACTGGTGATTGCTGAAAAATGGGATTTACAATGAAAATGCTGACAGATCTTTATCTCCAGTGTTTGACTGTTAGTTAGTAATCTCCATACAAAAACAAGTAGATCATGTGCTTGTCAGAGGTTTAAATTAAGGTTATTCAAAAGTGGGGCAGGGAGGGGGAGGGGGGACAGGGAAGGGATGGTGGTGTTGTTTTAAAGAGGTATTAGTCTTCAAATTCACTCCCAAGATTCATCTTGCATTAATTTCTTTGTGAAAGCATGAAAGGCAGCCTTGAGAATTTTTTCAAGAGAGCAAACCAGACCAATGGTATTTAAAGTTTTGTCTAAATTAGCTGTCAGAAAGAAATAAAAAATTAGGGTTTTGAGTCCTTTAAAGTAGATCTGACTATATTTTACACTACGGGCGTTGTGTCCTTTTCTGCGGAACAGGAACAGATAGCTTCCTTTCTTTGTCTTATAACTAGTTTAAAAAAAAAAAGAGTAAAAAACAATCACAGATCAATCTATTTACCACTTCTGCCTTGAAACCCCTACTTATTTTTAAGGCATGTGTTTTGATTAGTGAAGGAGATTTTTTGTGTGTGTGTGGTAGTTACTTAATAGTTCTTTCCAGACTGATTAACTCAACAAAATACCAAGAGGTGGATCTATCACACAGGAAACCATGAAACCAAATACACAAAGAATTGAAAAACCAAAGTTATTATTGTTTAATGAGTTATCCAACTTGTCAGATTCCTAGAACTGCCAATCAACTTAATTAGATATTTTTCCTCCAACATCTGAGAAAAATGCTGCTGCCTGTAATTTCCCCAGACAAATTAGGTGTGTGTGTAAAAGTTAACAAGCATAACAATTTGTCAAACACAGGCTTGCAGAAATTAGATTTGCCAGTACAAGATGAAGCTGGCAGAAACAAATCACCTCTAAGTTACAACAGTTAACAGACACACTGCCTCACCAAATTTAGCTGTTCCGTATTAAAGGGAAGGCAAACAATTCAACTTTCTACTTTTATCCTTCTGATGCGTTAGCCATTCGAAATACTGAAGTCGATGACAAATTTGTTACTGCGAGAAGACAACGCATGTCAACCCTCAAGCACGCCAAAGTGGATTTTCTTGTGAAACCCTCACCTGTTTGGCACTTCTTTCAAACACCACATACTGCTGGCATTGATCAAGACGTCTTTTACGCATGGTCCAATAATGCAGCACACGGTTCTCCCTCTGGAAGAGTTCATTCAAGATATCTGAAGAAATGAAAACAGAGCTTATGACAACCAAATTTAAAATATCACACTAAAATCAGCGGAGTAAAGCACTTTACACTGTAGAATTTACTATACACTTACTCTTTCTGTTAGTCTTTGCTTTGCTTTTTCCTGATACTCATGAAACACAGAGTGTTCCTTTTTCATTACTTATAGAAATGCTGGTTAAAGAAACTAGAGATGCAATTAAAACTTACTACTGACACCTTTTTTTCTCTCAAATATTTTTCACAAGGGGACTGCCACTGCTTATAGCAGGATTGAAAATGTAGGCTGATAAGGATGGCTCTTGATGGGGTTTCCTCAGAAAGAACGAGCATGCACAAGTAATCACAACATGCTTAAAGTATCATATTAATTGAAGTAAAAAAAAGGTGGTTTTAATATATCAGTCTCCTATAAAGTATTTTAATGATGTAATACAGATAAACAAATGTACAACCTCAGGTCACCACAAGATCAAATGCAGCATAAGCAGACATTATATGTACAGAAACCCAAGTAATAAAAGTAGGCGATTACTCAGTTTGTAATTCTCTATTGAAAAAAAGAATCAAACCCAAGAGTGTATAATTGAGTAAGCTGACTTGTTAAATATGAATGTTCACTGTACCTTGAGAGAACTTCCAGGTAATCAAATAATTAACTCCACAGTTCATTATTCCTGAGTATCAGAAAATTCACATCCAAATCCCACATGTCCACCATTTTAAATTCTTCCTAGCAAAGATCTTGTGCTTACACTATGCAGAAGACCTTATCTGAACTCTGCTTCTTTAGTGCTTACAGTTTTTCCATCACACAAAGAAATTCTGGCAGTTTCCTGTGGAAGCTCACTTTACCCAATCTGTTTCTAGAGCAGCAGCCCTACTTGACTTTGTAGCTATTGCAAACCCATAGGGCAAGCTGAGCGCAGGGGAATGGGGACACCCAATGTCTCCATCAGGTGATTCTGTTGGAACTGCATAGAGCCAAAAGGGAGGTCCAGCAGAAGCAGAAGAGACCACAAAAAAGGCTCATTCTTTACATCAACACTTTACTTGCTTTTCTACTTATACCCACAGCTGGCTATTTTCCATAACCCATAATTACAAGTGGAGGCTTTCAGGTCTAGGTGTCTTTAATGTCTCTGCATTCTGCTCTCCCACTGTGCAGGTCTACTATGCTTCACATCCCAAAAGCTAACAGCTCCAAGAAACAATTTGACAGAGAAGCTCAAATAACAGGAAGCCTGAGGGGAAATGCATCTTCGTCTACCTCATCAGAGATCTGGGACCAAACACAGCCACTTGTGACAGCCTCCCTGAGGATTATGAAACCTGTCTGCATCACTGCCAACATCCTCCTGCTTAGAAGCACCATATTCCCACTTGCCACAGGGTGCTGAGATCACCCAGAACTTGCTTTTGGTTGGAATGCGGTCACTGTGGCCAAGGTTTTATTTTCTGCTGGTCAGGCTCCCCTCAAATATGCCTCAGCTGATCTGTCCCTTAGCCAAGCTATGAGCTGATCTGCTATGAGCCTCCCCTGCTTTCTCAGTTTTATTTCTGCCTTATGTCACCTCCAAAACACTTGCTCAGAATATATGCCAGATTTCAGGACGTAGGGAGGTGGAGTGGGTGGGACACAATTATCATTATACAATGCAACACACCCAACTGGACACACCATATAAAAAGAGACATCTTGATAGTGACGCAAGCAAAGTAGTTCTGACAAAGAGCAAGCGAGGTGAATTTAGCTAATTGGAACAGCATTCGTTCTGTCAGGACATGATACAGATGGCAAGGCAGTGAGAGATATTTGGCTGGGCACTGTTAGTATTAGTGCCATTAATTTCTTGGACTGACAAAGAGGAGAAAAAATATTCTATAAACAACTCTAAGGAAGTTAGAGAACATCAATATTTAATACTAGGTTTGGAAAAGCATCTCTATATCTCAAGCCACCTGAACTACAGTCCCTGTTGAAGTCATTTACTTTGATTCCAACATTCGTTAGGATGGTTCCCTCAACTTTCACCTTATTCTCCAGGCTCAAAGAGCTCTTAGCTGTCTCTATGCATCCTGGTCCCTTCTATCAACCTATCTAAAAATATAAGCACCATTAGACAAGTTCCTGAACTGCGCTCAGTCGCAGCCTGTACAGCAGAGACAGGTAACAGAGATGCACACAGACTTAGCACCCAAAACAAAGATGAAGATTCTCTCATTTCTGAGCTTACAGAAACTGTCACCAACTCAATCCACCTGCCACAGCACAGTTTTAGGCCACAATTCCTTCCTATATGAGACAGTATCTGGGTACTTTTAACTGCATATCAAAGAAATTATTTACACTGGTATGCAGGGATTTAAGGACACCTCTCAGAGTTCAGTACCACTGTAACTCCTGTTCCCCATGAAGCATGTGCTTAGCTAAACTTTGCCTAGATTAAGACATCACTTTTCTAGATAACTTAATCTGCATCTGGGAGTAAGGATCAAGTATGCCACTGAATGAGGTTTTTGAAAAATGTTCAGCAGCTCTGCAGAAACTCAAGGGTTACTCAGGTTTTTAAAGCATTAATTTATAAACTATATATTGATTGCAGTTTGCCAGTTTCAAGCGTACATCTGAGTACGACTGTGTAACACTCTATTAGAACATATGTAACCTCTCTTTCACCAAAATAAACACTCAGGTTTTTTTCTCTATTTAGAAAAGGGGTGAAAGGAGACCTTTTTTTCCTTGACATGCATATTTGAACTGAAAGAACAGAGTGAACTTTTGTAGCATTTGGTCAGCTACCACCATACCATTGAGACCTAACAGGAAGGAGTCCCCACTAGTTCTATCTTAACTCATGTTTAATTCTCAGAAGCATATATTACATGGTTTATGGGGGGAAAAGTATTAGAGCAATAGCTTATTTTTTTCTACTTGGGGATTTTTACTGGTTTTTTGTTACTTTTTAAACATGTATCACTCATCCAGAATTTTAAATGTACACCAAACATGCATAACACTATGGTTCTAACATGTAATTACTATTCTTAAGGACATTAGTAGAGATCTTTCTATTCTTTCCTTATATGAGCACATTTACCTTTCTCAGAATGATTGTTCCTATATAGATTTCAAAACTGAATTTTAAAAAGTACTCAGTGAGTGTGGCAGCTACAACTTCCTACTTGCTTCTACTCTGTTTTCTTTGTCTTTTACTGAGAGAAGAGCTAAGTGACAAATGTCAGCTTAAGTTATTGATACTGCTGGCATTGATACTGCTGGTGTTGAGATTTTGTTTTTTACAGTTCCATAAATGTTGATGTCTTGGGGACAGAGGAAAAACAACCTTTTGTCGTAGCTCTGAACTCTCAAAAGTTTCAACTGCCACAATCTAATTCCTTAAGAGTATGGCCAATACCCTATTCTCTTTCCAACATAAAAAGTTCACTACAGGAGGATCTTCAACTTAAGTATAGTCAGACTTTGACTTGAGTACTGTCAGTAAATTTACTGGGTGAATTTAACACAAACTGTTTTCCCCTTGTAGTTAAAATGAAGCAGTGAACAAGTCCTTTTCTAATAGAGTCATCAAGTAAATTAGAGCGGAAGTGACCTCTGGAGGCCATCTGTTTCAATCTCCTCTTCAAAGCAGGACTAACTTCAAAGTTTTTCAGGGGCTTGTTCAACCAAGTTTTACAAATTCTTAGAGGTACAGATCCTACTACCTCTCTGGGCTACCTGCTCTACTCCATCTTGCTGTAACACTTTCTCTCATTCAGAATTTTTCTTGCTGCAACTTCTCCTCTGGACTTATTGCCATGTTCCTCTTGAGTCTGGCTACATCATGTGCATAACTCCCTTTTGGGTAGGTGCAAACAGCATTTAATTAGAAATTAAGACTTCTCTGGTTTTGAGACTGTAACATGGCCAGAGTGTTCAGTCACAGTTTCAAAACGCACAGAGCAGAATATGACTGCCAATTAAATTAGTAAAACGCGTATTTACTTCTGAATCTCTCTGATCTCTGTTCTGCTACCACACCCATCAGTTATGCATACCTTAGTAATTTTTGCACTTTTGTTCCCTCAAAGCCATACAGGTCTCTCTCTCTCCATTCCCTAGAGTGCTTATTACACCTTAGAGCTGCACTACGTATTATTAATCTTAGCAAAAGCCAAGCCTCATGTAGTAGATCTTTCCAGCTTCACCTCAGCTACTACCTGTCTACAAACCTAAACATGACCTAAGTTACCCTATATTTAATTAAGTTCCTCAACACTGATTCAAACTATCTGAAGGGCCTAAAGGCATCGTACAAGCAATAATCTCCTATCACTCTGGCACTCCCAGGGAACTTGCAGAATGTATGACCCCAACGCACTGAATAAGCTTACAGTGATCAGCTCCCATTTGGCTTCAGAGGAACGTTATCATGTGGAAGTTTACTACCTCTTTGTCTCAATAAAAGCAGCACATTTCAGTCTCAAATAGAAAGAAGATTAGGTGTAAGTAGCAAATAAAAGAATTCCAAGCACCTTCATTTGAGTATAAGAGACTTTGAAGACTGTCAGCTCCTTGAAAGTGTGTGAGCAATTTGTTTCCTGTTATGCCTGACAGAACACTTGGGCAAGGTTCACTACCCCATCACCAAACATACCATAGCACATGATAATCACATTCTTGTGAGAAGAAAGAGAACAAGAAGCCCCTTACTTTTCACTTGTTGTTCAGGTGCTTTGATGTGTGTCACCATCCCTGGCATGTTGACGCTGTTCCTGTGCAGGTATTTCAGGAAGACATCAGCATTCCTCCGAGCCAGTGTGCAGGCCTAGAGAGTCAGAGGTACAACTTTATTTGAAGATGCACAAATACACATGCAGAAGAGATTAAATATCTTCCTCACCCCCTTTTTGTACATTTGTCACCCTCTTCAATTTTGGAAAGCGTTGCATGTTAAATCTTTCTACAAGTAAGCCAAGCCAACCCAACTATTAAAATAGTTTTTCTGCCAAATAGCAGTTACACCTTACCTGACAGGGGAAAAAAAACCCTGCAGATAAACAACCCCAAATAAAACGCTATTCCTCTTTTCTGAAGAACCTGAAAAGCAATTACCTGCTCTAGAGCTTTCAGCATGACTCAGAGCTCACAGAGAAGTCTGTTTAGTGTATGTGCCATGTGCCACCTGAAGTTGCTTAGTGCGTAAACACAGTGCAAATGCTTATGTACCCACCTGGATATTCCAAAACTTAGTACTTGAAGCAAAAAGTGAATGCTCTGCTGAAGTGAAACCAAAAGCGCTAAAATAATAATACCCACTCTTAAAATATTAAGGCAAGGCTTAAAGAGCTTTCAGTCCTTGCCACTGTATTGCAAGCACTCAGCTCACCTGTCTTCTTCATCTTAACATACATCAAATACTATGTATGGGCTGGCTGCCTCCTTTTTTAGCACACAGATTATGGAATGATACTTTAAAAGGTTAGATAAAGGTAGAATGGTTTGATACAGCAACAAAGACACTAAGTCATTTCTCATACCATTTTAAAACAAAGATTAGTAATTCATGCCAGCTGCAGAAGGATCTATTAGGCAGTATACTTTGAGTTCTGTTAATATGTTTTTGAGTGTTGTAATCTGCATAATGAGAACAGAAAGCTTTTTAACAAAAAAGTTTTATTTTCTCGGTAGGCTTTCATGGTGATGCTGGAAAATGCCTTTGATAACAAACTTAGTTACAGTGCTCTTGCAAGCACATGCTACACACTTAATTCAGTAGGATCAATAACCTTCTTCACTAGGACATTAGTTGGAACAAAAATCTTTCATTTATCTGAAGACTATTACACAAAACCCAACTACTCCCAGATGCTTGTCTAGCAAATTCCTCCTTCCGTACTCTACTGTAGTCCCAGTACATCTGAGAGCTGCTCTGATGCACAGGCAGCAATGGCACTGTGTGACTGTCACTTCTCTTCCAAAGCAGCAGCCTTTAAGCATTCTTTAGAGTGACAGTCGCTCAAAGCAGTGACTTCCTCTTCAGTCACACTGGGAGATCTGACATCTACTGAAGTTCAACAGGAAATGTATTTATAAAACTGGCTACAATTTTATGCACTTGGCAGTATTCTCTTAATCACTGTCAGAAGCAGTTAACACGCCACTTCCCACATCTTTGCAGTTGGGGACATACCTGTAGTTTGGAACGGGCACGGTTGCTTTCCACAGCCACGTCAGCACTGTAAGAGCTGTTTGCCTGCATGCATCCCAACACACAGGAGACCGCAGAAAATCCCCAACCTTACCTTTAGGAACGCTTCCTTCTGCTCCAGGTGTTTGCTTATCATGGGAGTAACATGATCTGTCTCAGAGTTGGGACCCAGTTTGTCTGCTCCCCCACACCAATCTTCTTCTCGCTTATATTCTTGCTCCAGGCTTTCCAGCACACTGCACACCTTTCAGGAAAAAAGGAGACCAATTCAGTAAGGCAAAAAATCAAAATTCAAGCCTCAAAAAAAAGAAAATCCATCTACCCCTTACATTTACCCCCTAGCTTCTGACATGTTTTGACTGGGACTTAAGGCAACAAACTTTGGCTGTAGGTTTGCAAGCACTGGCCTGCTTATGTGGAATTGCTCAGAGGCTGTCCCTGAGGTTGTTCATCTTTCTCTGCCTCTGTGACTGCACAGTTCTGGATGAGCTTAAGTTAGGACTGCAGAGGAAGCAACCTTGCCAACTTTCCCCCAAACTTTTCTGTGGACAAGCAGACAAACTGATTTTTCTCTGACTCCCACACAAAAACCAGAACTAGCTATCAAATGAGTAAATACAACCAAACCTCATCAACCATTTTTTCAAGTAATGCTGTTTTATGCCACGCTGAGGAATTAACCAAGGCAGACCACAGATCACGTAGCATTTCTGTACCTGTTCAGAAGTTTTATAGAAGGCAACAGAGGCGTTCACAAGCTTGAGACGGTCCTCCATCTTCAGCATCAGCTGCTGCCAGTGGGAAGCGACCTTCTCTGCACACTCCCGGATCATATCCATATCATAGTGATTAGCCTGCAGCATTGCCTCTGCCTTCTGCTGAACCTGCAGGGCACTTTGATGTGTTTTCTGACAAGAGGTGAAAAGTCAGGAGTTCAGTGGAGCACTTCAGTTCATTTCCTTGAAGACCTCAGAGCTTCACATTTCTACTGTGTCAATGACACTTCTATACACGTGCACAAACACCCATCAACTAAAAATAACTGTCTGATACTAGTTACTGTGTGACTTCTCTATGCAAATACAGAGGAAATAAATCCTGCAGAGATTTATCACCAAATCAACACTAAATAGCCATTCTTAACAAATAGTAACTGTCTAGCGTTAAGCCACACGTGACGTATCTATGCTGCAGTACATGTTGTTGTAATTATGAATTTCAGTTTGATTTTCTTTCCCTTCACAGTGAGAAAAAAGAAGATGAAAAAGATGTATCTTATTTTGGCAATCTTTACAGCTTTAATTTCAGTCTTTTCCACATCAGTAGTGAGCAGGTGTGCAGACTGATAAAAAAAGGCAACTTTCTATTGACAAACTTTTTAAACTGTATTTCTCTGTGCAGAGAAATACTTGCCAAAAATCAAGTAATATAAAATATTAAAGGGTTAAATACTACTAAGTATTATTGTATCTGAGTAAATAATGACCCAGGAAACATAGAATTCCTAGTCATTTATTCTTAAACTGACAAACAACTAGAGGTCCCATGATTTTTGTACTTGAGAGTTACCAAAGCTCTCAAGATGAGGGTGCATACAGTGCAAACCATAATTTAAAAAAAAAAAAAAAAAAAATCAAGAGAGGGGAAGCATAAAGCTCTACCAAACAAGAAACAAACATTAAAGAGTTACTGCAAGGCAGAGTACTTCCAGAAATAGTCTACCCAAACACACATAATATTGCTAATATTATCACTGAGTTATTCAATAGTGCATGTAAATGAATAATACTGCACTTCAATCAATCTTTAGAACACTGCCTATTTTTTTGCAGCAATATGACCAATCTGACAAGTTTAGTTTGAAACCATGGCAGGGGATTGACACACCACCACACACAAGTTTCAGTGAAACCTACTCTGAAAACCAAAATGGAAACATTAAAGGATAACCTCAGAATACACAAAACTGATGCTTCCTGTTCCATTTATCATTAACTTTTTTACATTTAGCATTACAGGTTATGTTCTAGGAAAGGAATAACAAGTGAAAACACTATTTTCAGCAAAATTGCTGTGAACAGCTATCACTTTACAAAGATGCAAAAAGGCACTGAGAAGATGTTCACCTGGAACTTCAGCTTCAAAATGAGTAAGAACAAAAAAAACTACCTTCTCTGTAAGCATTTTTGTCTCTTTGCCATGAGTTCAACAGCTTTTCCTAAACTGAAAATACTGTAGCATGAATCCAAGAGTGCTATTTACAGAGAACTGTAAATACAAGACTATGGTCACTAAAATGGTGCTTTTACCTCTATTGCATGTTGAAACTGCTCATGTTCCCTCTGCAACTGTTCTGCCTCCTGCAAAGAGCTAGCAGTGATAAGCCCAGCATTTAACATTGACTCTCCATTTCGGATCCAGCCCAAAACCTGTAACAAAAGAGAAGACCATGAAATATACAATTCCACTGCCAACCAGCAAAAAAGCACCACTGTAGAGGAAAAAGCATTTAGGGTCACATTAGCACTGGAATCGATAACTAAATGATTTGTTAATTCCATACTACAGTGAATTTTACATTGAGTAAGCACAGTGAATGACATTCACTACAATTTCACTGAGCTAACAACTCGCAGCTTGCAGTCAACTACTACATGCTTGTGGTTTCAGTTCACACTCTGAAAAAGGTTCTGCTTCTGAATACCGTTTCTGTCACCTGAAAAGCTGGAACAAGTTACAAGCAATAGTTGCCTAAAAGCCAGTGTCAGTAATGTAAATTGAGGATATACAGCTTAGTAAAAAGTATGCCCATAATTTTGAATAGTCATGTTGAGAAAAACGCAATCATGGAGTGTCCTTCTAACTGCTTAAAGATTTTCATTTTTCAGAATGTGCCTTCTTTGACACGTCCACTGAAACTGGAAGAATCCCTGGCTAGGCAGAAGCCTCAGGAGGCCACCTTATACAGTCCTTATCAAGAGCAGGAACATACAACTTTTTAGACCCCTCCCAAAAGATCTCTACCTTGTTCATTACTCAAGACTCCAATCTCACACTTTCACTAGACTTTTTTTATCATAGTAAGTCTTTCAACTATCTCTTGCTTTGATTTTAGCTGATTTCATTTCTGCTGCCCACAACCAGGGACAAAAAAAAACCCACCAAAAAACGAACAAAAAACCAAACCAAACAAACAAAACCCCCAACATTTTCTCCCTCTTTGCATCATCTTTGTTTATCCCTCTCCTCTTTCCATCAGCAACATTATCTGATTCCCGCCTTTAGACTCCTCTTATCTTGTTGACCACAGTCTCTTCAGTCTCTCCCTTGTGAAGTTAGTTGCCTTATTTTTCTAGAACACTGCTCTTTTATGGGCTCTCTCCAGTTGATAACCATGACTTCAGTCATAATTTTTCAAATACTGAGTAAAATGGGACATAATCCAGGTTATTCACTGTCATCTGTAGAACTCTTCTATGGAACTGCTGCCCAGCCAGTAAATACCCTCGTATTTATTCAGCTGATTATTCTTTCCAGTACAACATGCTCTGTATTTTTCACTATTAAAACTCATATCCTTCTTAAAGCACAATTCTCCCATACATCAAGATAATTCTGAACTGTAATCCAGGGTCTTCTGATGAACTCAAACCCCTTTTCCAGCTTCTTCTGCCTTTAACTCCAAATTTAAAAGCATAATTTCTAACATGCAGATTTTCTGACTGAGAACATGATCTAGTGGTATCCAAACACAGATAAATACAATTTTTTTTTTCATTTTTAAATCTGTTTTCCAATCCATTGAGTCTCTTAATAACTTTTGTTACTGAGTATGTTTTTTCAGCAAGTTATCATTTTTGGTAATGTAGTCTCATATGACATTCTCATAGTAAATTAGGGCCAGACAGACTGAGCTAAACTATTTTAAAAGCTTTGATACTGCTTTTCCACCCCTCCCAGAAGAGCTGTTACATTGTCAGAAAAAAAAGGGGGTTTATCAATGGACAGCTATGATTAATTAACCTGTGTTAGCCTTTTCTCCTTTTGTCATTGTTCAAGTTTGATAAGATACTTGTTTCAAGGGAACTGTGTTAAACTAGCTGACCTATAATCCTCCCTTAGCTAGTCCTTTCCCCCTTTTGAGAAGTAGATGTTGAGTTCCAGGCCTCTAGAATCTCATCCAATCTCCTGATGTTTGGAAGCAATAAGCACTAATGTCTGTGACATTAATTCAGGCAGTTTTCTAGGTATTCTAGAGGGAATTTATTTAGGCCCAGTTGATTTGAACTTCACCAGTGTTTCTAACTTTTTCCTACTAACTGATTTTAGATCTTTAACCACCGCTAATAAATATATTAACTACCAAACCAGTTAGCTTTTAACACTAAATATTCTCATTTGGTGATCCACACACGACACTACCAATTAATACAGTAATGCACCAGGTTATTACTAAGTTATCAGGATGATATGACTGTACTTGCAGACTGAAAACATGGGCAGAACCCAAGAAAATAACCAATTAAAACTCAGTTCCTCAAAACCAAAAGGCACATGTGGGTCTACATCCAAAGTACACTGACATGTCTGAGAGCTTGACGCAGCTGAGGTCTAGCCATCCTGACACAACATCCATTCACTCAAATCTGCACCACAGTCTCACCCTCTGTCTTACACTTACCCAGATTGCGATCCTGTTGTATTACTAATGTAGTTTTTCCGACTTCTGTCTGCACAATGAATAGCTAACAAGTTTTTTCCACCCTGATAACATGTATGTGAATTCTCCTATATAAATTCTGGAAGTCTGTAGAAAAGAGTAAGTCTACAGTGTAGAAGGGAGGGCATGACAGCAGCTGCCAGGTATGTAACTGGGTGCACATTCTGGTCCTCTGGGGAGAAAGCACTGGGTCAGGT
This sequence comes from Gymnorhina tibicen, assembly GCA_013399875.1. Classification (NCBI taxonomy): domain Eukaryota; kingdom Metazoa; phylum Chordata; class Aves; order Passeriformes; family Artamidae; genus Gymnorhina; species Gymnorhina tibicen. Next base: position 1,180,799 of record VXAZ01010409.1, on the reverse strand, counting down.
GCAGCCTTGCAAGCAAGGGGAAGATGGCTCTGGCTTTGGAACAACCTCTCCTACTGCAAAGGAGACACTTGCAGATCACAGCCTGCGGCACACGAAAGGGACCATGAAAGAAGCTGGGAGTTTCTAAGTTGCTAAGGCACCTGGGTTTGTTAACACTCAAGGGAGCAAGCCTGGGTAAGCCTCAGGAGCAAGAAAAAGGGCAGCTTCTGAGGGAAGCAGATGAGTCCAACAGACTGTAGATAGAAACTACACTTGGAGAAATAAACTGTCTGCAAGAACACAGAGACAGATGATTTTTTAAAAATCCCTTTTTTATTTCTATTTTGTCTTACGGAAGTAATTCTAGGTTCCTTCTCTACCTTAAAAAGTAATTCTTCCACGTATATTGTAACAAAACACACCTTTTTAGGGTTCTTATACATCTAGCCTTCTTCAGAGAATTTTAACAAAGAAGAATGCTTAAAGCAGCACCAATCGAAAGCTCCTCTTGACTTGGCATCCCATTATATACAGCAGAGACAGCTAGAACAGAATGTGCCATTTCCAACACAAAGACTTGCCCTCCTGCTTGGTGCAGGTCAGGGTGCAAGTGCACAAGCTGGTGAAACTCATAGGTGGAGATTTGCCAGCAGTACTTTCCCCTTCCCTCTGCTCTGACTCAAGCGGAAAATATAAGCACTAGTGAACAGGGAGCCTGTTCTTCTTCCAGGGGTGCTGCCTTCAGGGTTTTGTTGGCATGTTCCCACCACCTCCCTGTCTGAGTGGATCACAACCCCCATCTTTCCCCTCGCAGCCTTCAACAGGCTAGAAAAGCATCAGCAGAGCATCAGCAAAGGTGTGAAAAAGAAACAGAATTTGGGTCACTCGGGACACTTGAAAGGGTGAAATAGGTAGGTCTGTAGATAAATGCTTGATTTAGGATTAGTTTCTTGGACCGATTTTTGACTGTAACTAAACATGATCACAAGACAAGCTGCTTCAGTCTGCTGTCCTAGCTATGTTTTCATATCCATATGGCACTACACAGAGTGCCAGGATAGCCTTCCTGAGTAGTATTTTGGGATAGTCAGAGCTCAAGCACCAAGCTGAAAGATCTCCTAGTGAAAACACAAAGCATCCCCAGGTACTCTTGAGGGCCAAAGTATCTGTACACCATTGTATGTATATGAATACACAGTTATATATCCAAGAACATACACCATGATCAGAACAGCAGAAAATATTGCACTGAAAAGGCTTAATGAGTATACCGAAACCAATTGGACTGGGTTTGGAGCTCAGCAGGGATTTTGACCTTAAGCAGAGTAAAGCATTAATTCCACAAAGTGAGTATGTGGGAGTGATTGTAGCAATAAGTAATTCAACAGCTGTATTTTAGGTGATTAATAAAAAAGGTTTGTCTGGCAAACAGGCAACTGGAGTTCTGGATGAGACAGACATTCTCATAAATATTTCTCTGCCTCCACCTACTCTATGTCCCTGCCCTGTAAAAAAGTGGTCACATTTTCCTTTCCATGTTGTTGTCCCCACATACAGCTGTCCCTTTTTATTTCAGTAAGCATTCTCTTCCCCGTCTTCCATGGTTTTTCTACACTGTAATTTTCTATCTGGTTTCACCCTTTCTGCACCTATTACACACCAAGTTGACAAGCAAACTCTTTGCAGGTTTTCTTTAAACCTCTGTTTGTCTTCTGGCTCTTCTGCTTCCTCCTAGTCCTGAGGCTTGATCTACAAAACTTCAATGCCACAAAGCAGAACTGGTACCATAGTTAAGGAAGAAGCAATACTGAATGTTTTTGTCTACTTTCTGCACTTATAAAAATTCACTAAGCACCAAGTTTCACTACCTAGTACTGAAGAGAATCTTTGCAAGTAGTTGGCTAAATTCCAGCAGTGTTCCAGTCTAACCTCTTCGCATTACTACAAGCTACATATTTTTATGTATTTTATAGAAACATATGTGTGTGTGTGTGTGCGTGCGTGCATGTGTGAAAATACAACAGCAGTAATGTTGCTTTGGCAGGAAAGATTTAAACAGAAATATTGTTAGAATTCTTCCTGTGGAGACAGCATCCCATCTACACAATAAATATTCTTACATGCAGCTCATCAACAATAAATCTAACAGAGAATCACAGTAACTGAACAGGAAAACCATGTGTTCACTGCTTCAGGACACAAAACACAAACAAAACAGACTGAAGAGGAGGTTTACCACTTCATTTGACTCTCAGGTAAAGCACCTACTGTGACCTACTGACCTATAAAGTTTTTCCCAGTGCAGAAGAGACAGGAGAAGATCATGCTTCCTGATACTTAATAAAAATGAAAATCAATCAGATATGGTTTTCTGAAAAGGCAACTGAAATCACAAAACTAGGAGTTACTAGCCTCAAAGCATTCCAAAGGTCTCAAAAGAAATGCTATGAGACAATGTACTAGCATTCAGTTTGAGTTCCACTCCATTTTTAGGCCTCAGGCTGGACAAGTATTGCAGGTGAATCTGTACAGTAAAATCTGGAAAAGTAATACACGAACCTTCAATCAGCTACATGTTCATCTATGTTTGTTTGAAAATTCACACCTATTACGGCATTTAATTCAACATAAAATCCCACTTGATAGAGGTGTGTTCTAGGAATATAAAATAGAATATGCTTTTTTCTTCCAAATCCCAGTCCACCAAGAAGAGACAGTTGGCTAGGTTAGTCTACCACCTATACCTTTATTATAAGATAAACTTTCCCAGTACTTTCTTAAGAATCTGAATTTGAGCTTCAGTTTCAGTCAGGGCTAGCAGTGGTTTGAAAAAGTTAGCAATTTCTTACAGAACGATCTACAAATCACATACAAAGGGCAACAGTGATATTCCCCTAAAATCCATGATGTTCATCATATGCCTGTTTCTGCCAACATACAGAACATTTGTTCCAAACACAGGTTTTAAACGTGTGTCTTTCTTGTCACATTTAACTTGCATACAAACAAAGCTAGTGGACCAAGGCACTCACTTCACTGTGGGAGCATGCAATAGAAATAACTATTTAAATAGTGTCTCTTTGAAATATCACCAAAGTGCTATATTCTGTTCTTTTACTGAATACTATTTCACTATCATGGAAATTAACAATTTTTTTCTTACTAAGCCATCCCACCCAAACCCACTGATGTACCATAAAGGGATGAGAGTGCCTCAGCTGACATTCACATCATTTCTTTTTTCCCTTCCTTTGCACATGTGCACTCTTTTCCTTCATCCTCAAGATAACAAGCAATTGAGTACAGAAACTATCCTGATTTGCAACAACTTTATCTCAACCATTACTCACGTGAAAGGAGGAATCTGTGATTTGCACTTACCAAGATGAGCAAGTGCTAAGGCAGATACAGCACACTTCAGTGGAGTACGCAAAGGCTTGAAATAGAACATCAGGTATTTGACTGATGCCTATATTGCACTGACAGCAGACAACTATCAGTTTTTTGTATTCCTTTAATTCAAGACCACACAGAAACTTTGCATCTGCTACTGCAGAGCAACCGATCACTGCCTGAAAATACTTTGGGAACCTTCTATTCACCTCTCCTAGTCTTAGCTGGATCTCTTTCATATTACTTTGCAATTTGGGAGTTGTCATTCAGTCTCATTATGAGCCACAGTAATACAACAGACTACAGCAAACTTCTGTGATGCTGCCAAGTGTGAGCAAGATCAAAAACTCTTACCTTTTCTAGTGTCTTGTTTCTTTTTTAAACTTTCACCTACTTCAGTGACTTTGCCCACATCTCAAATTCACCAAAGGTTTAGGTGTTTATCAGATAAAGATCTCAAAACTTGCCACTTTATTGCCAGGAGAAGTAAAACTTTGTTTTTCTTCTCGAGGAAAATAAACCACATTGATAGATATTATGTTATCAGTATTTGTAAATGTTTCAAACAATAGACCAAAAAGTATTAGGTCAGTGTGCAGGGACTATTAATGAGCATTGTTATTCACCCCATACAGATGGTAAAAGCATGAGTTTAACATTAGTTCAAATCACTCTACACTTCAAATACTTGACTGGTATCTACAGAATATCAGAGTAGTTTGGGTTGGAAAGAACCTCTGTGACCACTGAGTCCAACCATTAACCCAGCATTGCCAAGTCCACCACTAAAGCATGTGTCTCAGTGTCACATCTACATGTCTTTTCAATATCTTCAGGGATGGTGCCTCCCTCAATCCTGTTGCAGTGCTTGATAACCCCTTCAGTGAAGAAATTTTTCCTAATATCTAATCTAAACCTCCTCTGGCACAACTTGAGGACTTTTCTTCTTGTCCTGTTACTTGCTTCCTGGGTAAAGAATCCAACCCCCACTTTGATACAACCTCCTGTCAGGCAGGTGCAGACAGTGATAAAGTCCCCCCTGAGATTACTTTATTCCAGGCTAAACAACCCCAGCTCCCTCAGCTGTTCCCCATGGGACTTATGCTCTAGATCCATACAGCAAGATCAACCGGTGATGCGAGCTAAAAAAATGCACTTAATATTAACAGAAGATGAAGTTTCTCACGTGATCACAGTCATCCCCTGCTCCCAACGAAAGACTTTATGCAGCAGGAGGTCATTTCCCGCGTGTGCTTTTGGGAGCAGAGCTCCCCAAGGGGGAGGGCACAGGTGTCGGGGCGGTGGGGCCGTACCTGCTTGACCTCCGCCTGCAGGTGGCGCAGCTGCACGCACTGCTCCAGGTGCTTGCGGTGCTGCTCCGCCGCCACGTCCAGCTCCTGCTGCTTCTCGTGCAGGAACTCCAGCAGGTCCTGCACGCGAGTGGCCATGTCCACGTCTCTGTCGCACAGCAGCTCCACACCTGCAAGCGGGACAGTCCCTTGTGAATGACTCACAAAGCTTCCGAAGACAAACACCCCATTTCCACTGTTTTACACTTAATTTTCTAGTTGCTTCTCCAAGTTCAACCTAATCCTTGGAGCATTTGCTTACGTAAGTATAGGGGTTTGCACTCTTAAAAAGTGAAATGTGATTTTTCTGAAGTCTGATACTTACCCTAATGTGACTGTACACAGTGAAAGATATCAAGTGAAGGGGCATAAGGAACAAAAAAGGAAGACATTACTTGAAAGCTGAAAATCTTTGCTTGATTGCATTGGTCTGATTACCTATAAAACTAACGCTCCCTTATTTACTCTAATTTTACTGATGTCCTGAGTGAAATCCTTTTCTTTAAAAACTAAACACCTTCGGGTGTTGCCAACTCTGATGAAATTATGTGCCATAGTACCAGTATGTTCTCATGATCACTACTGAATGATTCAAGTATAAAGGAGTCCACATGTCTCCAGCTTACAGTTAACCAGCATCTCTGTTATTTTCACACATCCCATGCAGAGACAACTGGATAATTCTTACAAAGCCACTGCCCAGAATAGCACGTAGGAGCCATCTTACCAGATGCCTGCACTTCATTGACATACTGCAGCAGATCCTGCCCTTGGTGGATGACATCAAAGGTCAAGTTATTCATGGTCAGGGCTTTGTCTGCATGATGCTGGAGCCTCTGTTCTGCTATTGTAAGATCTTCAGTGTCAAAGTCATTCATCTGCTGAGAGAGCTCATCATTCCAAGACTCAAGGTCTGAAATTATCTGGGGGAAAAAGGAAGGAGACAATGTTCAATTACCCATTACACAACAGAAAAGAGTTTATTTCCAATGTTGCACTGATGTTTGAGGTAGGGAACTCAAGTTGCTCACTGATGATTGACTTCACTGATCAAGTTTGACATGGTTCAGACACAGGCTGTCTTATCATTGATTTTAAATTTTGGCAAACAATCCAGAAGAACCTCTTTGAGAACTGCTACAGCTCTTCAACCACTGCTTGCAACACTGTGGGTACCCCTGCCTAATTTAAGGTACTCCATCAACACATTACTAGTGAAACAGATGAAGTTAACATATTTTTATCTCCACTTTTAAAAGAAAATGTGGATCTGGAACATCTTTTTAATTCTTCAAACTGCACCACGTAATAATTCACACATAAAGAGCCAGCTTAGCTTACATTTGTGCCAATCTCGAGCCCTTTTATAAGAAAGCCAGCTCTACCCTTCTGTGGGCAGGAAGCATCAGGCCACATGCACCTTTGACTTCTGCCAGACAACTGAGAAGCACACTTAACAGGCTGGGTACTTGGTGAATGCAGCAAAACCAAAAAGCATACTTTATTACAATATTACTGCAATGCCAGAACTAAATTTGCTTGCTGGTATCTTTCAGCTACACTTCAGTTTTTACACTTTAATTGTGGATTTTATCCTTCACTGTAGGATGTTCAAAGAAGAGTAGCTAAAAGAGTTTTGGGTTTTCTAACACACGTATCACAACAATAAGTTCTCCTTGTCTGTCCACACAAATTTATTTTCCAAATCATATTGCAAAGCCTGTCTGAAATGTAAAATATTCCCAAAACTGGTTTTAAGGCTAACAGATAGTGCTTACAACCCTCATTATCAAAGTGGGTTGAGTTTGTACAGCACAGATTTGATGAGTCAGTTACTTTAAAAAATCTGTCTAATACATTTATCCCTCCAGCCAATAATCAAATTTTTTCCAGAATTTTTAGCACAGTTTTGGCACCAACTATTGCAGTTCATTGGGAAAGCAAAATTATAGATATCAAGAACCACGTACGGCTTCGTTCCAGTGTTCTACAATTTCAAGAGCAGGACAAACTCACCTGAAAGGTGCTAAATGACAGTAAAGTACCTATTTATGCATCAAGACACAACAAAAAGAGGACCTGACTAAACGGGCATTAGCAATCAAGTATCTAAGTGCATAAATATTTAACCAAAGTCATTTGTTGTCAGCAAAAGAAAGATGCCACTCCCCCTTTTCAAGTGGCTGTAGTACCTCCCAAGTTAGTGAGACAGTTAAATGACCAGAGACATTCCAGGAAAACAGGCCTTCTAGAAAGAAAGCAGAATGGGGGAGATAGCAAAGTTAAATCATCTGTATAAAGCTTCTGTAGTTTGCTACAATCTCTCATGAAGGCTTTTTTCCATTCTGCTCACATGATGCCATAAAAAAAATGGACACATCAAGCAATTAGTATTAACACTGTGGCACCAGTGAGTTACTTCCTGTTTCAAAGGTGTTCTGCAAAAAATTTTACTTGAATCACTATGTATTCAAGTTTTGCACTATGTCATGATGGGAGATACCAAACAATTAAGGTAGCTATTTGCAATCCCTAAACCTGCTCAGCTACCTCTGCTGAAGTGAAAACAGGCAGTCAGGGGGTAACACTGAAAACAGAAAAGCTGATGGCCAAAGTATTCAGGAAGATAGAAAGGACAAAGCTTTGAGCCATTGCTTGAAGCTCCTTTCATCTTTCATGTGCTTTAAACATCACACAGTCTGTTTAGGCATTATGAGTGGTTTTCCCTCTAAACACACAAACAGGAGGCTTCACCTCCCACAAAATCCTTAACAAAGTTCCCTTCATTTCCTTTTTACTTGGTCCATGCCCAACATGTCTTCACCCCCCTCTGCTCTTCGCGTCCTTTTAAGTGACCTGAAATTTTAAAGAAACTTCAGGTTTTCCTGACAGTCCAGCCGGAGAAATTGCTTACTTTCAGCTCTTGTGCATCTCAGATCTGCTCTTCCCAGCTTCTCTCTGAAACTCTGCTCATTTATTATTAAAAGCAGTGGAGGTCCTCTAATGTTTGTTTCTTCATCCACTGCACTAGGGAAGTTCTAAGAAAACAGATTTATCATCTATTTTCATCCACGTCAGTTAACAATATTCAAAAGCTACCTTGAAGAAGTAACTGTAGTTGGACTTTGTCAAATAGAAATCTGAGCATTAAAGAAGGTTGCGGAACTCCACCATCAAAACACCATCTTTCCCCATCTTTCTAAACAGCATTACACAAAGGATTAAGATTTAACATGGCACATTTATGACACTGTTTGAAAAGCAAAGCCAGTCCATCTCCCTTCAGAACAGATGCCAAAACCGTATCTCTTTTACTAGGGATTTAAGTGGGAATAAAGTAAAAAACACAGTAAGCTCACAATACGACACTGCTGTGGCTAAGTGTCAGTATTGTTATAAGAATGAAATAGATCGTAGTCACTAGCTCCTAGAGATTCGCTTTACGTGATAGGAAAAACAACTAGTTTCAAGAGGTCAAAACTGTGTGTTGCCTCAGCCAAGAGGTTTCAGTGATAGTGCCTCCAAAGAACAGCCAGTAAGAAGTATAGCTTTTCCCATGCTATGTCATACAACCCCATGCTTAAGATCATGGCACACACACTGTTTAAAGCAGTTTGAAACACTCTGAACAAGACAAATACATTCCCTTTCCCCTTCAAGAGATCAGGATGACCATGATTCAAATAAATAATGCCAGCATGTTTCCACACTGATTCAAAAGTTAAGTAGTCAGTGACCATCACAGGGAAGTTTCCTAACAAGGGCAGTAATCCTCATCTTTTTTCAACAGTAATTAGGTTGTGCAAGGTGGTCTATTTGTCTATTTCAGCCATTGCACCCACTGTGCAAATCTAAGGGCAGAGTTAATACAAAAATAGCATTCACTAAGCCCTCTCTGCCCACATTCGTCAGTGCTTCCCCTAAAGTTCTGCTTTACAGACAACACTTCCGGAGCAAGCAGGCTCCCATTTTGCTTGTAAAGTTTTGTCAAGACAATCAGCATTAAACAAAGAAACAAATGACTAATAGACATCTAAAGTAACTGAATCACAAATTCATACTGCTCTCAGGAAATGGACAACCCAGCATAAACGCAGGCTAACAATCTCCCATAGCATGTGTTCAAGAAGCTCCTAGCGCAGATTCTGAGCTGCTTGATACTGCTACATGCTATTAAATGTAAAGGTAACACTGACAGGAAACAAGGCAGAGTGTAATACAGAAGGGATGCACATTCTTTCATACTGAGTGGGGAAGAAATAAAGACCCACAGGTCTCTTCTCAGAAGTGTCTAACTACCTTTCATGGCACCAGCTGAGTGCTCACCAAGACCTGGAAAATACTATCTTCTGGGGAGGAAAAAAAAAGGGAAAATGGGAAAGGGAGAAGAGTTTAGATCTCCATGATACCTCAGTATTTTACATCCTCGTCTTTTCAGCAGTGTGATTTAACAGGCATCTTGTAAGTACGGTCCAAAAATAGAGTTGAGATAAAGCTGTGAGCTGAAAAGTGTGTGGTATGCTCCCTATAGAGCCCTGGCATAGGCCTCAAGGCATGTAAGTTACAGACAGGCCAAAATGCACAGACACAGATGAGACAAACACATTTCGGACTGTGTACTTTGCCACCAGTGTTACCATCCCACTGGCTGGATTCACACACACCTTCCTCATGCTACTAATCACACTAGCAAGGGACTCTTCACCTACACTATTTTGCTCATTCTTGCCTTTAGTTAATACAGGCATTTACAAAGGAGTCCTTCAAATAGCTCACAAACAATGCCACTAAAAATTATGCTGAGGTGGTAAGTTTATACGCCCAAGAGCAAAGGGCAAAACAGAGACAGTACTGCAGTTATATCAATTTCAGAAAAGCAAGAGTATCTGAAAAGTTGTAAGATAAAAGAAACAAAGTATTTCATCAGCAAATAATAAGGGAAGGGTAAGGAGAAGAAGGGAATTAACCCTGCCAGCAAATCTCACCACTGTCCCCAGAAGCACAGCTGCATGGTACAATCCTGCAGTGCCAGGGGAACCCTTTGTCCCGTTTTAGCCAGTGTAATTTTGCAAGCAGTAAGAGAAGCTACTACTTGCCTTCGAGAAAAGCTGTCCTCACAGGATGCTCCCCTGAATGAACTGCCCCTACAGCCAAGTCTTAATTGACTGAACCAGTCACACAAAATCCTGGAGGAAGGAGAAGGTCAAAACAAGGTCTGCAAATTCCTAGCTGGCATCTGGCTCCTCCTCATTATCAAGTTACTTCAGCTGAGCTTCTGCTTTCAAACAACTGACCTGGAACTAGTCCCCACATTTTCTTCCTGGAAGTTTCTGAACAGATGTCTGCCTTCAGGGAGAGGGAAAAGAGAAGCATGCTTTGCTGAGGAAGCAGAGAAGACATGGTACAGAGATAGCAAAACAGTCAACATTTTGCCGAAGTCACTCTGCAGCCAGGGCCATTTTCTTTCCTGAAGGACTCTCCATCAACCTAAAATAAGCATTATTTTTATTTCCAAGCCATACAGACAAATTATACCAACTCTTTCAACAAGGTAACTGGTACTTTGCTTTATGTTGTATATGGCAAAACGTAAAGTATGCCAAGTATCAGGTTCAGAAAAAGCAAGACCTGTCAAGTGTGTGCATTTTTGGGCACTACAATATAAAAAAGGCATTAATCTACTAGAGAGAATCCAAAGGAGGGCCACAAAGAGGGTGAACGGTTTGGAGGGAAAGCCGTATGAGGAGCAGCTGAGGTCACTGGGTCTGTTCAGCCTGGAGGAGACTGAGGGGAGACCTCATTGCAGTCTACAACTTCCTCACGAGGGGAAGTGGAAGGGCAGGTACCAACATCTTCACTCTTGTTACCAGTGACCGGACTCGAGAAAACAACATGAAGCAGAGGTGGGGGACGTTTAGGTTGGATACCAGGAAAAGGTTCTTCTCCCAGAGGATGGTTGGACACTGGAACAGGCTCCCCAGGGAAGTGGTCACAGCAGCAAGCCTGACACAGTTCAAGAAGTGTTTGGGCAACACTCCCAGGCATGTGGTGTGACTCTTGGGATGTCCTGTGCAGGGTCAGGAGTTGGACTTGATGATCCTTGTGGGTCCCTTCCAACTCAGTATATTCTAGTCTACAATTCTATGAAGTTAGGGTTTGCAGCTTTCTGATGCAAAATCCTATGGGCATCACCAAGTAACGGTACCAGAAGTACTCCTACCTATATAGATGCTGTACTGCACTGAAGGACTAGAACACATCTGCAAAGCAGGGCTCCTGCAACCAGCCTCTTGCTATTGTAGAATCCTGGTTTATGTAACCTACAGCAGAGAGCAATCAACTTAATAGTGAACTTCACTCAAACCTTTATCCTAATTCTTCCATTAATTTTCTTGGTACGCATTGCCCCACACAGCTGCCACTCCCTCAAAAAAAGTGTTCTGAGAACATCTCACAGGTATCTCACAGACATCGAGCACTGTTGATCACTCCTGCAAAGACTGTAAGCATATGTGAGGCAGCTACTCTCACACAGTCAAAGTAGAAAACTCTCTGCAGAACACTGTGAATTGCAAAATTTAAAAAAACCCTTCTTAGTCTTCCTTTACACCAGAGTTGTTACTGTAGAGTGCACACTCTCGCTTCCTCTACGGGTAAGGATCAAGAAACTGTGTCTGTCTATTCCTGCACTGCATCTAACAATGTGCTTAGCTAAACCAGACTTCAGCCATGACATCAAATCCTGACTTTCAGAAAGGAAAAAAAAAACCTCAAACCGAAACACTAAAAACCCAAGAGGCCATCACTAAAAACCTGAGAAGCTTTCTGCTGACTGCCTCTTTACCGTCACATTCATAACCAACAGTTGCAGCTTTTACCACATACAAGCAAAGGGGTAAAATTATCACTCTAACTCCTAGTTTTCAGAATCTCAAAGGTCATATAAGTCATTATATACTCAAATGGGATCATTTACCAATGGATAACCCTGAACCTTACGAGGCACCAACTTGTTTCAGTCACTGTGTACAGCACTAGTAGTTTTACAAAGTCACATGAACTTAGCTGAAGCTTTTTAATGCAACTCTGCTAACCTAAGCTCCCTGTGGAGTTTCATGTCTGTTTGTATACATGTTCCTGCACACAAACAGAAACTTTTCAACTGATAAGCTACAACTCTCCTTCACAGTTTGGACAGGCTCAAAAACTCCTGAAGTTTTGCAGGGTGCTATTGAATTATTTTCAGAGGTGGAAAAGAATTTTATTTTTAAAAAATGACAGCCCATAGAACATTCCCAATGATTAAGACAGAATTCCAGATACCACTTGCAGCTGCCAGCTCAAAAAAAAAAGACTGCTGATTTGAAAAAGAAAGAGAAGAGGAGTGTTATTACAAAGCACCAGTTTAGAGGGTTTGTATGAAACCATCTTGCAAGTCTTATTCACATTAACTGCAGGCATACTAGTTCTATCCAGGTAGTTTGATATTCAAACTAAACTTACCAGATGAAGCAACTGATGCATTATGAGTTTACCACACATTTGCTTAAAGATGCACTGAGAGCCAATGAAAAAGCTCAGCTCTGCTGAGCACTGAGCTCTTCTGACACTTTCACATACAGGACAAAAGCCTTAGTTCAGGTAAGAATTAAGTCTATCAGTCATTTGAGCCACATCCAGTGCAACTACACAATCTCAGCATAAACATTCCTACACAAGAGGAGAAGTGCGTGCAGTGCAAGTCTGAAAGCAAACACTCACATCTATTGCATCTCTTTCAAATATGCGGAGCTGCAGAAACAGCTCGAGCTTGATCTTGCGTTCTTGAAAAAGCTCCTCCATCTGAGACTGGGCCTCATCCAGCTGCTGCAGGACTGTCTCTATGTGGTTGATCGAGCTGTTATGGGGGGTCTTGTTACTAGAAATGGCAGAATCCCTATTCAAAGCAGAGAGAGGGGAGGGGGAAGAAAAAAGAGCACTGTTGAACAAAAAAACTCCATACAATTTGGACGCTATACATGACCACAAGATGTAAGCCTGCTTTAGATAAGGTTGGTGCAAGCCATATTGCATGAAAGCTAAGTCTGTACATCTTTGTGTTCTAGTACTTCAAAAAAAAACCTTAGGAAACTAATTACTTTCATTTTTTGCCCAATTCAACATGTAAAGGCATTCTGTTTACAGGAAGGATAAAATTTGAAAACCAGAGACAAACGCTTCCACTGCAATAAGGAAGTAGCGTATGGTAACTATTTACTTTACAGAATCTTCCTGGCAAGGAAAGAAAATCAAAATTAGCTAATTAAAAAAAATTACTTAAATCTTTTACCTGAGTATAAAACCTGCAAATTCAGATGTGTTAATCTCCTGCAGCAAAGAAGACACATACGAGAGCAGCTGGGGACCAAATTTATTTATTCAGATCATTTTTGAATGAAATGGACGCAAACTTGGCTTTTACTACAATTAAGTTACTTGTCAGTCCGCAAAACAAATTCAAGTGTCTCTTAATGAAACGGCTGCTGCTCAGAACTCAAAATGCTGTGGAGCCCTGCATGTCAGACTACAAAAACACCTAATTGCTTCCATCAAAAAGGTAGCTTATGTCAACAAAATCTCCTTCTTGTGGCAGCAGTGTTTATAAGCTGAGCTTCCTGTAAACAGAGGTTTAGAGACCATCAGTACAGCATGAAAGATCACTGTAGTCCTAATATTTACAAGTTTTATTTATAGGTCATATCTTGTACTCCTCATCTCTACCCTCAAAATAGAAAGAGCCTCACAGAACACCAGATGAACACCACAAGAGATTTAAATAAAAATCTGTTTTACCTTAGCTGCTGTATGAGATCTTCACCTTCTTTTATGACATTGACTGTAACCTGCAGAGTGGTCTGTTGTTGTTGACCAAAACGTTTAATCAGGTCTTGGACAGCCTCCACAGACTCAGCATAGACATCATCAAGCAGTTCTTTCTGTAGCTCTTCAAGCCACGTCCACAGCTAAAGGAGAGGGGAAAAAGCAAGAAACATAAGCGCGAAGATCAGGCAGGCAACTATTCCGAATCAATCTCCCCGGACAAGAGAAAACAGACTGAGGTGGCAGGGAAAAAGAGAATTTGTTTTCCTTCATAGAAAAATCCCATCCTCATATTAATGAAAACAAGCCTTTGTTTCAAAAAAGGTTTTCGCTTCTTGGAAATACCAGGAAAGCTTTATCCGTGTTGCTAAGTCACCCTTTCTTCCCCATTTTCCTTCTAGAGAACTGAGCGTATCCGATTGAGCAGCACAGAGTTCATAGTGAGAATCCCATCTGCAGCTCTGCGCGAGAGTCCCTGGGAGAGAAATGCTATGGTAACACTCTCCGAGAGAAGGGAGGAAGGAAGGAAGGAAGGAAGGGAGATGTATTGTAGCCACCATCAAATTTGCACTGCCAGGCTGACACTGCACACAGACAACATAACACTTTTCAGTGTCCTTTCAAAAAAAGAAAAAAGGGCATTTCAGAAAACAAAATACAGAGACAAATCAGATGTGAGAAGTTATTGTTCTGTCATGATGGTGGTTGCCCTCCTGATTTTAATTTCACACTGTAACAACAAAAATCATCATAAGCAATTCTACCAGTTTATTCAACATTCTTCCTTCCTGCTTCACACATGCATGTATCCCTGCTCAAAAATACCCATGCACCGCAGCTTACACAAAAACTCCACGGTATATGCTGGACAGCTATCACTACTGGTCACGAGAAGAACCCTGTGGTGTTCTTTTCCACAATTTCATGATGGAAACTGTTGCATCCTAAGCTCTGTGTGGAAGTCACTCATCAGCAAACCATTAGCTATCTATTGTGGAACTGAAAAAAAGCAGCAGCAGCATGGCCGTGTCCTGCAACACTCCCATGAGCAGCACCAACATCACACTGGAACAGCTGCTCTCACAGGAAGCATTCAAACCCGGTCCCTCCTGTCTATTTTACCATCCCATCCCAAATGCTGCAATTCCAAGAACAAGAGTTCATTTTTTAATCCCAAGAGTAACTCTGATCTGATAAAAAGTACTGATGTCTTTTGATGACATTTCAATCTCTGTCTTTGAAAACTTTAGAGATTTATTGAACCTAATTAAAAGGTTAACATTGTTAAAATACATAACTAAGCAATTAAAACTGGCTTAATTTTGAAATCTGAGAAACTCAAATGTTTTATTTCTTTGCTAAACATTTCCTACAGAAATAGCCATTTTACGCTGCTGTTTATAGATGTATGTTCTGATCACAAAGGTTTCCTAAGTACTACATTAAAACAGAAAACTCAGTGAATGATTCCAGATCTTGATTAATTAGTTCCTTCAAAAATTTGTTTTAAAATTAAGTGCTAGTTTTGGTATCTCATAGCTTTACATGCCTCCTTGTAGGTTTTGAGTAAACCAAGCTATAGGCTAAGTTTTCACAATTGGGATGAACTAATGGGATATAACCAGACTCTTTTCTACAAATCTGCTACCCCCTCCTCCCCAAACCAGA
Source organism: Gymnorhina tibicen (assembly GCA_013399875.1). Lineage (NCBI taxonomy): Eukaryota > Metazoa > Chordata > Aves > Passeriformes > Artamidae > Gymnorhina > Gymnorhina tibicen. Next base: position 1,165,551 of record VXAZ01010409.1, on the reverse strand, counting down.
AATGTCTGTTCATACACAGCTATTCTGACTACTCATATGCTTCAAAGACAATGCTTGTCACAAACCTGAATGCAACTCCACAGTTGTAAACACCACAAGCTCAAGGCACAGCAGTCTTTCTTATTAAAAGGAGAACAAATCAATAGAACTTAACAAGTGGGTCAGAAGCACTCGTCAACATTCATTCCAGCATAACCCACTGCAGCATCCAAATGGTTTTTTTCCAAATGGAAATGGAATGCAACTTTAACTGGGAAACAAATGAAACTTAAGAGCAAGAAGCCTGAAAATACAACCTGAAAATTTTACTCAATGCCCAGAGGATGTGTATTTATTCCTCTGTTAGCTTGTGAAGTTTATGCCTGAGCCATAAAAATAGGGCATCGAGTCAGAGAGCTTCCAAGTGAGCTGGTGTGTACACATAACCAGTACAGCTTGCACCTGTGCAGATACAGATATTTGACAGCAACACGTTCCTGTTTTCTGCAACGTGCTTGGTGCTGGCTGGAAGACCTCTACATACATTTACATACACTCCATGCTTACTGCGCTGCCTACAAAAGGCCAATTTACACAGATATTTACTACAGAGAAACTGGGATTAAATCATTTTGAGTCTCTCAGACTATACCAAGTTTGCCCCCTAGGTCCCTTAGAAGTACCTGTACTGCAGCTGAAGACAGGTCTGAGAGCCACTTCAATTTTTAACAACATGCCTTCTGCAGCTGAGTTGTGTCAGATCTCTACAAGGAATACACCTCACCTCTTCATTTCTTATTCTTCACATACACTTCAGCCACTTCCATAACTGGATGGAAATCTGGCAGAAGCAACAAAACCTACAAGCGCTTGACTGGTGAGGTACTGTGCATGGACATAATTCCCTCAAGCTCACCCTGGATGCTGGAGACCAAGCCAACAAAGGACATGCAGACCTTTCCCTCTGCAGAGCCAGTTCAGGGTAACACCACCTGCCTCGAGCAGAAGGACATGGGCACCAGCACAACCAAGTGTTACACTGGCTGGCTTAGTGCCTGGTCAGCATGGCATCACTATAAATATGGTATCTGGCCCCCAACGTACTGAAGGGCTCAAAAATACACTGTGTCTGCCCAGCCCATGAGCTGAACTGTCCACAGCTTGGGAAGCAAAAACATTTTCTGAAAAGTGCAGAAAGAGGAGAGTAATTAGTATGCATTACTTGCCTAGTTGTGATTCATATGCTGTTGAAAGAGGAACAATTTAAGCCATTTCTGAAGTGACTAAACAGCTCTCTGACACTTCCACAGCAAAAGTTACTCTAATACATTACCAACTAAGCTTTTACATTTTTCCACCAAGCCAGTTTCTGACAAACATCTTCCCCTAAAATAATCTAGGTGTTTATAAACAAAAGTTATAAAAAAGCCACCACAGATGAATAAAACTGTCAGGTTATTAAAGCTGAATAAAAATTCATGCAATGTACTGAACGAAGCTTAATTCTTAATGGGTGGCAGTAGCCAGCTGGCTTCTCTGCAGCTTTCAAACCAGAATGAGCCCTGGATATACTGGAAATTACATAAATTACCTTGTTTTCAGATACAAAATTAAGGTTGAAGACTGTACAAGGTTGCACAGCAAAGCCAAAAGAAAGCAAACAGTTTACAGCAGGGGGTAAACAGAGACTAGCGCTTACCCATACATGTTCAGCAGTGCAGAACTACAGATTTTACAGTGCAATGACTTTCTGAAGTAACACATTATTCCATAAAAGAGAGCTTGGCAACAAAAATCCAGTGGGGGAAAAAAATCACAAACTCATCATTAAAAAACTATTAACTTTCTCTCAGTGTGAACTTTTGAGCAACTTCCAGTCATGGTTTTTTCTATTCTTTGTAAGAGAAGTAGCATGAAGATACCTAAACAAACCATCAAGTCCTGTGATCTCAGTAAGAACTTTATCCAGCGGCAAGACTGCTTTAACATACGGTGAGAAAATTGCATACATAACTCAATCCAGTCACAGAAGGAGGTTCTTCTCCTCTTTTCATCTGCTCTTTGCATCTTATCAGAATTAAAATTGGAGAGGGAAATAAAATTCTGAATCCCTGACAGGCAAATCTTTCACTCAGCAGATTTTTTTCTTGATCTAAATATAGCACAGACTAAGAAACATCTGCTTGAATGAGCCTGCATCCTGTACTACCTCTTTCCTAAGTTCTTGGGAGCATGCCATTAGTCACTGAGATGGTATTATTTCAATTGTCTACAACATCCTGGAAGTTTCAGTGTTTCCATCATGGGCCTCTATCCATTCAAGTCCCATCTCTGCAATCTCCTGAAAGAATGCAGTTAAATAAGACCCTACTGTATTTTGTTGAATATAAACAGAGAACAATTATTTTTGAGTAAATACTTTACCCAAGGGCACCTATTTTTATTAGGGTAAAATATCCATCACACTCTTTCACAATTTTTTTTTTTTCATTTTTATAATAACGGCTTTTGGATATGCAGTCTGCCTTTTCAGGAGGCTCAGGCAAAGGAAGGCACGCGGTTTCTGCATGTAAAAACTGCAGATTCCTCTTTCTGCCCCCACCCCCCAGCACAGTGTTGCAGTATGTGCATTACCACAGGCACAGTTGTTGAAGGAGTTATTATTTGTACAGGGCCAAGTGTTGCAATACTATTCCCTAACAAGTATGCCTAGGCATAGAAAGGGGCTCGTGTGTATGTCTGCCTGTAACCTTTGGCTTTCAGGATATGCAGTGGACAAAACATGTGTCTTTTTAAAAACAAAAACCTTAAGATGTTAAACCCCCTGGAGTTTGTCTTCCAGGGTCTTCCAGTGGCATTTAAGATGTTAAATGCCTGCATTTTTTTTTCATTAGATATAATTATCTTTAAAAGCTTCAAATACCCCATCTATTCTATGGTTATAAAGGTATTAATTTCCAATTTGGAATAAATTCATCCTTGCAGCAAAACCAAGTTTCCCAAATGTTCATAAAATTACACTAACTACTACTACCCCGTTAACATTTGCCCTATTTCTTAACTGAACAAGAGAAAAATGTCTATACATAGCTTAAAAGAGCATAAAGGCCTACTTCTGCCTCACTTTTGTCAAGCACTTAGTGCTATTTCAGTAACACTTGGACTGAAATTTCATCCCTTCTTCCAAGCAAAGAAGCTGCAACTATTGAAAAACTCAAGAGAGAAGAAAAGCTGTGCTGGTAAAGTGAATTCCAGTCCTACCAGCAGCAAGCCACTACACACCTGAGTGTGCAGCCACTGGAAGTGTTTCTCACTTCACATTTAAAAGTGTCCTCCAGAACTCTCAAGATGAGAAGCGTATCAAAATACTGACCAGAGTGCACTTTGTATCTGTTGCCAGACCTGTTACATTGACCACTGCTGTGCTATAATAATGCAATAAAAACATTAGAGAAGCCCAAGCCTGAAGGATAAAACCTTTGCATTTAGATGGTGGCATCCAGAAGATGTTCTGCTGCCTGGAAACAGCACGCAGAGGAGAAAGCAGCCTTTTTGTGACATGCAAATTCAACCTGTAGATGACCAGCACAGAAAGATCAAACACCCAGGAGGGACATGCAACCAAAGGAGCAGGGCTGTCATCTCAGGGTCTGCCTCAAGATGAAACAAATGCAAGGCTGTGCGAGGGACACCCTCTTACACTGGGCAATGCAGAGGAGAGCATATTTCTGGCAGTGAGTTGTGAGACAAAGTGAGACCATTATCAACAGGCTTTATGAATCAAATGTACATGCCTCATAGGTAGATGTGAATGAATGGGCAGCACTGTGGCCAGAGCAAGGCCTCCTCTGCCTTCCCATGCACTGGCATCCTCAAAATGATGCCACCTTCCTTCCAAAGCTTGCACAGACTACTGTTTCATTACCTTGGTAGTGAAGGCTTTGTATCTGAAAACCTAGCCAATTCCAATTCCCTTCTCTTTGTTTCAACCTCAGTCTATTCTGGAACAAAGTTTAGTTTGAGTAAGATGAAAAAAGAAGAGACATGTCTTCTTCTAACACCATTAAGCATACTGTGTATACATAAAAAGCGCTCTGAGCTATTTTATAATCAACTTGTCAGAATACACACAAAAGGCTATATGCAAAAAACCAGCAGGCTCTTAAGAGATTATTCTCTTCCACATACAGTCAGCCTGAACTGCATTCCCACACTCGACTCCAGTTAGGAAAATATCTGTTGCTCTGCTTTGGCACTACAACAAACACCTGGCTTGGACAGGATTTCAGTCTTCCCACTCACAGATGCTGAGGGAGCCATTTTGGAGAGAGTGTGTGTGCACATGTGTATGTCTGTGTATGGAAGAATCTGAACTCACACCAAAATGCTGTTCATCTCTATTCTGTGTCACACTTCACAGCAAAGACTATTGAGACTCCTGCTCCAGTGTTCTGCACACAACCTTTTATAACTGTTTGTTACTGTTATCTTTAACTATTATCTTTTACCTGTGCCATTTTTTTCACACCTCAACCCTTGCCATATTATCAAATGTCCAAAGGCACAAAAGCCATAAGGGTTCCACTGTCTTGCAATGGTCTGTTTCAGATGTTCAGTTGTATCTTGCCCATCCTCAGGCCAGGAATCTGTCAAGACACAGTACTTCCAATGCAAAGATCCTGACAGGGGCATTTATGATCCCAAATACTTTTAAAGCTTGCCAGTGCACAGCTTAACTTCAGTACATAACTTACTGAAAAGTCTGGCTTACGGATTGAAATTTCTCACTGTTTGCATAGGAGCTAAAAATCAATATTCACAACCTTACAACTTTAAAACTAGTAATAAGACAGCAGCATGTAATCACAATTTATAGATAGCAAGCAACTGATTTTCTCAGATCACCACTAAGCAAAATGAGTGATACCATTACATACACTGTATTTCTGTCATTTCTGAATAGTTCCTTTTTTTTCCCTAGTGAAAAGTGTTGTCTATTGAGGTTAGTCTATAAGGAGTCTGAGAACTTATATGTTGGTTTTTTGATGTTTGTAAGCCACAGGGAGCTCTACCAGCTTATAACTACCTCACTACAAAATTTCTGGAAAAGTTGGAGACAGACAGTATTCTCCATGTGCATCATAACAGGCTGCTGCACACATACTACACAGCTGCTCTGTGCATACATATAGCAAAAGTCTGTTACTTCCAGGAAGAGCTTCTTGTGGCCAGCACACTGCTGAAAGCAGAAACTGCGCTGATTTACTCAGCATGAACAGAGTGAGAGTACTGTGCAGTCACTGAAGGGCTGATGCTTCCCAGGGAAGCTGGGAAACATTGCAGGCAAATTCTGTGTCAGGTACAAAGGTTATGCAAATCTACAGGGGAGAAGTGGTATTGGAATACTCTCATCCAAATGAGAAGCATTCATTCAACATGAAGAATTTCTGGGGAAAAGAATAAAACATACTGGAACATCCTACTTCAAAGAAATCAAGGGATTGGAAGGATACTGGAGCCAGATTTCAAAGTCTCAAACAACCAACTCAGACAAACAGCTTTTCTAAGCTCTGCAGCTCCCTCCAAATTGTCACACACAAACAGGAGTTTAACTCTTCATATCTATTTTTTTTACCAGGAAAACACAAAAAAAGATACAAGAGACAGAGTTCATCCTGAATACTTCAACAGTAAAATGCATTGGTAGTGTTTTGCTTTGTTTGGGTTTTTTTGTGTTTTGGGAGTTGATTGGTTGGTGGGTTGGGTTTTTTGGTGTTGCTTTTTTATGTATTTATTTTTTTATTTAACAACTAAGGCACCTCTTTCTGGTTCAACAACTAACCTATTATCCTACTACTTGAACTCCTCTCTTCACTAGCTAACTGTGCACGTTAATTTCTTCACAATACAGCAGAAAGGTTATGTTGCTTACAGGTATGTACTAATTTATTCAACGACTTCCCACATCCTGCAGGAGAAACACAATTCTCCTGCCAATAAAGCATGGATGGCTTTCAGGTTAGGGCATTTTTATCTTCCATCTGCTTTGTGATGCCTTCTCAGCACTCCACATGCATGTTTGATAACAAACAACATGCTCTTGAAAATAGATGAGAATACAGAAAGCACAGGAGGGCTGTGAGCTTGCTATTTCTTTGCACTTTAACCAAGGACTAGTCTACTAAATATGAACCACCCGCCTCACTCTCTCATCTGTATTTTCTAAGTAGAATGCAAATATATAAAAATACATCCTTCCTTACACAAATAGGCAGTTTTAAAATTTTTCCTTGCTTTACTAGGTATAAAGGTCATCCACATCACCAAACCAAAAAAAACAATCAACATCAGCCATTATAGTGCTTTTCCCCCAAAGTCCGGACTGCAAAGAGGCTTCCATAGTAACATCTGTGTGTGCTTACAGACTCAAAATAATAGCCATTTTCCCAAAGAAATAAATCAAAATACAGAATATATCTTTTTTTCTTTTCAATAAAACATTATTATCTAAGGGAGCAGTGGCAACATGCCAGCACATCTGGATCAGCCTCCCAGAATTATTCAACAGTGACTCACACATCAGTCTGCCTTTCAGGTTTTTTTCATTTTTGAAAGCAAATCCTTTTACACTCTTGGTCTTTTATCACTACAACCAACTGTATTCTACTTAAATACCATTCCAGCTGTTGCTCTTGATGCTAAAAAAACAGGTAATGAAGAAATATATATAAAAACATGAACACATTTCAGCAGCTGACTGGTCCTGTGCTTCATAACAGATAATAGACCAGTACTATTTGCTTGAGAAAGTGAAACAAAAAAGCTGCCCCCTAAGAACAGTTTATGAAACAGCATTTATATTTTGTTTGAACAAGCAGAGTCCTGTGAGAATACTGGCAAGGAACCGTCTAACAGAAAACTGATGGGGGAGCTATGTACTCATGTCTAAAGCTAAAAAGTAATTCAATCCTGACCTCCTTCAAAGACCAACTGCCTTGTGCTTTTGTTTCAAGTGCAAAGCAGATGTTTCACTTACAAACAACTCCCACTCTTATCCTCTAGGAGGTTTTGCTGAAGAAGCTACTTTGAATACTACACTTTGCCACTGAACAGACCATTTTGCAATGCACGGCGAAGGGAAGGAAGACACACTGGATCACATGCTGTGATCCAGAAGCTTTTCATATTTTCACTGAGTTTGAACAGTGAGGAGATTTAACATGAGCTCAAAACAGAAACCAAGTAACCTAAGGTTGTCAAAAACCAGAACACCTTACTGACGTCTTTATTCTTGCTGTAGCCTGTTCCATCCTGTCCCATGAGCTTATAAATTCACAAGTTCTGTGTTCTGAGTTGGAGCAAAAAGCTAATCTTACTGAAGACTAAGTGTGGCTGAATTTTCTTTTTCCTGGTGAATCACTTCAATCTTTGGAGAAGACTGAAAATTGCAGACATGAGGCAAACCATTGTCATTATCAGATAAGCTCTTTAGGTTACAAAGAACTGTCAATATACAAGATAACAATGCGATGTGCAAAACAGAGAAACAAACAAAGTCTCTCTGGGCAACAGGGTTGCCTTATGTAGCCTTGTGCTTCTGCCATACATTTCAGTCTCCCGAACCATGACAGTTTAACCACGTGTCTGGTAACTCAGACAACAGGAGAGCTGGTTGGATAAAAAACCAGAAGTGCACAGTATCTCCCCCCACAGCGCTGACTTTTAGCTGTACCAGTTCCCTGATCTGACCCTCTTCCCTCCCCTTCGACTGAACAAGCATGCGTATTTGCACAACAAAGGAGGTAAAAGCTGCTTCTGAAAGTAAAAAATCAAAATCAAATAATAAAAAAAAATAATCCTTAAACAGAACCACCACAATACCCCCAGCCCACAATCCACAGTGCATTCCAAACCAAAACTCATCATACAACACGGGTTTTCATGATGTCCTATGGCAGGGTTCTAACAGTGAAAGCAACACTGGGTAATACCGCATTTAGGGCTTGAAGTTATCACCACTCAGCAGTGATACTCAGCGGAAGTTTTACCTCTTTAACGTGAGTGTGAAAGGACACAGACATGTCCAGCAGGATCTTGCGCTGCTCCACACGCCTGACAAAATCCTGTATCCGGTCTTCCAGCTGGTGGGCAGCTTGATAAATTTCATCCGGGTCACACTCCCCAGTCTGAGCAAGCTGTTCTGCTGCTTCTAGGAGCTTATCCGCGTTGGTATACGTGTTCTGGAGAGAAATAAGTTAGTTTCACAGGATTAAATGAAAGAAAAGTCAGTCAGTATATTTTAAAGCCACTCCGCTAATGAAAACAAAATTACAAAAAGGTCCTTGGAATGTATTTTTCTTTCTTCTTTTTCTTAAAGGTAGTACAATATAATCTTACTAAAGATTTTGTTATATTTCTATAGAATTTTTCACTTAACTGTGAATAAATTAATTCCTTAGCTCCTTATTTATGTCTATTCAAATGTCTCCTTGACACATAACTTGGAATTAATATTTTATATTCACATCTAGAATAAAGATCATCCTAAATGCCTAATTACTTGCAAACTGGCCTACTTCAACACTGGAAAAATCACTACAGTCAGGGACAGAAGACTTTTCAAAAGTGTACTACTAGAGCGGAAAAAATTCTATCTGCTGGTAGAAATACTTAACATCAAGTCCACACATCCAGCAGAAAAGTGACCAAGCACAGAAAGAGAACATTTCTCTCCATTCTTACAGAAGTCAGGCATCCAAAATTCATGTATCAACTGTATCATCATTTGTGAAAAAGCAGCAGCATAGGAAGATTTAGAAGTCAGCTATGGCTGAGTGTCTGAGTGGAATACTCTCCCAATACATCCCAGTATTAACAATGCAGATCAGAAGTCCTGTGAGAGACTTGGGTCTAAGCAGAAAAAGAATGGAAGAAGTCTGGTCTCTGATGTGCTAGGAGTGCTATGGTACAGAGAAGAGACAGGTGTTTAACAACTCTTAAAGCTCTGCATTTGCAGCCTGCCTCAAGAGCTTTCTCATTAATTCAAAACAGGACTGAGTCCAAACTTTTGTATACTTTGGGTGCGCTTTTTGAGCCTAACCTCGGGTTTTCATGTTTTAGAATGGTTGTCAAAACTCTCATCAAGGAAGGTTAGGAGGATGTTAACCACTGGAGAAAACAAACTGAAGCCATGTCTAGACTGAAGAAGCTTTGCTCATGTCAACCCATTAGGTCTTCTGATAGGTTTGCACCACAGACTAAAAAAAGAAGAAAGCATTCCTGACAATATCAACTACACTTTTTTCTTTTCCCTTCTGCCCTTCCATGTTCTCCCAACCTCAATTACATCAAGTAAAAACACTCCTTGCAAAGATAAAGCCTATGCAAATGTGTTTTTCTTTGTTATAAATATAGTATCACACCTCTAATTAACATTATACTATACACAAAAATTAAATCCATTCCAGCCCTAAAAGTGAACTAAAGGGCAGGAAATAAGAGCTCTCCCCCAGGGTAACAGGCAAATTACCAGACAAGCCCAGGACAGATTACATGACTCAGTGAAGCTTTCACATATTTGGGGGGAGTTCCCCCTTAATTTATCATGATCTGTTTATGCAAGGAATTAAATCCATGTTTTTCCTTGACTTTGACTATGTAACTCTCAGCCCTTCCGTAACTTTCAGCTTTTCAGTTGTGTGGAGAGATAGAGAACTCCTCCCTGGTTTCCCTGGGAAAGCCTGCAGAGACAAACATAAGTTTATCCTATTCCGTGGGGAGGGTGCTACTCCACGCCCCAGACCACTCCACTGTCTCAGGCCACTGTCCCAGGCCACGCTGGCCCTGAACACACTCTGAGCTGTGCTTGGGTGTTCCGCCTTCCATGGCTGCAGCTCACATGTGTTCAAGGGGCAAGGCCGAAGAGCCTCAAGGCACTCCTCAAACAACAACTACTTCATCAGTCCAGAGCACCACACCCAGCTGCAGATGGCTGAAACAGAAGTTTCCCATTTTAATGAAAACTTTATCTCACATGGGAAGCATTGTTTACGAATTCCAGGAGTATCTTCCGCGTTACACGTGCCCAGGCACATCTGACTTCTCTTTCTGTAAAGGGGATGGTGAACTACCTGTATTTAGAAAAGATCACAGCCTGGATGCTGCTTCAAAAGGGGTTTCGATTCTCAAACCTAGCAGCAGGCACATGCCTTATTGCTCAAATTTCACTTCCAAGTAGAGCTGGAATATAATGTAAACTGACCTTTGGAACAGAAATCACATCAACTAGGTGTTCAGTACTAACTACTGCCTTTCCCAGCTCTCTGCTCACTTCTAAACAATGCTTGGAGGAAGTAAAGATTTTGAAAATGCTCATCCCAAGGGGCAGCCTCCGGTTCAAAGTTAGGCAAGAAGAGCAAGAGCTCTTCGTTGATGCTGCTTATGCCAATTTCCCAAATTAACAAGGGAGCCTTCACAGTGACAAACTTCCTCAGAATATCTCCACCATTAGCACACACTCCCCAAATCCCAGAAGATGGAGCCCCGTAAGAACTTCAAGACTACCTGTAGTGCATCTCTCTGTGCCTCAAGGTGCGAGTCTTTAATAGGCATTCTTCTCCAAGAACTCACCCCCTTCCTCAACAACAAATTCCATCATTTTTCTAATCCTTCTATTAAGGACTGTTTTCTAAATATTCTTCACAAAGAACAAACATCATATTTTTAGAACGCATTTGAAGTGACACATCACAGAAAACCCAAAAGTTAAATTTCAGACACTAGTGCAGAAATTAGTACTATTGACAATAAATACCGCAAGAGAAATTAATGGAGGTATGGACTGCACTTCATACAGTCTGGAGTTTATTGTGGTCTGGAAAGGGAAGAGAGACACGTGGATGGACAGAGATCAGCAGAGGTATACAAATCATTAACGGTATAGAAAGTAAGATAGATTACTCATTAAGTACAATGGATACTATCACATTTAAACATCAGACAATACACTTAAAATGAGAAGGCAAAGCACTTTTCATCTAAGGAGCAATTAAATTGCATAACTCATTGCCACAGGGTCTGGCATACATTCCAAGATCACAAATGGGTTCAAAAAGTAGCCTAATTAAAGAAAGAAAAGTCCATCGGTGACTATTAAATACTGGTTCTGATGGATCCTTCAGTTCCAACATCAAACAGGCTCAGATAACTGAAGGGTAAAAGTAACTTTTTAGGCATACAGTCCCTTTTTTTTATGCATCTGGTGATAGCCACAAGATACTTTAAGACATGGACCTTTAATTTGATGTATTGCAACCATTCCATGGGTGAAGTTCAGAACCAGTCCAAATTCATAACCTGCTTTTATAACCTTAAAGGAGATGGGAACTGGTGTTGATAGGGAAATGAAAGGTGTATTCAGACAAGGTTTGGAAGCACTTTTTTTGTGCATCTCGTGCACCACGAAGACTTATTCATGCAAAAAGATCCCATTAATTAATTCTTGTCATACACCTTTTGTGGTTTTTGAGCATAGACTTTTCTCAAAAAGCAGACACAGATCATATCTGAAACATGAAAAGCTGACTTAGAATTTCATACAAAAATGCATGGAAAAGTACAACTACAGTATTGACCTTTATCCAGAGCTTTTAAGTTGAAAATTCACGCCCGTAAGTGAATCAATTATGTCAAAATCTGGACACTTGACACTTTAAACAGTCTCATGGACACAAAGATGAACATGGAGAGAAGGTGAAAAAAGAAAGAAAAAGATGGGTAAGTAGAAATTGAACTGGACAGGCTTTACATGAAAAGAGCAACGCAATTTTACAATAGTGGGTGCAAGTCAAAGTGTGTATGTGTAGCATGTATTTATCATCAGAATTTAGGGAGGATTATTTGCTGAGCTTTGACTATCTAGCTTTTGTAGTGTTACAAATAAAGAGAAACAAACCTTCCTTTCACATGAATTTTAAAGTGACTAATTTGTGAGACCACAGCCCATTGACTGGAACGTCTTTTCTATTCGACACACAGCTTATTTTAACATCTCTTTGAACGCTACTAAGGAAATGGCACCTCATTCATGTTAAAAAAAAATGTGGGAAGAAGCAGAAAGGAGGAAAAAAGAAAAAGTAATTTTCACTCCCCTTAACATAAGGAGTTAGCCTTTGACCAGGAACATGTCAACATTACTGTCGGCTCCCTGGATATGCCAGAGCATTGCCAAGCCAGTGACAGTTCGCTTAACATTACTTTCTCTCAGCTTCTGACTGGAACTGATTGAAAACCCCTAATAATGCCTAGAGTCCTACTAAAAACAAACTAAAACAAAATCACAACAAAAAGAGCAACAACAACAACAAGCAGCCCAAAATCAAAAACACAACAAAGACCTGGACCAACCAGAAATGTAGGCAGAAAATAAGTCAGCCAAAAGGTACTGATGCTTTAACAAGGACGGCAGATTGCTGTTTTATACTTGAACATAATCTTCCTTGTAACGGCAACAACAGGAATGCCTTTTGGGCTGCTTATATTCAGTTTTACAGCAAGTAACAGGAACAACTCAGAGGGTGTGCCTCTCTTGGCAATAACTCACTACACATTCAAGAGTTAGAGATGAAAAAAAATACTTATTAGATCATTTTGTCCATCCTTCTGTCAGTGGAAGATAGTCCCCTGTAGTATATTTAAGTTCTTTGACCAATCTTAAGTTTACAGTATCTCCAAAAATAGAACTTCCACCCATCCCCTGAAGAAATAATTTCAAACTCACTTTTAGGAAGTTTTTAGTAAGCATTTGCTTTACAATTTTCTACTTTAAAGTATACTGCAAATTAACAAGATGCTTTTTTTAACATCCCAGTAACATTTCTATGCACTTCATCCCCTTTTGACTACTCAAACATTTTCTTCTTCTTTGCCCAAATAATACAGTAATAAGTATGAGATCATTCAGGCTTTGTTAAGTATCTTATGGAAATAGATTCCTGCTTGTCTGACACAGAAAAATAAGTATTTCCACATGGAAAATATTACTTTTTTACTAAAAATGAAGTAATAGACATGCATATAGAAAATTCAGCATGTATATATACAAAAGTAACAACACCTATTCTTTTTGAAAATTTTACAGGAAATCAATTTTGAGGAAGTTTTCTGATGCTATTTCAAGTCCTCAGCCACTGGAGTGCTCTAAGACTGTATTTACAATAAAATTTTATCAAGAGCTTCGTATCTTCCACTAAACAGGCAAACTGGAAACAACACTTCTGATGCATCCACCAAAGTAGGTGTCACTGCTGAGCTCCTACATATCATGTTAGAATTACCTAATAACATTGTCTTCTGTTTGACTGAAGCACCACTGTATCAACCCCACTTTAGGAGATTTTTTCTTGATTAATCTTGGAGATGTTTCCTCTTACCAATCATTAAGACTGGATGGACAGTGCACGTTACTAGTGGGGAGGATTCTAGCCTTCAGCTTCCTTCACAGGGTTTTTCTTCAGCTCACATCCCCTTTTAGAGGCTAGCAGCTACACCAGCTCCTTCTTCCCTGCATTCCTTTGTATCTCTATTTGACTTTTTTCACAGAAAAATGTGTTTTGAAGTTGTATCATCAGTTCAACTCAAGGCTAAACTAAGGGTATCAGTGATTCAGAAGAGGAGGGCATATACAAACTCAGTTGTATTTAAAGACCCAAGCCAGGTTGGCCAGTTTGCTGGCTCACCTGGTTTCTTGGGAATCCCCCCTTCCTCTCCGTGAGACTGCGGTGAGGATCTGGGAGCTCCCCAAGTTTAAAGTCAGATAGCAGGACTTTCAATTCATCTCCATCCTCTCTTACAGGCTGCACAAAAGTTTAAATCCTAGAATCCCATGAAACTCAGCTACTTTGAAAAGAGAGCTTTCATTCTTGTGTAAATTAATATTTGAAAGCATGCTTTGGAAGAAATAATAGTAGTAGTAGTAATAATAATAATAATAATAATGATGATGATGATGATGATAGTAATGGCAGAGCAGTTCTGTTGTACTTTAAAGCTCACTCTCTCTAGGACTGTGGAAATTTGTCTTTTTCTTCTCAAAGCTGGAGCATAAAGGAAAAATGACATAAAAACTTGCAACAGAGACAAAATGGTCCATTCCTGGAACAGAATGTTTTGTAGTGGAGCTCCCTCTGCCCAGCCCTTAAGTGCAAAAGCAGGAATTTTTCATTTATTTCCATGACAAGCGTACAGTCCTTCATGCGACTGCTTTTACCTGCGCAACCTCTTCGAAGTCTTCATGGCGTTTCTGCAAAGCTCTGGCCCGATGCAGGGATTTTCCCACTCCAGTGTGTTTGCTAAGGAAAGCTTCTCCATGGTTTTCAATCCAATCCAACACCTGTGGTACAGAAGAGACACACACAGAAACCCTGAGTGGATGCATTGAATGTTACAACAAAAAAACAATTATTCAAGGAACTGAGAAGCTATAAAGGCACTGCTTAAAAAGAACTGTACTGTTAGATTAAAAGACAGTATTGCCATTGAAGGACATTAATTATATCTCATTTAACTTTTCTCAAGGCAGTAATTAGCTCAAACTAGCAAAATAGTATGATTCACGATTATATCTGTATTTTGAAGCCTACCAAGGACAACCTCATTTCTCCACATTCATCAATTTGACAGTAATCTGATCCAAGTGGCAAGACCCCTTCTAAGGGTCTCTCTAATCTGTTTACGCCTTCAGCTGACATTTTTCTGCAAGGTAACACTAATGAAACTTGCACATTGCTGGTGAGTAACACAGTGAAGCTCTACTGTAGATGAGAATTCACTTCACCTTCTACATATTACTAAGTCAAGAAGAAAGATTCAGTAGTAACTAGCTAACTTTAATTAACACAAGAAAAATTAGTTGAAATCATTGTGAGATAAATGTCTGTATTCAGAGCATATGGAGGAATATGCTCCAGTTCTTAAGAAGCATCTATTCCTTCAAAACATCAGACATAATTGTTTATTGTAAATTTTATAGCTGAAAAAGTGATGAACAAAAGACATTTTAAAGACCTTAATGCTTCTACCACAATGACTGGGCTGACAGCTTTATAAATAGTAAAAACTGTACATGTAATTAGTTCCTGCCAGTTAACACAAAAGATTCCTGCACACATACCAAATTTCTGATGAGTGAACAAACGAAAACATCTAATTCTCTTCAAACTAATACATCCTAGCCATACTTTAATCTATTAGTTAAGTATGGTATGCATATGGTATTAGATTTTTTGGAAGATACTCAAAAGGTTCAAGAATGAGATTCAGAATTAAAAACAACAGCACATAAGCAATTTTCTTAAGTCAGCGAACCATATCTATACAGCACTTATGTAGTGGTGTGCAATACCTTACCTAGCATTCACCTTCAGCGTTCTTTTTTCTTTAAGACATGAATATTTTAGTTTGTTTTGAATATAATTTTCAAAAGCCTGTACTTTGCCTCTTATCTACTAGTGTCCTTTACTCTGATTCCTGAAGTTTGGTGAGGTTTTCTCCCCAGTTTTCTTGTACTGAAAGTATAACTGAGTATAACTGAAGATTTTTTTTTCTTTCAAACAGATTTGAGAACCATTCTTGCAACATCACTCATGACTACATTCAGTACACATGTAATCCCACACACTACTCCCATCAAAAACACCCATTCTTTCTTTAACAGAAGAATGAAAACATGGTTTTCTCATTTATCTTGACCGTGCAAATATTTTTCCGTTTGCAAGATCTCTCCTACTGGACATCTTCAAAACAACAAACAATTCCCTAATACCACAAAATACAGCCACTTCAAATCACCAACACTTCATTAAATCTCCATACTTATGCAATATTTGTTTTCCTAGTAAGTATCGCCAAAAGAATATTATTGTGTTTTAGGTCAATGCAAGTTCTCATTTTCTTCTTTCAAGGTAAAGTATTGATCAGAGAAAGGCGAGTGAGGAGCTAAACATGGCCTCAGTCATTACCAATACTTTTGACTAGTTTCAGGAGACCACTTTTCCCATTATAAAAAGAGCTAAAAAGAGGTATGTTTGGATGAAATAATTAGACTGGACTCTGGAGACTACTAACAGTTATAAGCTAACAAATTAAATCAACAGCAAAATCAGTCCCAGAAAGCATGGGATGAAAAGCAGAAAGCAGCCCAGGAAGAATGATTTTTACTCCAAATAATGCTGAATAACTTCTCAAGGGAAGAAATTGTCATAGAAATACAGTACACAGATCATGACATAAACCACTCAACTAGAGAAACATTACTCCCTCTAAGTGAAATCAGCATGAATACAAGTCTCATTAGTGTTCAGCCTTCATACCTTGATTCTTAACAAAACTGAGGAAGCATTCTTGGGAATTTTACAGCATGTAGAGGCAGAGTCAAGGTATGCTCTTCCCATCAGAGAGTGCTTTGCATACCACTTCAATTAAAGGACAATACCATTAGTTGGCACTGATATTAGCCTTTTAACAACTTACGCATTTTCTTCCTCTTCCTGGGAGAAGTAAGAGTTACAGAAATCATCATACTGACCCACTAAGGACTCTTGTACTAATACTGAAAGCAAATGGAATTCAGTCTGGTACTTAAGTAATACATAGGAGTCAGAGGCTCAACACTTTTCAGTGAAAACTGAACTGAGTTATTTTTCAGTGAAAGGGTAACAGTATCATCCTCCACTGCAGCAAGTTGCTTTAATGATGCAATTAAGTTCTACTGCAGTCTCAGCAAAACCATCCTTATGCCCAACATTGGATCTAGAAAAATGCTTACTTTTCCAGCTCCCAAAAGAATATACAACAGAAGAGACTGTGGAAAGACAGCTTCATTTAAAAAAAATCATTGCTCATGGCTGTAAAATATGTGGTATATGCTGCCTGTAGAAATGAATCTGATTTTTCGCAGATGCAGTGTGCTCATTTTCACCAGTCTTTCCCACATAATTATCCATTCCTCACCCCCCACCCCTCTACCTACTTTGCATACACTCACTTTTCTGATCTCCACCACTTACGTGCTGCTGACATAGCACTGAGAAGGGGAAGATGGAAAACTCGGCATTTCTGATCTTCGGGTAGTTAAAAAGTGGAAATACTCTCTCGCAAAAAGAACCATTTTACACTGGAACCGCCTTCAAAAGCCACATGGGAATCCCACAGTGAAATCATGTCAATGCTAGCAAGTAGCAGGCATTCATGGCCCGCCCTTCATTAGTCAAGGCTGAAACAAGTGACTGTAACCTGTCTCGAGGCAGGCAGATCAAGGAAGAAGCAGCACATTTATCCAAAACGGACAAAAAAGACACCCACTATGACCAAATAAATGTACTTTTTGGGATAAAAAACCCCAAGCCAAACCAAATTAGAACACGCCCCCCCAAACAACACCAAAAGAAACCAACTAGCCCCCTTCCCCCCCAAAAAAACCTCAAAACACCTCCTACCAGCCTGTTTTACTAATTTCTGGCTTGCAAGCTATCAGGAGAGTTTTTCAGGCACCAAAACTCTGATCCTACGAGTGTCAGCACTATCACTCTACTGGAAACATTATCTTTATGCTCAATTTTGATCTTTCATGGCCTAGAAGAGCAAAAGTCCATGTTGCTGTTCCAAGTCTGCTTTATTGTTTCATATCAGAATCAGTCAGCTCCTTTCCTTAGGTGAAAGGCTGGCTATCTTATCTACTTAGTAAGCTTACTAACTCTTAAACACAGTCATACTTTTACTGGCATAGTTTATATTAAAAGGGCTACATATGCAATTGAGTGCCAGTGGCCAGCCTTTTTTAAAAAATTAAAACAAAAGCCCTCTTTTTAGATGTTAATATACAAACTAACCAGGAGCTAGACCTCCCAGGATATTTCTGCTATCTAAAATCAAACTCAGAATTCCATTCAGTTTAAGACTGTCATACGTTTTCACATTTCAAATTTCAGATTTTCTGTAATTTACTTCTTATCTACTATTTTTACTACTTCATGTACTACTTTCCTTACTGCTTGTTTCAAAAGATGATTCTTGGTGTACACAGGTATCACCACAATGCTACTGTTGATTTGGAAAGCTCCACTAGAAACAGTTTCCCAGTATACAAGAACATGCAAGACGGAAGAAAAAACCCAATGAGCTTTCTAAGGTGTAAGTAACACAAAGTAAAGTACCAGTTCAACACGGCCAATTCCCTCCTCCAACTCAGCTCTGTCAGTCACTTAACACTTCCAGGAACTGAGTTATTTCACTAAGCCAGCAGAGGGAGGAGGAGGAAATCACAGACTCATGCTAAAGGACAGTTACAGATTCACTTACAATGCACTTGGTTGCTTGCCACTATGTGCAAATTAACTATAAACAGTGGAAGAGAGCCACACTTAGCTTATTTTGAAATGAAAAAAAAAACCCACCACATTTAACCTTACTGACAACAATTAAGAGATGTTTTTATGTTAGTTTCTAAATCAATCTTAATTGAATTTTTAAAGTTTGAACAAAGAAAGAATGTGCAAACAAAAACTTAAGTATTTTAGAAAGTTGCTTTGGAGTTCTACATAAACCATTCCAGAACTGTCTTGGATATAAATTTAACTAATACCTCAAACCAGAGTAATTTCACACACTGAATGGTGTTAATGATTATTCAATTGAAAAACTAACATTTCTCAGATAAATTAAGATGATCTGATAAAGTTGGTTTGCTTCTGTTTTGCAAGCAAAAACGACCTTGTTATTCAAGATCACATTTTTCCCCAGAGATAAATATTTCCCCCAGAGATAAATATTCTCCCAGATAAAAGCTGAGGGAGCTACAATCCCTAAGACATCTGCTGTGGCTATTGGATTAATCTAACTGGTAAGGATGTTGAATTGTCATTGTCCTACAGACTGACCTGCACTGAAATCCAAGTATGAAAAGTTGTATTATGAAAGGGAACAGTGACCAAAATTCATACTGTGATTCATAAGGCAGCGCCAAAAATAGCCAGTATCTGTAAAGTTAAGTTAAAGTAACATAACAAGGAGCTATACTTCCACATGCAGCATTTCAGAAATTAACAGTCATTAACAGGGATAAACCAAAGGACAACTGAGTCTCTGGCAGTGATAACTACTGGCTACTAAGGGCAGGGCTTAGGAAGATGGTGAGCAAAGGATGCACCTCTGCACAGATCTAGCTTGAAATTTCATGTGGCTGATAAAGATGTGCATTAGCACAAAATGCTGCAGCTTCAAACCGTCAAGAGGACCTCTTGCTACCTTAATTCAATGACTGTCTAGCAAAGCGTATAAAGAAACCACAGGCATAAACAGGATGAAAGAAATTTCTCCAACCAGTAGGTAAGGCATGTACTGAATAATAA
The DNA here is from genome assembly GCA_013399875.1 of Gymnorhina tibicen. Classification (NCBI taxonomy): domain Eukaryota; kingdom Metazoa; phylum Chordata; class Aves; order Passeriformes; family Artamidae; genus Gymnorhina; species Gymnorhina tibicen. Next base: position 1,146,169 of record VXAZ01010409.1, on the reverse strand, counting down.
GTCAATATGGATCAACATTCTTGAGTCAACTGGTTCATACTGAAAACTTCCGGTGTACTCACAATCCACATGCATGATTTGGATAGCACATTCCTGATAGGGGAAGTTATAAAAATATGTAAAGCTGTCCACTTTGCTGTTTTCAAATCTGTGACTGCTTCATCTTAAATGCAGCAGTTCCAAAGGCTGATGAGTCTAATACAGAGGAGGAAAATCCAGCATCTTGCTGAAGAACCTGGTGGTAACTGCACAATGACTTGAGTCTAATGAAGGGTTATTTGCCAGCTTCAAAGAACAAAGCAGTCTGAGAGCTAACTCCTCTACACTGAGAAGCATGATTTAGGACGGAGCAGAAAATGAAAATTTCCTACAAGCATTTTATGACTCCCAAGACATTAAAGGCAAAGAGTAGGAGCAGTACAGTAAGACTGTCTGCAGCATTTAATGAACATTTTCCCCCAGGAAATAAACTGCCTAAAGCCTGGCCTACAGACCCAAAACTTGAATTATGCACCTGGCAAATTACCTCAGGAGATCCCTTGGCCTAGATTGCCTAAGTAGGTCCTACTGAACTGAATTCAAACTAGAGGAGAAAGTTCCACCATCCAATCCATACTTGTTGGCACCAGACTACTGAGAGGACCTACATTTTTCCCTGAGAATCAAACTACTGCATTAATTTCAGTTTCTGAAGATTCCTTGTGAAGCCTTTTCAGTTTAAGAGGTGATTCATTGGCGGGCTGTGCCTCATCACAGAACCACAGCATACTCTGAGTTGGCCCTTCACTGACTACTCATGCAAGTACCAGCACTGGACCATCCCGAGTGGCCACTACTTATGTTGTCATCTTCGTGGAGAGCCTCAAGGATTTATACAATGGCATAATGAATGGAGTCTTTGGTTCTCTGTGCCCTTGCTGACCATTCATACCATTCCCTCTGCTTTCTTTTAGTTTTTTGTCAGCTAATACTTTTCATGCCTTTCTGCATTCTTTGTCACATCTTAGTGTTGAGAATCTTGGTAACAGCCTGTCTTTCAATGTATGCTTCTTTTTAGATAAAAAATTAAGTAATAAAGTTTTGAAGATTTTACATAATTTACTGCTTAAGTATTTAAGTTATTTTCTTTAATTACATTATGAGATAGTCACCAGATGGAGAAGAAAGTTGAGTTATCAAGATTGCTCAGTCTCCCCACCATCTGCCTAAATTACCGTCTTCATCTACGGTAAATGATGAAAATCAGTTATTTCACTCCCAACTGCTTACATCCAGTATCCTCTTGAAACAAAAAAGTACAAAAAATTTAGCTTGAAGTGCAACTAATATTGAAGAAAAAAGATTAGTTTAACCAGAATGTATGGCTATCTATCTAAAAACCCCATTGAGAAGCTGTGATTTGTGAACACTTTTACACTGAAATGAAAGAACATTATCAGCAAATACTGGCCATCTTTACTCTTTTATGAAGATGAGCTATTAAAGGATAAATTACTAATGTCTCTGTTAATTGCAGTCCAAAGCCAACATTTTATGTTTATTAAAAATCCATCAACCAAGGAATTTGATGTTGCTTTACTTTAAAAAGGCAAAGCTATGTCAGAGATATTAATGCCTATACATAACTAGTAACTTTTAAGGATGTTGTCATAATAATAAAAAAATAGCAGCTAATAATCATTAATTCAAGAAAAGTGTTATTATCAGAAAGTAATCTCATCTGTAATTTTTCTAACTCCTTAGTATACTACTCTCAGGTTTTAAAGAAACACTATTAAGTCAATTAAGTATCACTGAGGATTTGAAACCAAAAACTTTACAGAATAACACTATTAATTTTTTGCATGTTACAACAACAACTTTGAGTCCAGAATTTTACCTAGAATGTGAATGTCAGCTTCCAGCACAAACTCAGAATAGCTGTCTATACTAAAAATCTTTTTCATCATGTATGACTTAAAGTAAATAAATTAATTTAAATTCAGAAAAAAATGACGTAGAGCTAACTTACAAATATAATTATTATCCATGAGAGCCAATACCCAAGTTCTGATAATACACAGAACTTGGTATCATTCAGTCAATCCCATGCAACTGTTCACTTGTTGTACAGAAGAACATGGGGTCTAGCAGTCAAAACTCACCTGTCAGTGCAATCAGCTCGAAATCACAGGCAGACAGAATACAAAGGCACTTAGACAACATGAAATAAAACCTACCTGTTGAACATCCTGTTGAAAAACGCACAGCTGAAGCCGCTGGTGCAAGCGGACCTTTCGATGCTGCCAGATATTTTCCAGCTGGCGCTGGTGATGCAATACTTCATGGATGACATCCAGGACATGATGAACTGCTTTTGAGTAGTTGGCAGATGCGGTGAGGGAATCAGAACTCCCAGGAGTCAGAGGTCTCTGAAGTTTGTCGAGGAGTGACTTCCCATCTTGGCTCACCTGACCACCAGAAAGGACGAAGAATTACCAGTCTTACCAAAAGCTTGTTGGGCTACTACTTTGTACCCCACCCTTTCTCCCAGCTTTAGATGTCTTTAAGAACTCAGGGGGCAGTGATGAAGACTCGTTTTACTGCAGGCATGATTACGTACATGCAGCTGTTATAGGAAAGAAAAAAATTATATTATCTTTCTAATTAAAATAATTTTAACAAGTAACATTCTTCTAAATAACAGCCTGTCTTTCCATTTTTTCATTACCTTAAGAGTGATTTTCCTTCAAAGTGTTGGAATTTTTTGTTTGGTTTGAGTTTGTTGTTTATGTGGCTTGTTTTTTTTTTTTAAACTAGTCGAATCTAACTTAGAATAAATATTCTTAAACTCTTTCCCTAGTCAACAGAACACCTAAAATTAAGCATTTGTCTAGAATTATCCTTCCAAAAAAATCTCTCTCTTCGTCTGCTGTAAAGGTGAACAGGGAGGTTACTTTCTGTAGGTTAATATTAATTTGACAAATACATTTAAACCATTAAAGATATAAAACTTAGTACATGATTCAATCTGACACAATTTACAACTTTGAAATTATTACTGTTACTGGTAAGCCAGGGAAAAACTGCTGTTAGGGCAAACTTAATTCTTATTAAATCACTTAAACCCTTTCCATGCAGCACAGAAAGATACTGTTTTCCAAAATGTGTTTACTGATACTGACAGGAAACATTTGTCATTTCTAACTGTTGTCTTCTCTGATTTAAACCACAGCAGAAATATTCAGATTTACCTTGCATGCTAATTAAAAAGCAATAATCCTCTCTTATCTGGTCACTATTAACATGTAGTGTTAAAAGCACTTTTCCTTGGCACTTTTAGCATGAGGCTCAGAGAACTGTTACAATTCAGTATCATTCAGCTACCTGTAAAGAACTTTTCTAACAGCTCATCTAGCAGGCAGGAAAAAAACCATCTGAAACCACAAGACTGGAGTATGAACACTAGCCTGAATCCATCAAATCAACACCATGTCAGAAACAGCAGATTTGTCAAGGCCTTCCCCCAGTGGCTATTTTCAACAACTTTTTACTAAGTCTAGGCACATTTTAAATTTGTTACTCAGTAGTCAAATAGATCCAAATGAAAATTCTTTTCTAAGAATTAGATTACAAGGGAGTTTATTTCTCAGTTCCAGTTCAAGCTCTTTCATTTCAGTAATGAGAATCAACACAGAATGAAGCTCACTTCTGAAAGTAGCTCCTGTATCATGTCAGCAGAAAAAATGCATAGTCCATAGCAGAGTTATAATGATAGCTTTTTTCTTTTCTGTACCCAAAAGAATTATCTAGTAAGTCCTTCAAATATTTCAAGATAATGGACTTCAATTATCTATTCAGAGTCCATAAAATCTAGGTGAAAAAAATAATTGTGACAGCCCCTTGATCCAATTAGTTTATTAGCTTTATAAACAAATGACTGTGCACAGATTTTCCTTTGGAGTTAATACACTAAAATTTTCTTCCTTCCTAGTGCATGACTACCTTAAGATTTCAGTGAGACGTGTAACTTTATTTATATATATAACTTCATTTAAGGCACATCTATTGGATTTTCAGGCACGCCATTTATCTCAGCTTGTAAGCTGGTAAGTTGCTCTACTAGTAATATACAGTAATTACCCTCAGTAAAATCAGACTGTCTAGTCTTAAAAGCATTTACTTTCTTGAAATTACTGTCTTCTACTTTGCAACCAAGTCATGTTGTCAAGACATTGCAATCTAAAATGAATGACAGTGTTGTGATTCCCATAGTGTTCCTCTCTCTCTTCTCCCCCTGTTCATTCATCACAAAATGAAAGGAGCTTCGTACTGTAATAGAAATGAAGTCATACATCTAATAATGATAAGCAATAGTGCTGTAATATCCTGACACAGAAAGACGCCTCTATCAATCTTCAAAAAGGAATGCACGTTTGAAAAATGCAAAATAAAACCTTCTGCCCAGAGGAGGAACACAACTTGTACATACGCATACAGTTATTATTTCTGCACCAATTCTGGTTGCTAAAGACAAAGTTTTTTTTTTTTTACCAGAAGGGGAAAAGTAATGACCAGAAATCTGAAGAACGGCACTTAGTGCTCTTTTTTCCTTCAAGCAGTACCAGTGAAGATGTTGTTAAAATATCTAGCTATCCCAAACTCAAAACCTACAGCTTTGAAATACTAAATATATTTTCAAGGTATTTGCCAAAGCAATCCTATAATCTACCCATCTAATTTATTTTCTTTATGCATCACCAGCAAGCAAACAGTATTTAACATGCTAATCCACAGTACTTATTTACACTTAACAGCAGGCTCATCCAGTCACATCCCTGACAAAAAAAAGAACTGCCACAAAACCAACTCAAACCAAACAGAACCAAGTAGAAAAAATGCCACTATTTCAACCTCAGTGCTTTACCATCATTATTCTAGAGAGAGCTACCCTTCCTACTCCTTGCTGCACTCTCATGAAGCATGCACCTGAGTGCCTCTCTCCACATAAATCTGTTACAAACATGCGATTGTCTCTGTCCCTTGTTTTAAAAAGGGACCATCCCAATGATGAAAGTTGATAATGAAGAAAAGAAACCTTACTACAAAACATGCTTTCAAGAATAAGTTAAAACAGTTATGGGTAGTAAAATCACAAGTATTATCAGGTGTGATAGTATGTCATTAGATCAGCTGACATAGCAGGACGGCATAGAGCAAGAGAATAGGAATATCAATATGTGTTTACACAGAACAAGAATTTGTGAATTCTGGACATCTGACTCATGGTCACAAAATTTATGCAGGCCCTAAGGTGGCAGATATTGAAAAAACACAGTTTTGATATACTAACAACAGAACAGATCATTAGCACTAATCTTACCCTCCTTTACTGCTAAATGAAATGTGACCATAGTTAGGATTCAGCTTCCTATAATGAAGCTGGTTCATCAGAATGTAGTTTTAACTTGAATGTAATGTATAAATCACAACCATTAATTCAAACCCACATGACCTCCTTTTAAAGACAGGTACAAGCTGTGGCCTAAGCTATCCTGTGTCCACTGATCATTTTTACCATGATTTAACCAAACACATAATTTTATGACTACAAAAATAACTGTATTTAATCCAGAACAACATCAGTCCAACTGAATAATAGAAACAGTTTTACCCCACAATGAGAACAACCCTGGCAGAAGAAAGAAAGGAGTAAAGCAGGAAATGCAGAAAATACCTGTTAGCTAATAATAGTGAATACCCATTTGATTTCATCTAAGTAAAGCACAAGAGAAAACTCAAAATTTGAAAGAAAACCAAAAAAGATACTTGAGTCATCACTTTCTAGGCCACCTTCAGAATAAGCATTTTATCTTAAGTTGTAAATACAACTATTAGAAATAGTGACAAATATTATGATTCCAGTGTGTGCTGAGTCCAAGATTAGAGCAGCGGCATAGGGTATGCTAATCTTACAAATGCTGACTACATAGGCATGGTAGCTCATTTAAGTGTCTTTGAGGTTGATGAAACTAAGTGCATTACCTTCTGGCTTCTCAAGTAACATCCTTTCGTGGTTAAGCCTTTTTTGTGAGACAGTTTCAGAGATGGATTTTCAAAACACACTTAAGAGCAATCCATGCCAACAGAATACCTTCCCAAAGAATGCCCAGCTGTCTTGGGGTGATTTTATGATAATGCTGTATTTCCCTATCATCTGCTTTATGTCCAGAAATGGGTCCCACAGCTTTAAGCTGGGTCCAGGAAAGGGGGGAGAGAAGCCAGGCGAATTCTTCAGTTTGTGTCCAAGGACTGACACACACTCCCCCACGTTCTCACCGCTGCAGAGCCGAGGGAGCACCTTCCTGCTTTTAGCCAGCCTGTTAGCTGAGGCAAGAAATTTTCCCATACTGGCATACCGAAATCCTCCAGAACAACTTCTTCTTCTTCTTCTTCTTCTTCTGGAACTGTTCAGCCTAGCTGTGATCTGAGAAACAGATCATCAGACCCCGTGGACCGACGGGGAGGCTGCAGGGAAGCCGCATCCCAGCCTTAGGCCTCGGGAGAGGCCGAGCCAGCTACAGAGGGAATGCTAAATCCATCGGCTTTCTCCGCATCGAGGAGGTTTATTATCTAACATTACTCTTTTTTTTTCTCTGCCCTGCTGGCATTCTGCTTGTTAAATAAATACTTTTTTCACTTTCATCCAAGAAATTCCTTTTGTATCAGTGGGGGAGGGATTGCTGAAACCTGCCTTCTTACGAGATGTTCATTATGGGATGTTTCCTCCTAAACTTGTCTCAAACCGAGACACCGGCTAACTTCCCTTCAAGTAAATGTTTAAACAATAGTATCACACTGCTATTGAAAGGTAATATGCAAATGCAAATTAAAATATACTTAGTACTTAGTGCTCCAAGGGCTGTTTGTACCACACATGGTTAAATCTCACCTTTTAATTTCTTCTCAAAGATTAAAGGGAAGACTTTAACACTTCACTTTTGAACAACAGTAGCGAAATACAGTATATGAAATTTTAAAAGATGCTTGGCACTTGACTTTCCAACTAACTCCCAATGCAACAAGCGATACCGATTCATGATCCAAACTTAACATGACAATTTTATCTAAGGAAAGACACTGACCTCAGAGTAAGCCAAGGTAATATGCTCATATATCCCTTGATGATGATGGATAGCATCTTCCAAATCTTGCAGTTCTGAGGGAAGCTCCACCTCACCACAGGCTTTACACCATGAGTCCACATTGCTCATGTACTGCAACAGAGAAGAAACACTCAGCTTGATTTTAGGTTCTACCATTAAGTACACGCATGATGGTAACATACAGAAGGACATTCATCTGTGTGACAGATGCTGAAAAGACTTCTTTTAAGTGAAAAGTCTTCACAGTATTTCTCTCTGAAATAACCAAAAGTTTATACCAGAATAGAAGGAAATATTCAAGTCTGACTATACTTGTGCTTTTATGTATCTGAAACTCTTTGAGGTGTTCGGAGACAGGCAGGCTTGGCTGTATGTTAGCAGTCTTCGGAACCAATTTAACTGCTGGCAGTATGGATGCTTCAAGTTTACTCTTGCTCCTTTTCTTGACTTTGCAGCTAAGAAAACGTTTCCCTCACCCTGCACCTACCATTTCAGAAACATGAAAGCCAATTAAGGTCTTGTTTACACAAGGAAGTAAAACATGCTACAGCTTTCAAGTCCAGACCGTTGGTTTTTACCCATCAGCTTCCTGTGCAGATACTCATGGTATCAGGAGGTTTATCACCTCACCTCTTTTTAATCTTCAGAGAAAGCCGTGTTTCCTTGCACATGCACAGAAAGAATTACTGGTGAACCATTCACTTAAACACTCCATAGTTATCTTTTGCTGGAAAGAGGCTATTAGGGAAGCAAAGCAGTGTCAGGGCACAGTGATTTCACACCTCAGTCCCCAAAGAACTAACTTCTACATGCAGAGAACCACTATATCCATTTGGCAAGCTACTATGGCAGCAAGCATGTAAGGGATTTACAACTTGAGCGGAGGTCTCTCAGGACTAGCACTGAACTTTGAGCACACAGCTATGTCAGCATAGCCGCTCGAGTCAAGCCTTTCAGGGGAAATTGAGGATACTGCAACAGAAATCTCTTCTGCAGACAATTTAAGTGATCTCTGAAGTTTAAGCTGTCTTGACAGACAAGAAACTGCCATCACAGCTATATCCACAGCAGAAGTTCTGTCGACTTATTTTTCACAGCTAGGGGGCATGAATTTTACACCCCTGTTATGCTAGTAAAGGAAAGAGGAAAAAAGAATCTGTTTTTCTAGGAGTTTTCATAGTTGTTAAACCTAGTACAGCCAAGCACATGTGAGCTCTGCAAAGTAAATTTCCTCTATTCATTTCAAGTTCAAGACTCAAAGTTATGAGACCAAGCCATTTGTCTCATCATACATATATTAATTCTTGGAGCACATGTAGTCTTTTGTGGAAAAAGGAATTCATAGATCACTTCTGGTACTCTTCTACTGTTTGATAGCTGGGCAGAAGGGTGGTAGAGTACTTAGCTCTAAAATACTTATTTAGTTCTCATTAAGGGACAGTTTAAAAAATCTCTAATGTTAATAGAGATTAATAATGAACATTAAAAGAAGCTCCATGTGCACCAGTGAGCAGGCACTGATAGCTGGTGCAGTCTTCACTGTGTCTGATAGTAGGCAGCGACACTTACCTGTCACTTGCAAGAGAAAACATGCATTCATGAAGGGTGTGTTTTTTCTTGGGCTGCTTACTTTTTAATCTTTTTATGTAGGTCAAGCGTCACCAGTCTCTAAAGGGGTCATTCCTCACATTCCAAACCCTCTTTCCTTGAACTCGCTCTCCACTGTTAATGAAACAGCTAATATATCACAGGCAGGTATCTTACAAAGCAACTAGGGCAATCCATCGCAGCTAATCATAAAATGAAAACTGCAGAAGGGAAAATTAAAATAAACTAATCCCAGAAGATGCTGCACTATTTTCTCTCTTTCCTCCTGTTTACACTTATATTAAGTGCTAAAGAAGGTAACGCTGACCCTTGCTACAGCTGCCCAGCACACAATCACACAAAATTTAGTCCCCTGACTTCTGATGAGCATAATTTATTATTTTTGTTATGAAAAATGACAGCATTTGAGTCAAGGTATACCCACCTGTTCACATTTCATTCATCCCTCTTCTACATGTATGGTTCAAAGTGCTTAAACATAAACCCAAATGACCCAAGTAATTAGAGAAGCATCAATATTGACAAGGTACCGAATTGTGTCTATCAAACACTTCAAGCTGACTGGTGACTTTTCTATCAGAAAACAATTCCTTCACCTCATTTTTATGTAGCTTTTCTGTAAAACCTGCTAAAAGGACTTAATACAGGGGCATCATTTTATAAAATTTATATAATTTAGTCAGTCTAAGGACATTAAACCAATGTCACCACCAACATAATGAAAAGCAATGTGTATTTGCATCTTAATACATTCTCATTTCTAATGTCTAGATATTTATCAAGTTAAATATCCAAGTAGCAGAAATCAGGGAAAAACTGTCTTGAAATCAACTGCTCCACCTCTCTCTGTTTCTGAAGTTTTCAGCTCCCAAGTGCTTCCTTCATTCATTCCAAATTAGAGTTGTATCAAACATGAGACCTTTCCTTGGATATAGTTTAGCAAGGCAACTTGAAAGAAAAGTACCTACATACAGCACACCAGAGCTTCGTCAGCCATGCCCATCCAAGAGCCTCTGCTCTCCAAACACACCAGGGATGCACAGAGCAGACAGTCTACAAGATCAGTGGGTGACTCAACTGCACACACACAGCAGAGCTGAACTCCCTTGAGGGCAAAACATGCTTTTGCCATTACGCTTATTAACTTGGGGATATTTATTCCTATTTCCCCTACATATACCTCTTCTCTGGCAGTTACACACGGTTAATGACTTAATTAAAATAATTGGTATAGGCCTAAAGCTAAAATGTTTTTCTAGCATAGGAGGAATCTCTTATGGAATACTAAGTAAACATCTCCCACCACAATTTCAGATTCAGAAGACAGTTAATTAACTTCTCCACTTTCAGGCCAGTTCAACTTATGTCTTCTATAAGCAATTATTATGAGTTAAATCTTGACACTCGAGGACTGATAGGAGTTGAGTGGTGAGGACAGTAGAAGGAGTGATAGTTTCTAGATGCAGGAAAGGCATTATATCAATACTTAAAAGCCTTATATAGTTAAGCATGTCTGTCCACTTCGTTTTGATTCATATAGCTAATTTGGTTGTTTTATCTTGCACTGAAATGGGCAAAGAATTTTGTGGGAAATTTAAGGCCAGTGGGCTAAACTGAGGAGAACAAGGTCTTGTTCGAGTATCGAAATCGGCAGAAATAAATATTCTGGCTTTCTTGTCAACCTTTACACAATCACTTTCTTGCACTTTTGTCCAAAGCAAAAGCAAACTGCACAACTCACTGTTCCAGCACATAAACTTTTGTTGATGCCCTCCCTACTCACTAACCTGTTCGGCTTTTTGATGGAAGATGGAGGACATGTCCAGTAACGTGCTACGTTCATCCAAGGCTGCAGCAAATGCCTTCCATTCCTGTTCCAACTGACTGGCAATCTGTTTGATTTGCTGGGAAGCATAATGGCCAGACTCGATCAGGCGGTTTGCTACTGACATGATGCGGCTGATGTTTACATACACATTCTAAAGAGAAGAAGGAAGGAAAAATTAGTGCAAGTTAGCAGACCAATTAAATACAGAAGTGTAGTCCTAAAAAATTCTACTCTATCACAATAGTGATAAACAGTCTGGTTTTCTCTGGCAAGTTTATGCATGCCAAACTTTGGAACCTAGGTGTATACAGTAACAGTCAATCCATAACTGACAAGTGAGAATGAGGACTTGAAATAACCAGTCTAAAACTCATGTTAACAAGCACCTTAAGCCAATTTATATTACATGAAGACACATTATTACAATAAAGAGGATGAAATAACCGTATTTTACAACAACCTCAATAAAAATGTTTACAGACGTTCAACAAGACATTCAGACACACACAATATAGGAAAATTGAAGAATCATTACTAAACTCTTGATCTGTCCACAGCATACATGTGTGCAACATTTGCAAACCTTTACATCAACTTCTGAAAGTAACTTTTAAAGACAAAATAAAGAACTCTGAGCTGCAAGAAATTTAACTGTTTTACATTTTATTTTCTTGCTGCTATATTGCCTCAGAGCTAGCACTGAAAATTAGACAACTAAGGTCTAAGATCAAAAGTATTCTCTAGCACACTGGCACTAGTCATTGATGGCTTAGTCAATCTAAACTAATTTTAAATCAAGAGTTTCTGATTCCTGTGAAGTAAAACAAGAACAATTTTGCCACCAAAAGCTTTCTGAGCTACATGTGTATAACATGGAGTTGACACTTCCTTCAACTGGGCAGACTCCTACATATCTAGAATGAAGCTCTTAGAATCCCAGGACTGTTGAGGCTGGAGATCACCAAGCCCAATCACCAGACACTGAGCAAATCAGGTGGAACCATGATCTGCTGGCATCCAGCCATTGCCCGGAGCTTGCCACTGACTGGCTGGAGCAAGTGTTGCAGATGCTCCGGGCTTCACTGCCCAGACCCATCCGAGTGGCAGTAAGGACAGGTCCCTACTGATTGCAAACTGTATGCACGTATGCAAGCAGGAGCACACCTGACACAGCCTACACCTCAGCTGGGCCACTTAATCAACTGAGCACAGCACTATCGTGTTGGCTGCTTTTCCTTTCTGCACAGTACTACCTCTTACTTTTTTAGGTTATCCCACACATCTGTGCTCTGCTTTTTAAGCACAGCCAAACAACTGGCAGAGTACAAATCTGCTATTTCCAACAAATTTTAAAAGACTGGAGAGCATTTAGGCCTATTAAAAGTGTATGTAGCATAAATACAAGACTGCTAAATGAATACAGAAAGCCATTAGATGGTATTTACAGTTGTGAGAAGAAACAAGTGCCAAAAGAGAAAATAATAAAGGCTATAGTAGACTGCCATTTGAACTTTTTCTGTATCATAATAAAGCAATTTTGGAAATTCTGGAACAGCAGTTAAAAATGAAGGACATGGCACTATAAACATGAAGTAAAACAAATTAAAACTGAGCTGTGGTTAACACGTATTCATTTTCCCATGGCAATCAGGCTTCACACGTGTGGAAGAATACAGCCTGTAGCAGTATGAATATGAATTAAAATGCTGACAGTTGAACACTTTCCAAGCTATGTACACCACATTCCTTTCCTCAAAAAAAAACCAACCAAGAAAACAACTTACAATAATCTAACCCTTTTACCTCACTACGTGATATATCTACCAAAGTTTTAAGTGTCAGTATTTTAGAATGCAATGACCCAAAAATGAGATAGATGTAGTTAAGAAGGAAAAGAATCTCCAATAGCAACTCACTGCAATTAGACTGTCTTCAACTGACCCTTGAAGGTCAACAAATTTTGTTCAATTTCCTACAAGGACAAGCAATTCCAGCGTCATTATTATAAGACAACTGCATATTTTGCGCACTGCTTGAGAATGAGAAACACTGTTACAAGTGATCTGATGCTAATTTACCAGAGACTGGTATCTTATTCATTGTATGCATTTCCACCCTGGTTTTAGTTAAGGAAGCAACAGCTATGAGGGTAATAACTGATAAAGTCTTATTTAGTGGCCTCATTTACAACATGTGAATCTGCACAAAGCACCTGCAGCTTCTAAAAGTGTATCAACTGTCTCAAAGGTCAAAGGCTAATGTGATACTGCATTTCTTTCATTGTGTTAAACACATGACTATCGTAACAAGACTTAAAAGGTAACAATTCAAGTTACTGCATTACAGTGTGTTTAGTAAGAATACAAATGTACTTAGCATGATTATTTTCTCTCAAAATGCACTTTAGCCAGAAGCTGAAAGGACACCTTACGATATCTGGAAAGCTCCTCATTGCCTATTTTTCCTCTAAAGGGAGTATACAAATAAGAAGAAGTATTGCTCAGCAAAGCAACACAGATTAGTAGCCTAACTGCGCTGTGTCATTCTTTGATGAATGCCTGAAAGGCAAATACACGGGAAAAATACAGGTGACAGCCTACCAGCTTAACTGACCTTCTATCACACTCACACAAAATAAAGCTGGCAGGTGACCTGAAGGTTCCATTTCATTTCCTGATTTTCCCAGACCCACTTAGAAAATGTTTGTTTAGCTCCAAGATTTCAAACAAGCAGTAGTTTTCTGACGCAGACACTATTACGCGTTCAGTTTTAAATGCCATCAGCTCAGTGACATGGCCCATAAGCATCGTAAGTGGCACCTCTATACAGACTGTAGTGAGCTTGAACTATTTTACTGTGATAGAAAATAATTTAGCGATGGAATTTTCAAATCATCTGCCACTTCACACACAAATGACCAGCAAAACATGGTGTAGTATTAATGTATGAATTAACACCTGCTTTAATGATTTACATGTTCTCTAACATTTCTTCTAGTCTCATTTTTGAAGCAACAGTAAAACTCAGTTTGGGAATACAGACTTCAACGATGAGGGCTGCAGGACAACTAAAGGTAAAACCTGATCTATTCCCTTGAAAAAATATAAACTTGGCAACATCAAAGCTGCAGTTAAAGAAAGTGTTTAACCTGTTCTTCAACTACAAGGATCCTGTAAATATTCTCAGGTAACTATTTAACCATTGCTATCAGCACTGGAACACGTGCAATATAATTTCACCCTAACTTCCTTCAAATTTCTCATCTCTTTCCTACATTTTTCACAGTGGACCTGGGGAATCTTACTGCAATACTATATAGTCCACCACCAACACTACATTCTTTCCTCCTTTTCTTTTCACTGACCTTTACTTAATCATAGTAAATGCCCACGCCTTCAAACTCTCCCTACAGCCACATCACTTTCATGCAGATGTTTCCATTACAACACTAAGTACAGGGCTTTAAACTGGACCTAGTTCTCTAGTAGGACCAACTGAATCAGAGCATTTTCTTGACAAATCTGAAGTTCAGCCACCCCAGTAAGTAACAAGAGTGAAGTAAGATCTGCTTCTTTTCAGTAGCACCACTGTCTGTTCCTTTAGTTTGTGATTCATTGACATGAACGTACTTGTTGCTGTATTAACACCTCAGTAGCTGAGTGCTTTTTAAAACCTGTTTATTTGCTTCTTCCCTCTTAAGGATTGCACATTTAGCCTGTTCTATTTAGTCTTGCTGACTTTGGAGTGCTCCTCAGAAGCCAAAAATAGCTTGAACTCATTTTACCTTTTCAGTCTATTCTCAGGCTGGTGGCATCCAGACATTGTGTCTAAGCATTAACTGCTCTGGCACCAAAAAGATTCTCTTAGGGATGTACACACCTGTGGTCTCACTCTCATTTGCTCAAATCCTGAGGACCAAGGGCAGTCTAGAATTCACAAGATGCTTAAGTCTTTTTCAAGAGACAAATCTGCATGGTTACAAAAATACATATTTGAAGTAAAAAGAATCTCAAGGGTGAAAAACGTCAGTGGTACAAAGGAGGAGGAAAAAATTACACTGCCTCTGAGCTTAGGTGATTTTACCTCACCTGACTTCATGTTTTCATTTGTACCAGTCCCTGTGGGTGTATTTGACCAAGACATCTTTTTAACTTTTAACTCTATAAACCTAGTGATATTCAATCACTATGCTCATACTTTTATTTTAACATCCCAAAGCTCACACCAGTGCTCATCTCTGACACTCTCTTTTTAGATAGAATTCAGGATTTGATTACTACCTTGATAAAATGGTTTCGTGTATGCAAACAGCCTGTTCTGAGAACATTAATCAATTTAGCCTACAACTGACATTGGAGTTTTTGGGCTATGGTTAATAAATGTAACTTCTACTCATGGTCCTATCAACACTGAGACAAGAAGCAGTCATGGCACATCCTTTAATAGTAGCATGTGTCAGCTTTCTCCAAACAAAGTTTCATTTTGCCTGCATCACTCTTCAAGCATTTTTACCCTCCCCAGTGCAGGGAGAGGCACAGTTAAACTGTAATGAAAGCAAGGCCATCTGATGTAGCAAAAAGACCAGAAAATGTTTAAGCAGACAATATCCTCCTCCTCACCCGCATTTCACATGACTTCTTGCCTTCCTTGTGTCCCAGCAGATGTACAGAAAATGGCAGGAAAAAGAGTGGACAGACATATAATCAGCCTTTCCCACTCTTACATGCAAGACAGACTAATGGTATAATCGTGGGTACTTTATTCTCTCAGTTCAGAAACTTAATACATAATTTTTGTAACTGTAACTCCTATGATGCCTTACTTGAAACTTTCTCCCTTAAAAGGTACTAAAAACTTGTTCTGAGAAGTGAACCATTGGTTTAGTCACCCAAATAGGAACGTCAAGCTGAAACTGAGTATTGCTTAACTCAAGTAAATCTCCAGACTTGACAACAGCAATTTACTGTTGCTGAAAGCAGGCCTTTAAAATTGTACTGAAAATCCATCCCCATCTTTAGAGAGAAGAATCATTGAGAGTTTGTTTTTCCCTACAGTTAAGGAACATGGGATCTACTTGCCCTGTGAAGAGATAGCCTTGACTTTTATAAGTGCACAACTTCTCAAATTCCATGACAGGAAGTCACAAAACTATGGCTGCACCTGTGAACCGTCCTTCAGTCAGTAGCTCTTTTAGTCACATCAACCTCTATGTTAATCCATGGTAACCAAACATATGCCCCTCTTTAATGCACAGCACTACATCTATCCAGCTTTTCTCTGGGACAGATTCATTGCAGTGAGAACCAGTCTGTGTAATAAGCTTAAGACTTGAATGAACTTATTCCTGTTACCTTGAAGTGCAACCACATGAATACACAAGATTCCTAGATATACCATTTGCTAATGAAACTGGTGAAAGTTAAATCTCCTCCCTGGATGTATTCTTTACCTTTTTGTTTTATAACATTTGGTTTACACTTCCAACTATTTTGTGTTCTTACTGAAAACCAAGATTCTAAAAATGGCACAAAGCCATTACAAGAAAATTAAAAAAAAAAAAATTCAGCAAATCCTCTTTGTCCTTGATGTAACTAACTCTTGTTCATGACAGGAAGTAAGTAGCTTTCACAATGGTTTACATCCAGGTGGCTTGCTTCAGACTGGAAGACCAGATCAAAATTTTGGCATCTGACCCAAAGGCTGTCACTCTTTCTCAGACAAGTTTGGCATAAGCAGCTGCAGAACTTGCCCTCCACCTCTTGGAAACAAACTGCTACTTGGGAAGGAAGGGGACGTGAGAGACACAGCTATTGACAGAGGGTAGCACCTGCTGTGGAGGGGAGCATGTGCCCTGCAGCAACCACAATGTGTTGGGAAAAGCAGCTGCAACCTCAATTATCAGGGTTAAGCTGTGAGCAAGTGCAAGAGGTTGCATTTAGCTGCTTGGGGAGCATTTATCCTTTGAACAGTCCTTCCCTACCTCAAGTGAGCCTAAGAAAATTGACTAGAAAGCAAGATCTATTGAAGTCCAATTAGGGCCACAATGAAAAGCCTTCAAAAAAAGTCTCCTGCAATAAGTAAAGCTTATATATAGTTGTCTTCCTCCCTTTCTCTATTCCATCCAAACGAATTATTTCACATGGTTGTAGACAGGTTAAAAGTTAAATTCCACTTCTGGTGTTAGAATATTTACACGAGAGACCTTAAATCCACTTTGATTACAGCAGAGTTACACTGACAGGAAGAGTGAACAAACAGCAGCTTGTTAAGCACAGAGCATACGTGGAGAGTGGTCAGGGAGAAGCTGAACATGCTTGCAGGAGTTAAGACTGCCCAACATTTTTCCTGTTAAAAGCTAATGAAAAATAAAGCCTGCCAAAATTCAATCCGTTCACATCATTTTTTATGTCATGTTCAGTTTAATCTCTGCCCCTAATCTATATAAAAGGCTTTTGCCATTTAACCAAATAAAACCCAGATAATCTGAATGCTGCTTAAATCAAAACCAGGGACCAATCATTCTGAATTTACATTTTCCTGTTCTGTGGCAGAGAACCCCTTTTGGGGGGTCTATGCTACAGAAAAAAATGCAGCTTATTTACCCTTTTGAAAGTTCACATAGCCTAATTTGCCCCAAATTCAAACTGCTCCTTGTACGCTTTAGAAACCATTTTGCAGGCTGAGAAAAAGTCCCCTGTAATTAATGCATTTGACAACTAAAGGCAAAGGAGAGATTAACAGCAAAAGACTAATAGCAAACACAGAGCAGGAAGGATTATGCTGCATCGCTCAAGTGCTTCCTACTGTTGATAGCATCTTAGCAGTCTGAAAGAAGGGGAAAAAAATAAAAAAGTCATCCAATTTGAAGAAAAGAGGACAACAGTGACTAATATCAGGACAAGCTTATAGAAGAAGAATTTAACCTTTAGAATACAAGTCCAAGAATTGCCTGGAAGGCCACTCAAAATTACTAAGTTCCAAAAGTCATCTCATGTCAATGACACCTACTGTCATCCTGTGTTTCTTTCTACTCTACTTCATATGCAGAGCAGTGAGGAACAACAACAAGGTGCTCCAAAAGGCAGCAATTTCCCAGGCCATGAACCACACCTGATGGTCAAAACCATATATGATGTTACATAATTACCAAGTCCCCCAGCATTTGCTTTACTCTTTTCAGAAAGTTCATGTTGATTTTTTTCTTTTGAACTTTTGGAAACAGAGCTGAGTTGCAAAAGAAGAAAATGTGCCTGCTCTAATCGTGTCTTCTATTGTCTTACCTCCAGCTATACCATACACAAGAGCTGCCTTACTAGTCTTTCCATTACTTTAGCAAGACACATAACCTAGGTAAGTTTATTTTGCCACTCTCAACCTTCAGTCCTGTTCTACAGAAAAACTGTCTTGCAAGAGTTGATTATTTCAACCATACTTTAATTCAATTCCCATCCTTGGACTGCGAAGAATGTTAATTTGTAACAAGACTGGTAGTGTTCTTCCTTCATTGATCTGACAAACAGGAACTGGATTTAGGCCCAGACTCCCAAGGTTATTTAAACACCTACAATGTGTGAAGGACCTAAAATGTACTTGAGAATTTTGTTCCCATGTTCAAACAGCAATTCATGAAACTGAAAGTAAATAGCTTTCACTCACTGCCAGTTAAAATCCAAACTTTTTTTACAGCCTACTGATGATATTTGACCAAAAAATTGTTTGTTTTAGCTCCATTCTACTGTGCCAAAAATGAGAAGTGTCTTCTGAAAACCATGGAAAATTATTACACCAGCCTTAGTTACTTCTCAGAACGTTTAGTCTGAGTTGAGATCTATTCAGAAGATCCTGACAGATGCTTCTTTCAGAATGGAGAGCTAAAATCTGTATTACACATCAGTCTCTGAAATTTCCTACAAGACCCAAAATGGTGCTCAAAGACACATCCCAGGTTCTAGAAGCTTGGATGCTTATACTTGAGAGGTGCTGAGGTTGTGTTGAACACAGCCATTTGTCAAAACAATTTGCTTATCACAGTACCTCGGTACTTGACCACCCTTTATTTTCCTCTGCTGTGTTTTATAACTTCACCGCTCAAACACAAATTTGCACTACTTGTAAAGAAGGGCTGACCTGTGTCTACGTACTTACAAATTCTACCTTAACAGAGAACAAACAGCCAGCATGTCTGTGCTGTGCAAGGAGGCCTGTTCTTACCATACAGTTCATGGCAAAGTGATTGTGCTGTGTCTGAAGCTCCATCGTGTGGGGGTGACTGGTTCCAATCTCTGTGTAGCTGTTCAGAAACACACCTTTGTTGTGTGTGATCCAGTCAAACATCTACATGAAAATATTAAGGAAAGGAAGAAGTTCAATAATTTGTTATGGCAGAAATCATAGACAAGCAATGTAAGACATCTGTGAACACAGAATACAGAGTCTAAGGCAATGAAAATTAACATTGATGCTCTTTCCATTGTAAGTTACTGTACATTTTAACCCAATCATTGCTGAAATCTGTCTTTTTGAATCAAACTGCTGAGGCTGTTACTGTTATCTTTACAATAGGTGTTTATCTCAACAAGCTACAGTAATGTCATAAATCATAAACTTCATTATTACAAAGAAGTCATAGTAAACAAACAGACTTGGAGCACAGCCCTGAGTTGCCAAGCTTATACAGTCTCTAGTGTCAACACTTACTGACGTCAGCAGCTTAGCAGTTTAGAATGAAAATGGCAACTCATGGAAATTAAGTATAAATTCTTTCATGCTGATCAAGCACTTCAGCTGCAAGTTTAGTATTTTTACTTCTTAACTTTTACAGCAGATTTGAAAACAGCTATTCTATTTCTAGATGAATTATTAAAAGTATATGTGAGCACAGAGTTACATATTACCTTCTTCCAGAGAAATTTAAGCGTAATCTTTAAATATGCTTGTTTTTAAAAAGAAAAAAAGGAGTATTTTAATATTCCAATAAATTTTAGGAAAGACCTCATATGACAATGGCCATCAATGAAGGCACACAGGTATGTTAACAGTGGCACTGGAAAACAAAGTTTTCAAAGACCAAGCAACACAGCAAAGAGCTGTTTAATACCCCATCTGCTCACAAAAGTCTTGAAATCTTTGCTATATCCAAGCAAAAGAGACACACCTGCTCTCTGGATAAGCTGAAATAGTTTGTCCAGGAAAAAACCAGCAGCAGTAAGCAGTAAGTATTCATTTAAAGATTTTTCAAAATATGGTGGCTAACAGAACAACATTATCAAATCCAGTATTTATCCCAAGTCCATGACAAACTAAATTGTAAGTAGACCACAATATGGTAAGAACTGTAAACCAAACTTTTGAAGTTTAGATAACTGAGACAGCTGATCCCATACTCCTAAAATTTTAAGCTTCTTATCTAGAACTCAGTGAAGATGTGTTACAACATTATTCAAAACAGACACTGGTACTGCTTGTGACCACTCTTCTCTAGGTCACCTGAATTTGCTGCCTTCAGTCACTTAAAGGGCAATTCCAACCAGATTCCCTCCCACCTCATCTCTTTTTTGCCTTCTCTTCTCCTGAACCGGTCCAA
Organism: Gymnorhina tibicen; assembly: GCA_013399875.1. Classification (NCBI taxonomy): domain Eukaryota; kingdom Metazoa; phylum Chordata; class Aves; order Passeriformes; family Artamidae; genus Gymnorhina; species Gymnorhina tibicen. The sequence goes on along the minus strand of VXAZ01010409.1, from coordinate 1,126,005 downwards.
ATTTCTTACACTAAGTTGAGCAAAAGGAACACGTTTATTTCTCCCCATGCAATACCCTTTTTCTTTCCAACAAAGATCCCATCCTTTCCCACAGTAAAACACAGACATACACTGATAAAGAAGTCATGAGCTGTGAAATCTAATCTGACACAAGCAGTAAAAATAAGGGCTGCAAGTAGATTAAGGCAAGGGTCTTAATCCAAAAGTGAGTTGGGATACTACACAAACCTTCTTTTTAATCTTTTTTTTTAACGGGCTAATGAGAGAAAAACAGTCCCAGGTATGGTAGCTGCTGTCAACCTCATTTTGAGGTGCCTAATATTTCCCTTTTGACAGAAAGATGTGCTAATTTTATATAGACTTATATTTGCAATCAGAAACACAGAAAACACTGATAGGAGCTTATGCAACCATGTGGCAGGACAGAGGTCAATCCCACAAGCTCAAGTATTTCACAAGAAGTTTCTTAAAGCCCAAGTTATGTAAGCAATTTGATAAAACATAAGCAAGTTAACAAAATGTATTTTGATGGTGCTCACATGGTACTGAAAGATATGCTATAATGCAGAATAATTAATGCTGTAATGAAGTGGCTGCAAGGTTGACAAAATGCATTTGGGTCTGAAAGAGCAACACCGGACCAACAGCTTACATTATTTTCTAAATGAAACGGGTAATAATTTTATCTTTTTTTCAACTCTCTACATCTCCCTACTATTTTCAGCTGTATCCATCCAGTAAACATTTGCTTTAAATGGTACTTAAAAAAAAAAAGTTATTTTTTAAACACAGCAGGAAACATTAGTGTTTAAAGAAAGTCCCTGCGCTGAAATGATGAGGGTAAGGGAAAGTATGGGTGAAGAATACAAATGAAGAAGAAGAAGGAAGAAGTTAAGTTTTACATGTTTGTTCTGCTTCTACTCTTCTCCATGCATCTGCTTGTGACAGCTGCTGGAGAGCAGAATACTGGTTCAACACGGACTGTTGGTCTCATGCAGCTCAGGCAATCTTATGTAAAATACTTTAAGAAATCTGAGTGCTTTAAGAACTCTGACAAAAACCCTACTTACCACTTGACTGCATAGTACAGTTACTACTACTCCCGGAGAAAAACTCCCCACCTTTCCTTAAAGCTATTTGTTCCACAGTAACAAGTCAATAATAAGTGATTGCAAAACCATTCTACATGAAAATAGACCTTATTTGAGCTCATCTAAAAGCGAACTGCCTGCCATACTTCCTCTTCAAATTCCATGACAATCAAGGGCTTTCTCATTTGAAGGGACTGGTTAGCCAGAAACATTCTGAAAACACTCAGTTCCCTGTTAATGACATATGCACTGTCAGAAGAGATATATCAGTTTTTAGCCTGGGACTTCAAACCCTGCAACAATGAAGCAGTTCCCCACATCAGCCTCTTCGGACTTTGTTGCCTGTCACTCACTTCCCAAAGATCACTCAAAAGAAAACCAGTGTAGTCCTTCCTTAGTCATCTGTATTTATAAAGTATACAGCATTCATCTTTACTTGATGCATCTGTCTGGAACAAATGCTTAACTAAATAAGCGCTTTGAAGTCATTAGCAGTTAAAATTTTCTTTGGTAAGAGCTTCCTGTACTTACCTATGCCCTTTACTCCAGAAGACCCTGAGTGCCCCTCAATCAAGAAGTCCCTTATTTCTCATTAAAAGGCTAGTGATTAACTTCAAAGACAAAAATTACTATTTTCAGTTACCCTTGGTACGTTTTTCAAGTCCGTCAAGTATCAGCCATTCATACTCTCCTTGCTCAATCCTTACCTTTTCAGCATCCTGCTCAAACAGCCTGAGCTGAAAACATTGGTCCAATTTCAATTTCCGCACATGCCACATCTGATGCAGATGCTGCCGTGTTGAGTGCAGCCTGTCCAGCATGGTGGATACTTTGGGTAAAAGGTTCTGTAAGTCTGCATTCCCTGACCCAGAGTTCTTTTTGGGAAAGCTGTCACTGCTCTGTATCCGCTGGAGCAGCTTTTGTCCTTCCACATCAAGGTCCTCGATAGGGGCCTTAATGACTTTCTTTTTTAATTGTGAATGCTCCTCTATCATATTGCGAGCACCTTCCAGGTCCTGAGGCATTTCCTTTTTTGACAATATATCTTGCAGTTCCTCCAGTCTGGACAGCATATGGGTTGCATTGCTAATGTAGTCCTCAAAGGCAACTCTGATTTCTATCCACTCCTCATGGTTGTATTCCAAACAGCCATCAAATTCTGGGGTTAGCTGAGAAGGATCAACTACTTTGGTAAGGCCTTCCAGAGACACCATATTTGTCTAAAAAATAAAAATGGAAAGAAAAAAGCGCTGTTACTGAAATGAATTTGAAATTTCCTTGTAAGTTTTTAATTTTCTCTTCGTAAGAATTGATTATTTTTCTCATGAAGTCCACACGACAACTTTTCTCACATATTTCAAGTATCAATTCTGATCAGCAGAAGACAGGAGGTCTTGCAGGTATTTCCCCACATTTCTTTCTTACCTCACTACATTTAAGAACAAAACAGCAACCACTCTTTTGATTACTGTTTTGATTAAGTTTTGACTTTGTGTATTGCAAAGCTGCAGGAGGATAACAGCATGGTTCATTCAGCTGATTTCCTCTGGATGCTGGAGATATCACAATTACCATAATGCAGACTAAGATAATAAAGAGACAAAACCTAAGTTTTTACCATTAGGGGGAAAAACCTAATTCAATCTTTCTTCAGCTTACAAAAAGAATATAAACAACAACATGCACAATTACCTAGCCTAAGTACAGGAAGAAAACCACCTTCCTCCTAGCACCATCGGTCTAAAGTACCTCTCCTTTCAGGCAGAATATAATTTATCTGAGAGTTTTAAACGTACTGATCATTAGTGAGGACACTTAAAACCACAAAATAAATATAATTTGTATACCACAGGGGAAATTACCTCAAACTCAAACTTAGAGCTGCCAAAGTTAGTCCTCTGTTTCTGCCAGAAATTGTCTGGCTTGATTATCAGTGCAACATGAATACAACATGGAAAAGATTCCTGTAAAATCTTCAGCAGAGGCTTTATGGAGTCCCATTTTGACCCACGCATATCTACAATGACGGTGAATCCTCGTTTACACACTTCCTCACTGCAGAAAACAGAAGAAAAGGTTATCAAGCAAGTGTTTCAACTTCTAACCCAGCACTCCACTGCACCATGCTGCCTAATGAACGTGGTCTCCTCAGGGTCTCACTGCTAACCATACACAGCAGATCTCCCAAACCTCTCAAGACGCTTCTTTCATGCCCATGCCAAACTCCTTGCGGGTGATAGCTTTGTATCGGTTGCTGATTTGATATTCTGCCATTATCTTCACTTTCATTGTCACCGTTTATATTCATGATGACTCATAGTCCAGTCTTGTTTGTCCCTCACCTTATACACACAGTAAACATACAATTTCCTAAAGCAGCAATATCTAATTCATTTACAATTGACCAATCAGAACACACACACACACACACTTACTTGACTGATGATAACATTAGTGTCTTTCTAATGATTGAGGGGATCCTCTAAAAGACAAAAGATGGCAAGTTGTTCTTACCTACCACTTTGCAACTTTTTCAAACTGTCTCAGATTTAGAATCATATTATCTGAGAGAGTCGGTAGAGGAAAAACAGCCATTTATTGACAATTTCTTTTGTAACAGGATCGATTTGTGAATAGTTAATGGACAACACAGCATTTTATGGATGTGAAGAAAACCACATCAATCTGTTTCTACAAAATTTGAGCTCAGTTTTGCTGTCCAAAAGTTGACAGACCTTATACTCAAATTCTCCAACACCTCCTCTGAGAATGGAAGATTTAATTTCTTTTCATCAATACCTTCTGTACATTTAATTCTTGCCACTGATCAAAAGTGACAATCACCACCACCAGAAATTCTGATTTTCTGCCAGCAGAATTTGCTACATGACCTTGTAGAATGACCATAGGAAGGAAAGTATTTCAAAACCAATGCATCATAGCCAACAGACTATCAAAAAGGACCAAATGTCCATTGTTTGAGTATGAGTCACTTTCAGGGATGTGACTAATTCAAATGCCATTCTAGAGTTCATGTGGTGAGGTTTTCAGAGTGTCCAAGAGGCAGGGAAGCTTCACTGGCATATTTTACACAGTGTTATTGACCACATTGCAGAAAGATGGATTATGACTGACACAGGAGATCTAGAAGAAGTGATAATATGAGTTCCTCTGAACTGGAAGGTTTTTTTAAGTTTGAAAAGTTTAAAGCTAGGGAAAAGAAGAAAGAATAAACATCCCACAACACTTCAAAAAAGGAGTTTGTTATGATAAATGCTGGCTATAGGAATGCCAAAAATGGCAATGGCAGAAGCAAAATATATTAAAAGTAACTGGCTTGGCATACTTGTAGACTACAACGTACAATTTTCTGACCACTGAAAATGTTTTCTAGGATCCTCATAGGATTCAAGGACAAAAACAACTATTGTCTTAAAGACAGACCCATTACTGAAAGGCCAAATGGCAGTAGGAGTGCTGCTCGGCCAATCCTTATCCCAGCACCAAACTGAGGATTGCACGAGGAGTGCTTGCCACTAATTCACAAGGCATGCATCTACTGGGGTGTCCAAAGTGGTCCCTCATGGTGTGATGCAGTGCAGGTGTGTCCTCTGTCATGGAGAGCCATCATCTCACATAAGCTGAACCCCTTCTGGCCAAGGATCAGAAGATTTGTTCTAGGGAGGCTTTAGTCAGAAAAGGTCCTGTGTTGGTAAACCTGAACTACACTAAAATACCTGGTCCACTCAGTGGTGATAACGTAAGTTTCGCTGTATTTTTAAATCAGATAAATTGTAAAATCAGTAAAATTGTGAGACTGAGTAAACTTAAGCTTTTAGATCTCTTGCTAGACAACTGATACCCGTGATTCTTCAGCTACATCAAGTAACAGCACTGCAACAAATAACAGACAGACCAAAAGTTTGGGGATATTTGTACCAATTGGAACTTCTAATCAGCTAGAGTTGCATAATCAGCCCCTTAAACATGACTTGTATGAAAACAAGTCTTGCTTTTAATAAAGCTCCCTTTATTCTCAAAAGTTTGCCATGCTTAAAGAGTATAAAACATGCCCTAACTTTCTTTTAATTTTAAATCTATTAATGCTGAACTAACATACACCTTTTGCCAGAGGAATACTGTTTCTTGCCCCAATTATCTCTAAAAAAATTCATGGACACATTTTGATGCACATTTATCTATTAACTTCTCTAGCAACTTGAAGCTCTAGCTGGCGAGAATACATCTCACCATTCAAATCTGGGAGTAAAAAATTTCAAGCCTTCTTCCTGTTCTCCTTTCTCTACGTCCCTCGAGTCCCCCAGTTAACTTTACAAAAAGGAGGCCATGTACACTCTCAGTCAGTGCCTTGAAGCTGTTTTTATGAAACCACGTTTCTCAGTCTGAAACTGCCATTTGATTATATCAAGTGCAAAGACTATCTGTAAATTAGCACATTACAGAAACATGGAAGATACTGCACTCAGGGATGCTGTGCAAGGAATTTTTTTCAACTGTAATGACCACTGCTGCTTCAGGTCGTAGACAAACATAGTCAAGCACAGTCAGCATTGCTCCAGCCTGCAACAAATGCTGGCAGGTTCCAAGATGGACCTAAAGCCAGAGTCTTAGGATCATTTTTGTCCCCAGCTTGACTACTACTGAAAGCAAAGTTCTATATGAAGGAACTCTTTTTAGATACATATAAAATACATAACTTTTTTTAAAGTATCTTATATATATATAACTTCATACATATATATGGGAGTGTATATATGCACACACACACAAGCACTGGATTTGACTTGTGCCAATTTATTTAAACAGCTCACCACAATTCATAAGTTAAATTGCTGATAATGCAATGCTATCAGTACTTTCAAAGATCACTCCACAGGTTTATCTGAGACCTTTACAGGCAATTTCTCATACCTTTCTCCTGGTTATTTCTGTGCTGTATCAGGACAGTATTAGTTACCTAACACAAATAACAGTTAGGAGTGTTGTGCTAACCGCACTCCACACAAGACATATGGTGAATGATGACCAGCATGTTTCTAATTATTGATGTACTGAAAGCCTTTGAGTTGTATTTGCAGTCTTCAACACAGCAACACGAATGTGGCATGGCAGTGTTGTTTCCAAAACACAAACTACTTCCAGCTAAAGCACACCAGCCATTCTGCCAGCAGCCTTTCTTTTACAAGGCAGAGTAATTATTTCTCTTCCAAAAAGCAATTTGAAAATAGCAAATGACAAAACTTGGTATTGATTTGCTCATGTTATTTACTCATTCAGTCTTCTAGCTTGTGGGAGAACTGCAACATAAGCCATTTATTTTGTTATACAGCCTTAGAGGTTATCAGACCATGGCTTACCTAGGAATACATGCTAGATACGAAATCAGTCTTCTAAGGTCTTCCTGCCGTATTCTGTCATGATTACTACGAGCTGGAAACGTTAGAATGGGACCTCCACGCTTATCTCTGCCACCTGAAAAATTAAAAATGTTAGAAGACCCCACAGCATAACATAATTCTTGTTTGCAGAACTAGTCTTCAGTATCTACTTTTGAAAAAGTGATTTCAACTTAAATGCCAACACTGTCATTTTGAGACCAACTTAAGACTGAATTTTGGGAGTATTGATCAGCATATTGTCACAATTCCTACAATGAGAAAGCAAATGCTAAAAAAAAATTGAAACAAAGAATTACCAGAGCATTACACTTATACATTACAATCACCTTCAAGTTTGACTGGTAGTGTGACACCTCCAGCAACGGCACTCTGTTAATTTTTGACTCAGCAACTGTACAAATTTAATTTAAATATAGAATTACGCTACTTTGTAGGCAAGTATTTAGATGATATGGCAGCAGAGAGCACAGCTGTGGGAGGTATGCCCAGGTAGAGGAGCTCCTCCGCTTGGTGACAGCGCACGGGGAGGAGGTGAGTAGGTTGAACACAGATGGATCATTGTCATAGGAGACTCCCTTCCAAAGGGAACAGAGGCCCAGTGTGCCAACTTAACCCACTTCTTCACGAAGCCTGCTGCCTCCCTGAGCCCAAGGTTAAAGATGTGATGAGAAAGCTTCCTACCCTGGCATGACCCTTGGGAAAACCCATTACTATTAACCTATATTCCAGGGAGGTAGCAAGAAATTGCAGTAAGAAGCCCAAGGGCAATCAAGAGAGATGTGATGGAAGTCTCTCCCTGAAAGCCTTGGGATGACTGACTGGGGGATTGGGAGCACAGGTAGTGCTTTCTCTATGCTTCCTGTTGCAGGGAATGATAAGGGAAGAAATGGGAAGAGCCTTCAGATCAATACCTGGCTCCAAGCCTGGTGTCACTGGGAGATTTTTGGGTTTTCTCATCATGGGTTGGTTTACATGACACTGAGCCTGCTAGTGACAGACAAGGTACACCTGTCTCAAAGGAGGAAAAGGATCTTTGCACAGGAATTACCAGGGCTCACTGAAAGAGCTTTAAACTAGACTTGATAAAGCCATGCTCGCTAGAGATCAGCCTGGGGGGCAGCACACCAGTGTTTGAGGAATGGTGAACTAGCAAGGTCCTTCAGTCTGTCATCTCACAGGAGGCAGGAACAGAGATCCAAACAGCAGCCAAGACTTAAGAGACATTGATGTGTCAGAAAGCATGGAAGCACCTGAGAATGGTCACGCAGGAATTAGGGCTTCTGCCCCAAAAAGGGTGACAGAATTAATAGCCCAACTAAGTGCATCTACACCAATGAACATGGCTTGGGCAACAGACAGGAGGAGCTGGAGGCCATTGGGCAGCAGGAAAACTGTGACATAGCTGCCATCATGGAAACATGGTGGGATGATTTGCACAACTGGACTGCTGCAATGGATGGCTGTAAACTCTTCAGAAGAGATAGGCAAGGAAAGAAAGTCAGCAAGGTAGTCCTGAATGTTAGGAGTGTTATGATTGTCTAGAGCTTAATGACGGTGCCAATGAAGTTGAGTGCTTACGGGTAAGAATAAAGCAGAAGTTTGCAGGTGATGCCAGGTTGGGCAGGAGTGGATTGATGGGCCGAGGTCAGTAGCATGAGGTTGAACAAGGCCAAGTGCCGAGACCTGCACTTGGGTCACAGCAAACCCAGGCAGTGCTACAGGCTGGGGGAGGAGAGGCTGGGAAGCTGCCCAGTGGAAAAGGACCTGGAAGTGCTGATTGACAGCACCTGAACAGGATCCAGAAGTGTGTCCAGGTGGCCAAAAAGGCCAAGGGCATCCTGGCCTTTATCAGCAATAGTGTGGCCAGTGGGACCAGGACAGTGATTGTCCTGTACTCGGCACTGGTGAAGCCACACCTCGAATCCTGCGTCCAGGTCTGGGTCGAATCACTACAAGGAGGACATTGAGGTGCTGGACTGTGTCCAGAGAAGGGCAGCAGAGCTGGTGAAGGGTATGGAGCACAAGGCTGATGAGGAGCCTCTGAGGGAGCTGGGATTGTTTAGCCTGGAGAAGAGGAGGCTCAGGGGACACCTTATTGCTCTCTACATCTCCCTGAAAGGGGGCTGGCAGTGGGGTGAGTGTTGGTCTCTTCTACAGGGTAACAAGCAACAGGATGAGAGGAAATGACCTCAAGTTGTGCCAGGGAATGTTTAGACTGAATATTAGGAAAAATGTCTTCACCAAAAGAGTTGTCAAGCATTGGAAAAGGTTGCCCAGGGAAGTGGTTGAGTCACCATCCCTGGAGGCATTTAAAAGACATGTAGATGTGGCACTTGGGGACATGGTTAGTGGTGGGCTTGGCAGTGCCAGGTTAAGGGCTGGACTCAATGATCTTAAAGGTCTTTTCCAGCCTAAATGATCTTGTAATTCTATGATTAATTACTAGGAGTATTAATTGGTAGGAGAATTTAGGTGTATAATATTTCACACTCAATACATACATTAGATTGAGTGGATGGAAACTATTTAAGCATTTAATTTGTATTTTTATCCTGTTCTGGTTTGCAGATGCCCAATTGTCAGTTTATAGTTTTTAACTTTGTTAGCAACACAGGAAATTCTGAATCCACTTAATATATAGGGCAAAAAATCTGACTTAAGTGGTTCCACTTAAATGCATTCATCTCAGTCATAAAATTGCACAGACTTGCTGTAGTTGAATAGTAAAATATAATTTTATATCCAACCCCTTGCTAGTGACAACAAAATGTTACTATTACTAAACACCAAATTCAAGCCCAGTAGGCTGTCTTTAACAACACATCTATAATAGCACAGACAGATTCTTGCAAGCTAAATTTCACATATATGTTCTCAACCACAGCTGTGTGGACTGTTTTCTCCTGTCCCATGGAAACGCAGAAAAACATTATCTTCAGCCCAGAATTTCTCATTTCAAGTGAGCTTCTCATTGTAATTCCATGTTGCTAAACAAAGTTTTTAAAAAAATCACTTAGAAAGGAAGGCCAAGAGAAGATAAAAATAAATATAAAAATAATAAATAAAACCAGTCACCCAAAAATGCATCCCTATCCTCTCCAACACAGTCAGTGTGTGCTTGTCAGAGACACTGAACCTGGCTGTCAAAGTCTCTAGAGATGGTCTACACTGGACACGCTCCCTGTAAGACACCAAATGAAACTCAGAAGAGGCAAAAGCATCTTTGAATCTCCGTCAAGCTACAATGCCAGAAAGCAAAACTTAAGAGGAAATTCATATCCTTATCTTCCATGACCCTCTTACGTGGGACATGAGATGAAACGCTGAGTTGTTTCATTTTAATGGAGAAAGGCAAGTCTTGACCATCCTGACTCACTTGCCAAGCAGAGAGCTTTGAGGATTTTTACACAGCAAATGACAGAAGCCGTAAGAGAGAGGAATGATAAATGACAAGACAGAGTCCAACAGCCCAGGCCCCCGCTGAGCTCCAGAGCCATCGCTGGGCTCCAAGGCTACCAAGCATAGTCAAAAGTCTGCTACAGCCCTGAATGCTCTCTCTCCTCAATGCACCACAGGCCACTACCTTCAGATCTTAAATACTTGTTTCAACTGATAAGTGCTACTGATTCCAGCCCCCCAGAAAAAGTAACTCAATTGCTCAGGGTGGATATTCTTTAAAAAGCAGCAGCTAGCAGGCAAAAGCATATGCTGAATTGTCTTTAACATTCTCTAAGCATTTTAAGCAAATGCTTTGTTACATGCAGTCACCTCAGAGCAGTCCTCTCCCACACTGCAACTCCTGTATCATGCAGTTTTTCAATATGGCAAAAGAAAGAAATCCTTATTCTTTATGTCATTCTGGACGCCACTTCAGTTGGCTCCAGCTCCACATATGTCACAAAAGAAGCCCATTTTTAAAACTGGTGCTTAAGTTTCTGATAAATCATATCCTGAAACTTCTGTACATCAGAGACAAACTCTGTTGTACAAACTCCAGGTCTGGATGAGTAATGAAGAAATTAATACAGCCTTGATTTTAGATGAATGGAACTTCACTATCCAGTCTTAAACCAGATAGCAAAATTGCAAATAATAAAAAAGAAAAGTCCCTAAGACTTGGGATTTTTCATCAGCTCTAATGACAGCTTTCTTAGGCCTTTTACAATAACTAACTCTCATTTCCTTTGTTCCTGATGCTCCTGTGTCATACACAAACGGGAAGGTTAAAAGCAACAATGCATGAGGCATCAGTGGGAATTTCCTGTCTTGCAAAAGCCTTTATCCAACTCAACCCCCTGTTAGTCTTTGTTTAGCAAAAACATATTAAGCTACTACTGCTTTCATCGGTAAGACTTCCATTTTAATCCATTTCCTTTGATACACCACCCCACCCCACTACTGAGATACTCTGTTTATGCCAAAGTGTGTCACACAAACATCTATCCCATCAACTCACATGAGTCACCTAACATGCATCATTTCTGTTTGGTGCACATCACTAACAGCAGTATTCTCAATGGTGTCCAAATGGCACAAAAATCCAACTGGCTGAGTAGTGCAGCTTTTTTAAGAAATGCCTTTTTACCTAGTGACAAAGTACTTAGGTAAAGAAAGCTAAACAGTTAGCTCTTATGGCAAGACAAGTTACCGAGGCCTATTTCCTCATATTAAACCAAGATAACTGCACGTCGTTAGAAAATGCTCTCCTGGTTTAGGTATGTGTAGAGACGTAAGAGTTTTGCTCTTTTGACAGGTTTCAGTTTAACTTAACAAAAAACTTGTATCCAAGACTCTACTCGTACTACAAAGAAAAGCCTAGAGATGTAACTATTTCAGGTGGTAAGACACCCAATACTCAAGCAGTTTACTTCCCAGTTAGGTGACAATCTCTTCAGCAAACCAATAGTCTCCCTTATATCTTTGTGTTCCCAGGTATAAAGCTTGACAGTTCTAGCTCCACAATGGCTAAGTCCCAGTGGTGGTGGTACTTCTGTTGGGGGAAGGGGGAAAACACACTGAAGAGCATTGTTGTTGGTTGTTGCACTTAAGGATTTCTTAAATCATTTGCACAACTAATGTATCTCATTCCATTTGAGTTTCACTTGCAGTGGAAATGTGAAACTATGGATTTTGGCAGTTCTGGCCAGTCTTTTTGCCCACAGCTGTTTGCTCCATTCTTCCATCAGGAGTTGCTACCTTCACACAAGCGAGCTGGCAACCATTTATTTCTGCCAACACCTCTTCTGTTCTGGTTCACAATCCATCATCTCCCCTTAAATTTATCTTCATCTTTCATTTGGTCCATTTCACCTTTACTGAATTAATGCCTTTCAGAATACCATCTGCTTACAAATTAACATTAGAAAACCCCATCATTTTTCAGGTCCCTTCTAAGGGGTCTAAACTAAGTACTGGACAACTTGAAAATACAGAGGTTTTGGAGTGAAAACTGACTTCATTTTCATTCAATGTCATATGACAAGGTCCAAAAAAGAGTAATGAGGGATTGAAATATTGTGCTTAACCCACTTTTCTCCTCTTCCTTCCCTCCAAAAACAGAGTTTTGAGCAAGCCTTCATCAGCTCTACAATTCCCAAGTTACCATGCTATCAGGAAAACTGGCTCTGGGCAGTCTTACTCATTACAACTGCCAGGAACTTTTAAGAAAACAACAACAACAACAACAAAAAGAAAACGAACAAAGAATTTCACCCACGTCACACCTTTTTGCTTTGCACCTCCACTTGACTAGGCAGAGTGGACAGGATAAAGTACTATGTATTACATGCTGTACTTGCAAGCATCAGCATCCATGCACAGCAAATCTCTTTAAGAGTACAACTGCAGGAATAATTTTATGTGTTTTAATATTTACAGACAAGACCTCTACTTTTGGCATTCTTGATAAACTATCAAAAAAACCCCCTTTCAAATATGAGACTGTCCTCTAAATCATTTGACACTAAGATTATGGCTGAGATAATGATGGTGTTTAATCCCAACAGAAAGTCACACCAAAATGAAGTTTACAAAAATAAACCTCAGCCCATCATTCCATCACGTAAAGTTATGTATGAAGTTATAGACTATGTTATGATACTAACTCATATAAACCCCACTTTTAAATCCTCTGCTATTCCTTGTTCAGTAGTAACCAACCAAATTCAGTGTATATGCTGGAACTACCCAAAAACACATCCTAACTCAGTTCACCATAAAAATACTGTGTGCTTCAAAAGATAGGCAACTGAAGTTCACTTCTGCAACAGCATATTCTCCAGAATATGCTGCAGATGTAATAAAGGCATCTCTGTAAAATTCCTCATCAGAAGAACCAGAAATAAGAAAAGGAATATGACTTTGGTACAGCAGGTTCTAAGTTGTAAATAATTCTGTTAGATATGCAGGCCAGGGGGAATGCAGGACTTAACATGACCAAAACGACAACTAGCAATGTTCCACATCCAAGAAAACACATACCTTCTTTATTACTGATCCTTTCAAAATGCTTATGCCATGTTTAGGATATCCAACAGGAATCAGTGCTGCCCTAGCTCTCCATGAATTTTGCAATCATATTTAAAGTATTTAAAATACCATTTTACATGCTACTAACAACACAGTTGGGCATTCTACAAGATAAAATAACTGTACCTGAAAGGTATGCAACTTTTTCTTTTAAAATTGGCAATACTTCCATAGCCTTCATTTCATCATTTTTGCGAAACCCTGAAAAAAAGAGAAAGAGAAGATAATTAGTCAAAAATTCAGACAAGCCCAGCGTCTATATTTAATGAATTCACTGAAAAACATATACCTTTGGAATACATTCTGAATGTATTACGGTTATAGGAATATAGGAATTATAGGAATTAAGATAACCTTACAATGGTTATAGGAATTAAGATAACCTTACAATAAAAGTCTGCCAAAAAAATAAACTAAACTTTAGAATATATTAATGGACAAGTCGTCACTTTGACTAACTTAATACAAATGGCATGGCCTGTTAGCAAGCCTCAGAACAAAACAGAATTAGCCTTTTTCATCAGTAAATAAAAACTATCAGATGGATCCTGTATCTTATATGCATTCCAAATCCCACTTTCATTTTTTTGTCCAGCAGGAAGGAAGAGTATCAAGCTATTAAGGGTAGGTATGCTCAGAACAATTACCAGTTAAAAAAAAAAAAAACAAACAAAAAACCCCACTCAAACCACACAACAATAAAGACAAACAAACAAAAACACCCAAACAAAAAACCCCACTAAAAAAACCCCAACCCACCCAAAAACCACAAAAAGACCCACCAAAAATCCCCAACACAATATATTTACATGCAACTTTTCTTAAATCACTTCTGTAAGCAGAATTCTTTTCTGCTGCCTGACAGGAGCAGTGTTTTGCAACTGAGAGGACATTCTGTCATACTAACTCTGTACATACATGGAGTATGAAACAGTGCCCAAGGTGAGTGATTACAGTCAATGCTGCAAAGCAGCACATCACCAGCTTGTCCCTCCCTCTCTGCTTCCTATTTCTACTACTCTAATCCTGGGGCCAAATTCTAAAGTTCTTCCTTCTTTGATAAGGAAGATTTACCTTGTATTTCACCTGTACAATACAGAATGGGTCATGATTAGGCCAATTTTGTTCATCTTACAGTAACTGGATGACATATCTCCAGCTAACTTATCCGTACAACCTTTCCTGGTCTGTTTGGATTCCCATATTGTTTAAAATAATCCCATATCCGAAGAAAGTATCTCTGCTGGGTTAAGTGGGAAGCGCGTTGCTTCTCTGTAACTATCGAAGCACAAAAGTGCTGTTAAGACTCTTCCTCCTCAAAAACATCCAAATGTTTCATATCCTTTGGTCTCAGGTTCTGAGCTTAAATGAAAAAGCTGTGCATTTCTAAACTAAAACTTGAAGGTATCAAACTGGTGTCATCAAGTAACCGAAGATCTGTACTCAAGGGCATCATAAATGAAAATTACATCACAGGTTTTCTACTCCAGACAGCAGTACTGAGACTTCTGTGCCACTACAGTACCTAGATATGGGCACTACTCTTCAAAACAGACCCAGGATGCACCAAACACAACACCCAAGGATCAAAGATAGTCAGGTGTTCGTGTGTCATCATTTATGCATCTGTTTCACCTGAAGAACTGCGGGAAGACATGGTGGCAGCCCTCAGAAAACATAAAGCCTAGTGGTGACAAAAGCTTGCTAAAATTACAGCAAGAGGTTTGCTAGATGGCAGGAAATTTTGTAAAGGAAAGAACTGTGAAGCAGCCTGTGGAAGACTACGGCCTATCCATGACTGGGGATTTTTAAAATATGTGTTCAGATAAATGTCTGTCAGCAATGGGTCCCTCAAGTTCACCATAACTGAAGTGTTCAACCAGGGCATTGTCTCAGCACTCACAGAATGCAAACAAAAGAAAACAAAACAAATCAACTTCCAGCCAGATGGAAGTTCCCTGGCTAGTTCTCTGTTTTTCCATGAACACCACAGAACAAAAACAAACCCAAAATTCAGTACACATTCTCAGAAAGGCTAGACCAGGAAAACTGGTTCCTTGGGTAACCACGCAGCATGGAGCATTTCTACATGATGGACAGTATTTTGCAATTACACAGCAACTCCAGACTGGCAAAGCAGTGCGGGGTTTACTTTCATGTTTGCGCTTAGGCTCTCAAGAGTCTAAGACACAGCCAAAGGAACCTCGTGCATTATTACTCCTCCAGAGTGCTGACTGGGTTATCAGCCTTTTACTGAAACTGCCTACAGTTTTGTTCCTACTATGTTTCTGTTTGTTATGGACTAAAGCTCTTAACAACTTTTAAAAAAACCTTGGGCTTAAATAAATCACCTAAAAACACAGCAAATACCCTTTTCCACCTTGAAATATTTGGGCTTCAGTTGACTTCTAAGGCATACAGGCACACTTCCAGGGTTAAATATTTTTTTAATGTGCTTTGAGCTACCCACCATAAGCTTAATGCCAATTTAGCATGCTCAGCTTTCATATCAACCATGGCAATTCCTTTTCTTTACAGTAAATTTGGAGGTAGAAAACACTTTCTCCTCACCTAAAAAGCATGCAGAAACTAGTGCCGTACTTTGCTGTCTCTCTTAGCTCAAAATTACCCAAGACACTGATGTTACCGCAATTGCTTGCTCAGATTTCTAAGCCCTTAAACTACTCCACCTCGGATGATGATGCGCAGTAGCTGCACGTTTTACTTTGCCTGTGGCACGTAAGAATCGAGAAACATTTAGCTAACATTTCTCTGACTATTAAGGGGCCGCTCAAGGTAAACACCCTAGCAAATACGTTAGTGCTTGGCTCATGTTCTGCATCTGCATATCCTTAAGGCTGACTGCCTTGGATTATCATATTCCTGCTGCTCTAAACAGTCTATTTTTATTCCAGTTCTGCAGTGTTAAAGCTTAACTGAAAAGACTGAGGGGATTACAAGAGATGAAAGAATGCTGGGAAGCAAAGAGGGTGAATACAGCAGGAAAGTATCATTTTTATCTCCAACGAAGCAAAAATAAAACAAAAACCAGCCATAGAAGCAGGTCTTAAGGACTTGGGGTGGGTCCTCCCTCCCCCTTTTTAAAGCCTCTTCTCCACAAAACATTTGCGGATGTGCGGATTTGAGGACTTAATTAAAAATAAAAAAAATTAAAAGGCATTTGCCACACTCAAATGAAATGCCATAAATATCTGCACCAATCTCTCCCTCCACAGCTCAGCATCCTCCGCGCCAGCCGGCTGCATCACATGTTCCTGGGGGTGATGTCATCCTTGCCGGGCCGGCCGGCTGCAGCTCCCGCCGCCGCGGTGCCGCCGCAGTGCCCGCAGCTCCCGCCCCGCGCAGCCACCGGGGCCGCGGGCGGACCCGCGCCCGAGCGGCGATCCCCGCCGCAGGCACGGGGCAGCTCGGCAAGCACGGCATTCCGGCGGGTACCATTCCCGCGGCACACGCTTCTCCTCTGAGACCGCGCCATGCGCCTATGGCACGTATTTATGCTGTTCCGCCTAAGGAAAGGCACTCCTATTTTAAAAGTGTTGCTTTCAATATTAAATCCTACGTCTTTTAAAGACCGTTACAGTCTTAAACAGGATAACTATCCTTGATATTTTCCATACCTGTTAAAGGAATACTCATTTTACAGTTTTGCATTTTTAAGAGGTAGTATGTGCCCTTCTGTAGTAACATACACCATACACACGCTTTTCCCTAACTACCAGCAAAGAGGGCAGAAGCTCAAATTATGCTAATTAACATTTAACTTCAGTATATTCAGTAGAGTAAGTAACACACTATTATGTAGTCCATTTCAATGTGAGGTTCCCCCCACCCGTCATGAAGAATTACACAATTACACAATCCCTTGAGTTATATACAGTCTTCTACTAAACAGAGCCTTATCAAAAAACAGCTATTTAAATGCTGTATCACACAACTAAAGATCTTTAAAACATGTAAACAAGAAAGAAACAGTCACCTAAACCTTTTATACACTGGAAAATTATTAAGTCTTCCCCACAAACACACCATTTCCTCTTTGCCCCCACAACTTCAGGGCCCAAAGAGACCATCAACTAGCCAAATTTAACAAACTTGTCTATATCAACCTTTTTTCTCCTGCTGTATAAAGCTAAGATATTTTGCTGCAATATATTAATTTATCCAAGTTAAAAGACGCATGAAAAGACAGCATTGTGGGATAAAGGTATCACCCTAAGAGGTTTCCAAGAGCCCTTTATTTGAATGGCCAGGACAGCCCCTGCTCATTCGGAGGACTGCAAGTGTTCCCAAACCCCATGGTGACAACCCGGCTGCAGACCCGAGAGCAATCCTGTATAACGTGGCGCCTCTTGCCTAGAAATCACAGCATTCCAGGAACTCTGCCGCTCCCCAGATACCCAGCTTGCTGAAACTTCCCAGGGGTACTGAAATACATCAAGAAAGTCACCTTTAGAGGGTAACAGGAAATGGGTACTCAGTGTGCCAGTTCACACAACCCAGACAAATGCTGGATTAGTCTAATGCCGAGGCTTCCTTCACACACAGGAAACAAGGCGACTGTGCCACTCATCTTGCACTGCAAAGATCAGTAACTAGTCAACGAACAGTCAGATCCGTAACAATTAAGGGCAGCAGATAAAATTACCTTAAACACATCTTTTAAGGTTAATGCTTTGATTACAGAACTGTGATACAAACCAGTGCTGAGAACAGCTTCCCCAAGAAGCATTGCTACCCCAAGAACACTGAAGTGTTTACTTCAGAAGTATCTTCAGTGATGTGCATTGTTCAGTTATGGCAACAAACATAAAATATGGAAACAGAACTTAAGACAACAAAAAGACTTAGAAACTGAGGCTAAGAGCAGCATCTCTTAGGAAAGATGTTGACCAAGCACTCATTCACTGCTGTCACACAGAGTTGACTTGAAGTTTTTCTGAAACATGGCTGAAGAAAAATACAAACAAAAGGGAATGCTCTCATTCTGAAAATTCACGCTCTTAATAACACAACTGCTTTTCACCTTGCAACATAAAAACAAGACCTTTGAACAGGCACAAACAAAAAAAGCCAGACTCGACCCAGATTACTTCGATGCTTTAGGCTCTCTTCAGACTTTAGAATGACTCCCTGTCGTGTCATCAACAGAAAGCAAGTGCCTCATCTGCCAGTCTGCTCACTCTAGCACCAGACTTCAAACCCCCACCACTTCTTTGACAGAAATACCATGCTGAATCGAAGAAATATCTTTCAGTGAGTTATTTTCCAACAGAGTACTCTCTCCATTTCAGTGGACCTACTCCAAAAGACTTTTGCTCAAAAATCCATGTTATGCTAAGTTCTACAGGCAGGAAAAAAGAAAACACACATAGAAATTGCACTCAGAACTGCTAACTACCTACTAGGTAACAACTGGACTGATTTAGGTTAGTCTTAAGTGAAAGGAACTATCTGCTAGAAGATGAGATATAGAACAACTTCCATGGGTGGGAAAGACACTGTTTCCCAACCAAAGCAGCAATGTCCTTTATCCAGGCAAGGCAGCCGCAACTGCAAACCATTCTCCACAACTCCGTGGATCCACTGGTCAGTCCCTTTGTGTTAAGCCTTATCTTGGAACAGAAAATCTCAAACCTGTAGCTAGCCAACACTTAAGCAAAAAGAATCCAAGATGTTGCTCTCTTTAGCTTTTTTTCTTTTTCACAGCATGACTTACATCAATGACATGACTCTGAAATCTGAGCTATTCCCCCCTTTATTTGTACAGCTATCCTAGCTACATTTCAAGAGAAATCACTTCTTAGATAATCAAGCAAGAAGAGGAGTATAAGAAAAAAGGAGGCATAGAGAAGCTCAAATGTAATAAAATTAGTGCATTATAGACTGATTAGAGTTTCATTATTTGCCCTTTTTCATTTCCCATATCACAAGATGATGACATCCTGGATGATTTTAAAGATGATCTTAAATCCCAGAATCCTACAGGTTTATTCAACTTTCTTTATCAGTTAACAACTGCATATGATAAACCTCAGCTGCAAGTTAGCTTACACACTACCTCCCTTTTTTCAAGTGTCCAGAAAGAGAGCACAAAGCAGGTTCCTATTCTGCATTTTTATATGGAGAGGCTTTAAAAATCAGTCAGTGAGTAGATCTCTAAATAAGGTATTATTCAATGAAAAATAATTTTAAACAAGATATGAGGAGATTCACAAGCAGCCATCGTGGAAACTTTTATATTCTTATTCTGAAGTTACTACATAGAAACCGGTATAATTAAGTCAGCAGAACCATTAGATTCTTTTTTTCAATCAGATTCAGAAAAAATGATTGCTGAACTCCCTAAGTCTTTGGG
Source organism: Gymnorhina tibicen (assembly GCA_013399875.1). Classification (NCBI taxonomy): domain Eukaryota; kingdom Metazoa; phylum Chordata; class Aves; order Passeriformes; family Artamidae; genus Gymnorhina; species Gymnorhina tibicen. The sequence goes on along the minus strand of VXAZ01010409.1, from coordinate 1,106,590 downwards.
TTTATAAATGAAATCAAACTACTGAGGCAAAGGTGAGAAAGAAAACTGAATTTTCATAGGCAGCAAATGGCAAAAACCCATCAGTAAGCAAGAATATACCCCAAAGGGGTGGCGAAGGCAAGCAAAAGGTAACTAAAGTTAGTGCATAGATGGGATTACTCATAGCTTTCCTTGATTTTAACTCAAGTATTTTAAGTGCCAATTTCAGTTTTATGGTAGGCTTAACTTCTGGATGCAAGTAAAGGATTCATAGAGCAATCAGAGCTGTCAATTCACCAACTGCACTGTTATCGCTTCCCGTTATAGACATTGCCTACATTCAGTGCTGCTCAGCAATCTCACACCATCTTTCACATTGCAACAAAGCAAGAGAATTCAGGAAAATTATGGCAAAGACTGCAATCCTCCTCTCTCTTCTCAAGCTCCATGAGCTTGCAGATGACCAGTTTCAGAATCATCTCAGGAACACTAACTTTTAAGTACACCTGTTATGGCATCTTTAAGACTGCAGATCTTTCTTCCTAGAGCTAACAAGGAACTATCAGCAGTTTTTTTTTAATAGCATACAGATCACTGGGCAACATTAGTAACCCTGGCATTCATCATTTATTCATTCATTTTTCTCGGTCCAGATTCTAAAATCACTGGGGGACTCCAACAAGGATACAGTTTAGGGGCATATCATCGAAGTGGCGTGATTTCAGAGTTGTTCCAGCAGCCATAGTCATGAGCTTAAATAAAGTATTCGATGTATTCATTTAATGTTAAGATCCTAGTCCTGAATTCAAAGCAACTCCAGAAGTCCACCTTTGACTCCCTCCAGCTCTGATCAAGCTCAAGAGCCACTCATTAAAAAACATTATACCTTCAAATTCTCACTTTAATCACACCAGCTCACAGAAATGTCCCTTCTATTCCTATTTTGTTTTGCATTCTATGCACTCTCTATACATGCCGCGGGGAACTGCACCATGTCTGCACTGAGCTGGTATGCAATGCCAATCAGGACCTCACTAAGGCAGACAGCTGAGAAACTGCCTTGAAATAAGAAAACGAGATTCATTAGAAGGTTACTAGCTCTAAGTCACTTTCAGGTTTTGGCATATTCGCTAAGCGTTAAGAGGTTCTCTCTTACCATTTTCAACAGCTCTCTGCTTTGTCCTGACGGCAGGACACACCTCCCCTCTCTGCAAATTATGGGAGGAGCACAACATCACTCAGAGAGATGTGGGACAAGAAAAGACTGCTAGTCTTTTGACAGCAAATACTCAGACAAGATCAAATTCACTGACTGAATGACCTCCCTTTTCTTGGAAGCTGGCATACTGAGCTATTCCTCAGTTAGGAGCAATTACCAGGAAATTAGCCACCTCAGGTGTATACTGCAAAACCTGTTGAAGAGCTGTCTTAAGAATGTAAGTTAAAGAATTCCAAATGCTAAATCATTGCTAAAAATCTGCAATTTCCTTTTAAGTGGGTAACAAGAACCTCAGGGTTATCTTTATTTTGTAGCGAGGTCCTTTCCAACCTGAATTACCCTTTGATCCCATGAAATGTGCAAGACAGAAGTACATGAGTCCATTTTTCAACTGCAACTTAAGATGACACGATCAAAATCTGACCAGTTTTCCCCTTTTACATGAGAGAAACTGTGTTCTTAAATTTTTCTGTCCCTTAGCAATGTTCAATTTATTCCTGCTGTCCTGACGACATTGTTGGAAGTTCATTTGTTTTGGTGGGAACTGCTCATCCATCTCTAAGTGCTGTGATACTTCAATTCACTGCCCTGCTGAGGTAGCAAACCTTTTTGTCGGGTGTCCAGCAGTAGCACACAGCTCTCACTGCAGTCAGACACTCTCCCTCTTCACTGTTGCTGCAGACACTCGTGGTTTAGGGGTCTTCCCTGCCAGGGCTATCAGGAGGGTACCCAGCCTCCTATAAAACTGGTTTAACACACACTTGTTTTAACAACAAGGTCTGTAAGCAATCTTACTTGTTTTCTGTTCAAAACACAGATTGAGCGAAAGGCAGTAGCTTCTAAATTCTGCGCAGCAACAGCTGGAACATAACGTTTTAGATCATGTCCTTTGGCTCTTGTTCCATACCACCATCTGGAGAAATCTCTTTCCACAGTGAAATTGATGAAGACTACAGCAAGGGCAGTAAAAATAAGCAACTTAAAACAGCTTGAAAATCGTCCTGCATTGTTTTATCCCGAGCAACAATAAGAAGAACTATTTCCATCAGTCCTGAAATCAATCAAAAATACCAAAAAACAGAATGCATATTCTTCAGTAATAATACCTTTTTATAGCACAAAGTATTACTTTTGGGCTTTCTATCACTCATAGATCCCAAGATTAAGCATTTATTGGTTATGGTATTTTTCCTGTTCTCCACCCTTTTTTCTTTTTAAATATGCACATGCTTTTACAACATTTTCATTACCTTATGGAAATACACATGCAAAAATTAGACTCAGTTAAATTCATACTTTGAGATGTTGGTACTTAAACAACCTTTTTTTGTTGAATATTCCTCTGCCCTCCCCTTCCCTTCTTTGCAGGATATTTCATATTCCTTCTGTGGAAAAACTAGCTGTTTGCAACAAGATGTATGCCAAATAACCTGATTTGTGCACAGCTCTCATTTCTTCAAATTCCCATTTTATTAGTTTGCAGCTGTAAGGAGCTTGAGCTCCAAAAGCCTTGAGACACAGGAAATGTAGGATGAATCCCAGCTTCTCTCACACATTACAATGCACATACAAGAGGTCTCTGTGAGGAAGAAGGGGGAGATGCTTTTCTTCATCCTGCATTGTAAAAACAGTCAAGTTTCTATTCAGTCAAACGACAGAGAAAACGCATTGTACTCAGCTTGTTTTATACCACCCTTAAACTTCAGATGTGTGGCTGTTAAAAGCATTTAGAAGGGAGCACATAAACTTTTACATCAGAGCATCTTCCTGTTCTATCTCTTTACTGAGGTGATTTTACTCAAAACACGGATTATGCTACTCGTTAGAACAAACCAATTCCTAAAAAAAAAAAAAAAAAAGTAGCGATGAGGAGTCCGCAGGGGAATTAAAGCTTGGGTATTTCACTTTTAGTGTGTGAGCGGTTGCTAACAGCAACCTGTCTCCCTCCCTCCCTCCTTTAAGGGAGTGCAAGATTAGCACGGAACGCCAAAAGGGATGTCCAACACACGTCTCGTTTGCTCAAGGATTACGTTAGAAATTCTAGCCTGAATTACTCTGAGCAGGTGTGTGTTCTCACCACACATGCCGCGTTAATTAAAAAAAAAAAGGGGGGGGGCTTTAAGACAATAGAAGGCAGAGAAGGCGAAGAAGCGATGGCCGCCCCGGGAGGGGCGGGAAGGACGCGGGGCAGCGGCGGGGGCGGGCGGCAGCGCGGCTCCCCTGCCCGCCGCACCGCGCACGGAACCGCGCAGCGCAGCACATTACAGCACGCATTACATCACCGCCTTTGTGCAGGGCTGAGCCACCGCGCAGCTCGGGGGAGCGCTGCCAGAGCTGCATCCCCGCATCCATCCCCCAAACCGCACGGAGGCAGAAAAAGAAGTGATTTGGAGTCACGTCAACCTTCCTCTCCCCGCCCTGCTGAAAATCCTCCCCATCTGATCCCCTTGGGAAATTTCATTAGAAAGAAAAAGACCCTTAGCACGTTTAGCTTTATGAACGGATTTCAGACAAGAATAAACAGAAAGGATTTTGCAGATTGTCACGACTAAGAAAGGGAGATTTCATTCTTCATTTATCACATTTGTTCTAGCAGATTATCTCCTTCAGATGACAAAGGCAAGCAGCCCGAATCTCATTAGAGCTACATTTAACACAGCTACTGAAGTACACAAATTTAACCTAAATCAAGGCTGGGTTTTCTTCGTGAGCTCCAACTTACTCAGCTCCTACATTACTGCAATGAGAAAAGATTAACATCTTGCCTTCACTTTCTTCCATTTCTGCAACCAGCTACATGTTACTATAAATGCAGCATGTGCACTTTCACGACTCCGGTCAGAAGCACGCTCCCAAACTCAGCACCCAAATCCAGCACTTCTCAGCAGCTCACCTATCCTCAAGTCATGAGTAAATAAGCTTCCAACTCATTTTTATTAAGGATATGTAGCATATGCAATACCAAGACAGCCAAGACAAAGCAAGCAGCTCCCAGTGCTATTTAGGACAGAAATCTGTACATATAATGTTCCAAAGACATTCAGATAACTGTTTCTACAGCTTTAATAGTCACATGCATTGTCAAACAATTGGTATGTATTGCAATAACGTTTCTTACAATTAATTACATTAATATTTCTTTGGGAACAACAGATATTTGAAAGTAGGGGCACTGCATTGTACTCCCAAGTGCACTAATCAAGTTCTCCTTCAACTTAAAAAAAGATCACATATGAAATCTTGCTCATTTTATAGATCAAACTAGTAAAAAGCTATTAAAACTTGACTGCAACTTACTACTTCCTATTACTTGCGAGCACAACAAATGCAGCCTAACAGTTGTGAGAATCCACTACTGCATGCTGAAATTTTTAGCACCATAACTATAGACGCTGATCTGGTTGCTCCCATTAAAATAAGAAGGATAGTTACTTTTCTGTTAGCACAGACAAAAAGTATTCACCCATTTACTCTTCCGTCTTCTAGAGCACGGAAAATACAAAGATGCCCAAATATCCAGCCATTCTTAACACTCCATAACACTACCTGCTAAATATCAACCCTAGCAAATGTTTTCCATATTATTTTAATTCAACAGAGGGCATTCCTCATATGGGCATGTTCCAGCACCTCTGATCCATGCCTGTAAAGAACATGCTGAGACTTACCAGGCGTTATGCAGTATCCTATAGATACCATGTGATACCATCTGCAAATCAGGATAATGACAATGATTCAACCACTGGAAGTTACAGTATTTTAATTAGGTTCACAAAACTGGCCTAATTTAAGCTCAATTAAAATGGGTTTGTTAGTCTTCTACTACACTGACTCACTCCACAAAAAACTCTAAATGCATATGATTTCCTGGAAAAGCTCTTTGAGACAACAATAGGAGCTAACATTTTAATTGCATTAAAAAGCAGCAAAGTACTTTGGCATGTGTATGAATCCATTACTTGTAAGTCTACAATGTATTTTAAAAGCACAAGGTAAGATTTTAACAATGCCTCTGCCTTCATGTCTTCAGTTCCTGACATCATTACAGATTCACAAAGTTGTCTCTGAAGATTTTAAACTCTAAAACCAATTAGCATTCCATAGGTGTACTTCTAAGTGACCTAGCAAGCTTAATTAGAAATATTAACTTCTGTAGAATAGAACAGTAACAAAAGGGGAATTAGACTTCTCTTAAACTGTTTTCATCTTTATTATTTCCTCACCCAACCCTTCTCATCACGTTAAAACACACGTTTATGGCATTAGTACAGCAACAGTTGCTATACTGTTTAGTTTGGCGAATATTTTTATTTTTGCACATTATTAAATAAGAAGCTTTCTTTACTAAAGTGCTTTTGGTATAGAGCCACTTTTGTTGTGCACAAGTCATTCTTGCTTGCTTCTGAGCTCCAATACCCTGACATCCCATTCAAATTGCCAACTCTCATATCTACTATTAATTAAAAGAAAAAAAAAAAAAATCTGTGATACTAACTCATGTCAGAGGTTTACTAAGTCTTTTTTTGCCTGCCAGCTATTTCAAACTTGAACAGGAAGTAGTATCACATCATTTTTCAGCACGAGACATTTGGTATAGACAGATAATTAATGTATTCAGGACTCAAAACAGGGGAAAGTGTATTGAGCCCAACATTATGTACTGGAGCATAGTCAGACTGCAAGGCCTGGACTGCAACTTCTCCAGAACAGACTTCCCCAAAAGTCTTCATAGCTGATACAACAGCCTCCTTTTTTAATGTTTCCCTAACTCAGCACAAGTGTATACAACCAGGATCATGTAATACATTTGATACTTGGGAACGTTCTTCCCAAGTCCTTTCTACACACAGTTCTCCTGATACACTTTATCCTCACTTCCACTGCATCTACCTTGCTCCTGCTGACCACAGGTCAGTTCATTGGCACTCCTTGACTATAAGGGTAATAAAAGTAGATGGAGCATTTTATCTACTATCCATTTACTCTTCACAACACGTATCAGGAGGACTAGTCCTCTTCAGAAGTTACTTAACAGAACCTGAAGTATATGTACAGCAGTACAAGATGTCTGGAGACCCTCTTGTCCAGCAGATGCTCTGACTCAGCATATTTCCACTCTCATGAGAAGCAGAAACAAGACTTAGTCCATTACCACATACAACTCAATTGTATACAAATTTATCCCAATTAGCTCGAATCAGTACATCAGTACTCAGTCAACGGAGTTCTGAATTCAGTAACTGAGCTGAAGCACAAACTTCACGGCTTCTAACCCTTGAAAGAAGGAGCAGCAAGCAAGCTAGCAGGATATGTTAGTCAGAACACTAATACTGTCAGCAGCAACAAAAATGCCCTGATTTCAAAGCAGACTACAAATTGTACTATCATCTCAACATCTGTGGAAAACAATTATGAAGTACTTGAGACTTATAAAAAGCAAAACTTTGAACTAACAGAACTTACTCTGTCACTTGTGCTTGAAATAATGATATGCATGATAATATTAAGAATCCAAGTTACAGCACCACAATCCAGCATCTCTACTTGCCTTCTTGATAGCTTTGTTTTGTAAAGGAAATTCACTTAAGATTCAAAATCAACAAAGCTGAAGTTTATTTGGATTTATGAAAAAATACCTTGAATGAGTCCAAGAGAGTTCTCAGACAGGGCCAATATCAGAAGCTTAAGCTGCCTACCAAATGTGCGGGTTGCTGGCAGATGTGAGATAATCCCATCCTTACAGAAGGTCTGCTTTTGACCTCTTTGGGTAATTGACTGCCATTAAAATCACTTTTCAAATGTCTGTTCTTACATCCAGATTTTTTTGAACTGTCATCCTTCAGGCTTTTGGCTCAATGACTTTCTATGGATATAAGCTCCCTGACCTTATCAGGCTTTTTTTTTTACCTTTCCAATTTAGAGCATACTATTCCACATTAAAAGGCATTGGTATTTAAAATTTTGATATCTCATAAAGGCTTCCAATTAAATGTGACAGTCAAGTTTATTGTGATTTCCTGTTTTTTGTTGCTGTTGAACTGTTTGAAATGGCTTATGATTACGAGCAACAGCCCTTTATCTCCACAGAATATTTGCTTTGCTATATCCAATCTGAATCCAACTGCATCACTCTTAGATTAGAGTTATAGCAAGGAAGAATTGCTACAGAGCCTCTAGATAGGAAGCAAAACTCTCCAGTCTGCTTCAATTTCACCAGTTCAGCCCAGTGTTGCTACCTGGTAGTTTATCAGCACCTGCCAATTGATTACAACTGAATTGAAGGCTTAATCATACCACCCATTGTAACTTCGTCTATCAAACATATTAATGCAATATGATACAGTTACGGTAGGCAGGAAGTAAATACTGGCAGCTGATGGACAAAGATTTAGAGGAAAGTTACTTGTAGTTTTTTAAAAAGGAGGTATTTCATTATCAAGCATTAAGCCTTAACCAAAGTGCTAACTCAGAAGTCCACTATGAAACTAAAATATTTAATTTTTCTGGTACAGACATCTGTGCAAACAGTTACTGATAGCTCATGAAATGGTTGTGAGGGCAAATGTGTGCACACATGCACTGGCGTACACCAAAAGCCAAGGAACAGGCTCTGTCAAGCTCCATGCAACTGCACTGTCAAGAGCGTAATTCAGTGCACATTCCCTTCTGGTGGCAGTGCCACCTTAAGCCAGAGTTTTACAATCATTACCAAAAGCAGGCTGGGGATTCTTAGTTTGATTAATCAGTACCATGTCAGTAGTCTACTACTACCATGTTAAGTCAAGTATCTGTAACTCACTTTACCTATTATATTGTTAAAAAATGTAGGCTGAAATACTGACCTTTGTCTCAAGGGAAGACTTGACTGACAGTTACTGGCCAACATCTGGGCACTCCATCCACATGGTTATGTGCACCTCCAACAGGAAGGCACAGGGATATCAACAAAGTCACTGCCTATAATTAATAGATGTGCCTGTAATATATATCACACAGCAAAAGATACATATAATGTGGACTTCAAAAAAAAAAGGCCCTTGTGCTTAAACTGACGATCAAAAAACCAGGAGAAAATATGATCTACTTACTCACCACATGCCTGGTATCTCTGCACACTGATAAAGTATAGTAGGACAGCAGCACACTAGTGAAGAGCTGCTTCTAGTAACTGACCATTGAGCTAATCCGGTTCTGCAATTCCAGCCCATTAAACACCCAGGAAATGAGTTAAGTTAGATAAACCAACTGTGCCCATATATTTCTATTCAGGGGTACCACACATTAGCAGCTGAATTGAGTTTGGATTTTAACATACTGTGGCATGCCCAGTATGTTACCTGTAAAGTTAACATATGCCAGCTAGAGTCTTCAGTTGGGAAAGATCTTCAGTGGCCCTTTTTGTTTCCAAGAAGATATGCATATTTCTTTTTAAGGGAAGCATCATGGAAACCCTGCTATATGAAATATTAACCTATAGCAGACAAGAGCACTTGTCGGAAAGCCACGGGAGATTACAGATCAAATTACAAAAGCCAGAATTACTGCATTACACCAGTCAGCTACAATGCCATCCTCTGAATTTTTCACTCTCCAGAATAGCAGCTTTAGAGCAAGAAAACAACTGGCTCAAAGATCATCTTTAAACAAATAGTTATCAGGTGAGCAATGCTATTTTGACACAGGCAGCCATTTGCTTATCTGTGTACATCCTTTAACTCTACAATCTTCTTCCTTTACTTGGAAGTGCTATTCGCCTTGAACACACCACAGGCATTCCTTCTTCATAATGAGTTCAGTATCTGCATTTATGCTCCCTTCAGTGGATGACTAATATTACAAGCACACTATTTTGATTGACACCTAATACCATAGCTGCCATTATCACTTACATCATGCTAAAACATGAAGTGTTACCCACATCTATTTGGAGAGTAAAAGAATACAGAATTGCTTTGACACATTGTCAAGCACTGTCAAGATTCACCCACCATAGCTATGTTTTCTGTTTCTCCATCTTACAAGGTCATTAACTAAGAAGTAGAGATTATTTTACCACATTATAGCTACACATTCAATTTCATTTTGAATATTATACAATAATACGCTAGTACAACACAAAGTTCAAGAAATACTCAAATGACTTACCATTCAGAAGTATCAGTACACTTTTGTTTTGCATCCCATTTATAAGCACACATTGTTCATACCCCCAGAGGCTCAACACATCTGTGGCCAACAGAATGGATAAGCTAAACGGTGCTTGGGAACAACAGCAATTTAAACCCTTATCCCTCTATCAGGAAAAATGAATCCCTAATTCAAAACACTCAGATTTGCATTCAAGACCCAGTAAATTTGATATAGTTTCCATAAATGCTAGGTTTCTATCTTCTATTTCCAAGTCAAAACATTTTTCAATCTTGTTTGAGCAGTCAGATGAAAAAAGGTACAGTACATGTTGCAAATCCAAGTCATCTTTGTCAATGCATATCTTCTGCCTGTACAGTTTGCTTGACTGTCAGTTTGCTTAACAGTTGCTCTGCCTGGATTTACTACCAAATAGGCTTTGACAATGATTGCTATTTAATCCTATGTAATACCCAGATGCAACTGTTCCCAGATCAGAGGACAGTTTAAAAACACAGTCTCCTTCCTGGCTACATACAAGTCTGGAGTCGTGCTAGAAATCTTGTAACTGCAAAACTCAGTAACAGAAAGGACCACTATTGTAAATAAAAGCTATTTATCTTTTATATATTTATCTGTGGCAAGAAAAATATTGCTATTATACTTTTCCTTATTCCACATCTAAAATTTCAGTTTAATAAACTGAACTTTCTCACGTTTGTACTTTAGGCAATGACACTCCAGTAAAACTGAATAACGGAGTTCACCACCTGAGTGCCTGGACTTAAGCCACCCACCACTAACAGCAAAACATGCAATGTAATTCAAACTCAACACTCAACCCACTCATCTTACACAAGCCTACTATTTCAATTGTAGAATCTGAACACCAGCCGGATGTCCACTAACAATTCTCAGTTACTACTGCCACCTTTAGAGCTGTCAACTACAAGGATCTGCAGGGGTTTTTGTCTTTGGATCAACTGTAAATTCGATCTTATCTAGTGTTTTTATGAATTATATGATCTAGATTTGTTACTCAAAATACTTCAGTGTACTTGAGAACTTGCTAGCAAGGAGATCCTGCCTAAGTATATAACTGAATCTAGAATTATTTCCTTAATCATTTCATCTCTGCTTATATTTACTTGAAACTGAATCCTTCAATTATCCCTGAACATCCTTACCCCAGTTTCTGAAATGCTTATCCTCCTGAGAAGATACTGCCATGATCTAAATGAAAATCAACATACACACTGCCTTAGAACATGAAAACTGAAGTGATGTATTTAAAGTTGATCCTGATCTCTAAAACACAAGAAAATCTAAAGCAAAACTAAAAAAACCCCTACCAACACCCCAGTATTCTGTCTAGTTACTACTCTAAGAAATAAACAATAACCTGCACAACTATTAACTGGCTGATAAATTCATCAGTTCAATGTAAGACATACCTAAGATTTAGATAACACTCTACATCAACAATTTAATTAAAAACAAACTAAGCATTGGTAGGGTGAGTAGGCTCATGCCTACAGCACCAGATGACAAAACGTAAGATAAATTACAGTGAAGTACAAAATATTCTGACTTCACCTTAAAGATATTGTTTTATTCTTTCATCATCTCTAATCAAAAAGCCTACATACCTGAATAATATAACCTGTGGATTTAAACTTCTTAATGCTATCTATGAGAATGAGGGATGACTGCACTCAGACAAAAGAAACTGGCTCATTTGGGTGGGCTGACAAAGACAAAACATGAAAAACAATGTAAAAATTTCAGTCATTTCCCAAGACCGACACATGTCGGTCCAGGCTGTAACTGAGGTATTTCTGGGCAAACTAACTTAGTATCTCTACTCCACTTCTCTGCTCCCAGACAGCTCTTAGGAAGCGCCACATCTTATCAGACTACAGCTTAAGCCCTATTCACAGGCTGTTGTCTTAATGCTTCAGGAAAAGCAGAATTCTGATTTGGCCTCTGCATTACCTAAGTTACTCCGTTTACACCAGGGAAAAAAGAAATATGCTTATTTGCTTTAAATTAGGCACTGCCACTTCAGTGCTTAACTCAAAGACATTTAAGATGATGACCTCAAATTAAGACAGTCCTTTCTCTCACACTGTTCTGTGCAATATTACTGCTGTACTGTACAGCAGAAATATTTGAGCAGACAAAGACTCCGGCCTCCTGTCAGCACTGGTCTTCCGCAGACTTGTTTAACAACTCATACAGCAAAATTAGGAACAAGCCAGATAATTCCTGTATACATTTGCCAATACTTTGCAAACCCTGCCTTTGGTTTCCAGGACTTCCAAACAAAGCAGCATGATTTTGTTAAGACAGTTAACAGCAGATTAGCTCATTTTAAAAAAATGATGTAACTAAGAAAAGCCTTTTTTAAGCAAATCAAGAAAGACAGAATCTCCTTCTACCATTTTCCTGTACTCATCATGTGGCAGAATGCTTCCTGATGCACGTATCAGAAAGTGTGTCACTGTCATCTACACAAAGGGGAAAGCATTTGACCTGTGTCACAGTCAGCGTGTCAATCTGCAGCACTAATACCTTTCCCAGCTAACCTAGGTTGCAGCCTGTCCTAGCTGAGGGCCACCACAATTCCATGTCAGTCTACACAAAAAGAAAATTAATAAACCCCTCATTCTTCTTCAGGAAATGAGAGTACAAAGGAAACCAACAAGGAATCTCTTTCAGCAGTTTCCAGACAACATGCCTCTAACATGACTCAGGCACTTGAAAGAGTGTTTTACCACGAAACACTGCTCCATACATCAGCAATTACTTCAGTAAGACTATGCCAACTATGTAAGCAATTCAACTCAGAACAGGGTGCCAGGGTTTACTGCTGAACATGAATGCAGCTCACTGTGACAGGCCAGTAAGTATCTGTGTAGTACTACAGCTGGCCTTGCCAACATCATGTGGGCAAACCTATCAAAGAAACTATTTTCCCCCAAAGAATTGGTTAAAAAAAGACAGTCTAATACACACTACCTAACTCCAAGCTAAACACAGATCACATAGCAAACTCTTTCATTTGCAATGGCGGGCACATTTGGGCTAGGTCTGCAACTATTCACTTCTCCCCAGCAACTGCCTGGCACAACCTGGGTGCTCACACCATGGGGACAGGGAGGAAGGAGCCCAGCTGCGTCTGCCTGTAACCCTGAGAGACCACCAGCAGCCACGCACTCACCCCTCAGCACACACGAAAAAGTCTCCAAGGCACAAACCCACATCCTGTTTCAACAGCCTGCATACCTAGTGAAAGCAACAGCACACGTGGTGAAGTTACAAAACTGACCACTGTCCTCATTTTCTGTATCCTTTCATAGAGTCTCATCCCCATGGTAGTTTTCTATTTTTTCTTGAAGCATCACTGCAGTATTAAATTCATCAAGTTAGAATTTACAGCTCCATTTTTCCCCAATAAAATTTCTAAATCATTCTTTTTAGTTTACATGAGCATGTAAGAAAGATTTGGATTTGGGGGTAACAGGTAAACTTTTTACTAGTCATAGAAACAGTTCTCATTCTGCAAATATTTTTTTAATATTAAAATCTTATTTGAATTTATTTCTTAGTACATTCTTGCTTAAAAACATTAAATGCCAGTGAATATTCAGATTCTTTCCATACCCTTTAAGTGAACAGAAGCCTGTGACTTGAAACAAGTAATCCAAAAATTCTCAGGTAACAAGGGTACCCTGGAACATTTTAGGACCCTGAAAGCCAAAGCAGTTCTCATTGGCTCTGTGTAACTTGGATGCTGGCTCCAAACACAGAATGGCTCAGATTGGAAGGAATCTTCAGAGGCTCACAGCTCAGTCTCCTGCTTAAAGCAGGATCAGCTCTGAGGTCAGACTAGGTTGCTCAGGGTTTAATTCAGCTGAGTCTTGGAAATCTCCCAGGGCCATATTCCACAGCCTCTCTGAGTGACTTTTTCCAAGCTCAATTACCCTTGTAGTGAAAACCTGCCATGTTTCAGCTCATGACTGTTTCTTGTTCCTCCCACCACAGGTATAAAGAACCTGACTTCTCAGTTCCCTCTTTCTGGTATCAGAAAGTTACGATTAGGTCTCGCTGAAGCTGCCTTGTCTCCAGATTGAGTTTCAGCCTCTCCTCACATGGTAACGTGTCCAACCCAACAATGTTGGTTGCTCACCAGCTGGACTCAACACAGTATTCCAGATAGTGAATACCATGTGATCATCTCAATCTAACTTCCAGCTAACTGCCTGTGGACACAGCCCAGGACACTGTTACCCTTCCTCACTGCTAGAGCACACTGCTGGCTCATCTTTAGCCTACTGTCCAACAGGACAGCCAGCAACTTCCATACAGAGCTGCTGCCAACCACCCAGTCCCCACACTGTATCAATGCAGGGAGTTAATCATTCCATTCCCTTGTCCATGCTGGATTCCATGAGGTCAGCATGTAACCCAACCCTGTATAGGATACTACCCTCTGAGCTTGCAGATTCAGGCAGTTTTTCACTCAACAAGCAGTGCATCTATCTAGATGACAGTTTCCCAACTTGAACACAAGGTTGTTGCTGTGAGGAGACCATGCCAAAAGCCCTTCTGAGATCAAAACAGATCATATCCTCTGCCTTATTCAATATTCAGTCATTTCATCACAGAGGTGACTGGGTTGGTCACACATTTACCTTTCATAAACTCATGACGGCTATTTCCAATCAACAACAGAACATTCACATGCCCACAACTGACTTCCAAGTGGACTTAATTCATGATTTTCCATATTTCCAAGTGAAGTTGACCACCCTAAAGTTCCCTGGATAATGCTTCTTGTTCTTCCTGAACATAAATGGAGCATTTGCTATTCCCCAGTGACTGGGAAAATCCCCCAGTTTTCATGACCTTCCAAAGATAATGGCTATGCTAATGTCAACCAGATCTCTAGGTACCTTTGGATGCATGCCACTTGGTCCCATGGACTTTGATTAAGTCAAGACTTCAAGAGGTCCCTGACTTGAGCCTCATCCACTATTGGTTGATCCTCTCCTTCCTGAATCCTGTTTGTAGGTACAAAGACCTGGTAGATCTTTGTGGTGGAAAAGAAGGCATTGAGGAACTCAACCTCGTATTCATCAGTGGCAACTAGACCACCCACCCCACTCAGCAGCAGCACTTTTTCCTTCTTTATTCTCCTGTTGTTAGTGTTGCAGCAGCACTACTCGTGGCCCTCAAAGTCCACCTCTTATTTCAAGTCTAGCTGGACACTGGCTTTCCTTCGCATTGCTATTTAGCATTTTTTCTGCAGATAAACTGTTAACAAACTTTGCTGGACATCACCTAGTTCACTGTCTCAAGAGCTTTCCCCTTGAACGGACTGCTCCTAAAGCCTATTTTATCTTTGGACCTGGTGAGGAAAGTACAACATGACCATTTCATTGTGCATGGAGACATTCCTTGTTGCCATTCAGTTTTCACAACCTATTCCAAGAGCCCAAGTCTACAGACCAGCTTTCTACAGTTACCACTCAGCACCTAGAAATCCATTTCCTAAATGTATTTCTCATTGTTATATTCTTACTTGCTCACAAGCTTATCCTTAAAACAGGGAACAATTAGAGGAAACAGTGAATCATCTCAGAAAACCCCGTGTATTTATCACACTATTAACCTTCCTGTTAAAAATCCAGGTGATTGCAGCAAGTTGTTAAACAGAGGTAGATAGATTGGCAATACAGGCAATAGACTGGCATAGTTAAATGCCAACAGTATCACAGGCCTATAATTTGATCTCTGAAAAAAAGTGACAGAGGAAACACTAGCATTGTAAATATACCAAGAAGAACTAAAATTCTTGTATTGGCCATTAAATCAGAGCAATGTTTTCAACAATTAAATCTTGAGCTAACCACTCATCTAGCTCAAAACTGTAAGGTTGTAGTAAAACATTATAAATTACTGTAGGATTATTTACTCCTGTCAATGGAAACCCAACAGTTTAGCCACTTGCATCCACTTCCCTTTAGTAATCTTCTGCCAAAGGTTAACAGAGAGAACAGCAGCTCTTTGTAATTTCAAACATTCTATCCAAGAAAACTGGCCAATCCTGGAGATGCATGTATGAAATGTTGTTTGTGCCCTTTCTACATATTTAAGTTTAACAAGCCAAAAATCCAACAGATACAGTCATAGCCTCTTAGGGGAATTGTAGTGAATTTTCAGACAAATAAGGCATTCTACTTGGGAGGCTGAGAAATACAATAAGCATAATGGACAGTTAGATGAAAAATGCTATGCTCGCAAACTACAGCCCACAATAAATCATCTTTCCAGGAACACATCTATCTTCCCTGACTGGAAACAAAGTAAAACAGCTCCTAAAAGGGATTTTGCCAAATACGTGAAACTACTTTCTTCTTTAAATAAAGACAACTGAAGTCAGGTGCTAAACTCAGCATTCAATTTGGTTTTGACCACAGTGACTTCTATTACTGCTATATGTAAAATAGCAGTAGTAGCCCAAAATGGATCAGTTCTGATACTGCCATTCCTAATTAATCACATGGCATTAATCAGTGCAAGCATCACAGAAAACATAATTTCACATAAGCTTCTGCTTATTATAGCACTTTTAGCTATTATGATTGTGATAGGTTTAGCTGCACTTGATTCAAGTGGTTTCAGATTCCTTTTGCCAACACAGGAGAGAAACTTCCAAATACTGCAATTCAGTGTTGGGAAAATCCTTCCTCATTGCAGGTGAGCAAACACCCAAACTAATTTATATCTGGCAGGTTTGATTATCACAGAGAACACACAGTAACAGTCGTTAGGTTGTAAAACCCTTCAAAACACCACCCATGAAAAATTACTTATCTCAATTTTCGGAAGTCAGCAAAGTGATACTAGTACAGCTCTGAGCATTACAAAAACGTAATGTCTCACGTTATATTTTAATGTAATGTTTCATTTCACTACTTAATTTTTCGCACCCTCTCAAGAGATCATCTTAGCATAAAAGTTCTCAGTAGAGTTTTCTAAAGGAAGCTTTTTCCATCATGTGGCAATCCCTACAATGCAGTAACTGTAGGGTCTGGCCCAAAGCAAAGGAAGGGAGCTCATCTCCCTTACTCCAGTGGCTCCATTGCAGGGGCTTTTACACTGTAAACTGCCAGTTAAACAGAGATAGTCACTGGTATCTGCATTCTGCTTACCTGATTTGACAAAGTGATCCATTTCAATTCCATGAAGTGTAATGACAAGCCAACAGATGACATTATCCTCATCTATAATGCTCAGGTGAGGGGGGACTAAGCAGTTCAGTTGCATTCCTTCAGAACTGACAGCAAACTACTGGGTCAGCCCTGCACAACAATCCTGCCTGCAATATATAGTATCTTTTTTTAGTGATGAACTTTCAGCTTAGGCACCTCCAACTTCTGTACACTTGAAACCTTCTATTTCAGCAGAAAAGTTTCCACTATCTAGCTTTCCTCCTCATCCACTTGCAATTAACCTCATTTCATTTCCTTTCCATTAAAATGACAATGATCCACATTAAGAAGGTCAGTCCACCAAGTCAGTCACAAACATTTATTTGATTTATTTTTAAAAAAATCAATTTCATCTGCCATTGAAATGCATCTCTCTCTGCAGAAGTTATATAACTGGAAATACGATTTCTGTCCAGCTAAAATATTTTCAAACATCAATATCAGACCTGACTTAAAAATGTGTTGATAATAACTCATTTTTCAAAACTAGTTTGTCAACTACAAGAATGCTATAAATGCTGACCTTGTTTCTCACATCAAATGTTTCTAGCACCCTGAAGCTTAAGCTTTGGTTAACTGCATTTAAATATTATATGATTCTATAAATATACACATTATTTAGCCATCACAAATACTTTAATTGGGCTGAAATAGCCATTTCATTTCTATCCCATTGAGGTGACATATACTTAACTTAGAAAATTAACATCAGCCACCAGAACATAATTTAAAGTAATGCTGTAGAATTAAAAAATGCCAAGTGATAACGGCAGCACTTTTTGTAACACTGCAGTTGAATCCCTCAATGATCTCTCTGCCCTTAAAGCTTCTTTTGTTTAATGTTTGAACTATTTTATTGTAAATTTCAGATCACATTGCATTAACATTGTCTCTGAATGTGTTTCAGGGAAATTAGCAAAGCTTTGTTTGTTTGTTTTAAACAGATAAGGAGACAAACTAACAGGAATGTCTTAAAGTTGGCTACTTGTGGCAAGAGCAGAGGTGTAGTACAATAACAATTTATGACTTCTCCTCTTCCCCCACCTGCACCCAAAAAAACCCTCTTGGCAAAAGGTATACTTTGTAACAGAGATGAAGTCAAACATTAATTTTTGTGTGAAACTCCTACTCAGAGAAAATGAATTTATGGCTAAAGGTAAAAATTACATTAACAAAGTTCTTTAAAGCCTTGAAAAACGTAACATGCTGAACACCTAAAATGAACTTTGAGAGACTAATTTTGGAGTGTGAAATGCCAACCACAACATACGTGCAATCTAACATTCAGCTCTGCATGCCTGATCAGTATGTATCGCTAATGCTTAACAATTCTGTGTAGGCTTAGAAAGTTCTACATAATTCTTTTCCAGTTTTTCAAAGAAAATGTCTCAAACATGCAAAATTCTCTGCAGACATACCTAGAAATTTTCCACAACACTTAACCAAATCTTAGGTTAAATTAAAAAAACTTTGAAGATAAAATGGCTTTGGTATCCTCTACCTTATCAAATATTATAATGCTCATGTTCAAGACGTAATATTCACTGAGTAAAGATCTGATTTTGGTTTGGGTTTTTCTTTATTTGTTTGGATTGGGGGGAGGGGATGTGAGATTTAAGCAGAGAACCAGAATCTACAGTATTTTTCTATGTTTTTATGGCAGTAAAATACTGAACTTTCGTGTACTCTTGGAATAATTTCCTAACCTTTACAAGAGATCCTTATTTTTCCAAGTACAGACTCTTCTCTGAACTACCAACTTAAAGGACTTTTTAAGTCATGCAGAACAGGGCTGACTTGACAACTATGTAAACTCATTCCACACTCACCGATTAAGCACAAAGTACAGCCTGTAATGTAAATGCAGTTCTGGTGATATCAGGTACATCAAGAGCCAAGAGGTCAGTTCAGCCTCTATGCCCAGCTCAGCTCCCAGCTGTGCCAGTTGCACCATTTTATTAAAATATGCATGTACTAGAAGCAAACCTACAGAGAGCAAATCGTTTTAGACAGGCTAACAGCAATGCAATCACACTGACATGAGCTGAAAGATGCTTCAATTTCTTTCTGACATGTCAAGAGCACGCAACTCATGCCACTGCATCAATGGAAAAGGTTATCCAGTTAAAAAAGGACTTCACAGTTCTCCAAAATAATTGTCACTGGTTGGGCTGATTGATTTTGTTCTTAATGCCCACTTATCAATTAATAAACTGGTTTTTGTTTACCATAGTCCATACCCAGACTTTGTGGAATCCAAGATTGCTAAGGCAATCCAAGGCAAATACAAGTTTGAGAAAAATACTTTAACTCCTGGAAGAGAGAGATCAACTCCACATCCCAGCTTTCACCAGTCAACTGAGAGGGTCAGACCTGATCAAAAGCAATCCACAAAGCTATTTCAGCATGACAAATTCTTACACAAAGACACATCTGAGTAAAAACAAACTCCATTTCAAAGGGTTCACATGAGAAGAAGGACACAAGGAGAAATGAAACACCTACCTTTGAGCTTCACCCAAATATATTCTGCCCCCAATAGTTTCTACTTGAATTATTAGCAAATTTTTTTCCTTTGTTTACCAACCACTGTGTTGCAACTGAAAAACTTCTGAAATTTCACAGAAGAAAAAAAATAATTATACTATACTAGACCTACAGGAATATTAACTTATAAAGACTGGAAGATTTGTAAAACAAGTGCAATAGTGAATCTGCATTTTCATTCACCTATAGCCAGAACGCACCTTTTGAGGCACTGCTGTAAGTCATCAAGATAATCATTAGATAACCTACACAAACTCCCAGCTGAACTAAACAGCCAACAATTCCTTTTAAAACAGTGGATTTCACAAAAAATTCTCTGATGTATGCAAAAATGAAAAAGCTCCTGGTTAGAGGACACATTAAAGCCTGTCTGAAACCTAAATTACATTAAGACTGAATTTACGGATTATGAACAGGTGGAAAGCACACTTACAAACTTACGATTTTGCACCGCTTGCCTGTATCTATCATTTCTTCTTATACGTTCTTACACTCAATTGATAAACAGCATCTGTTTACAAACTTCATTCTAAGCTGTTCTATTTAAACCCCATGTGATGGTTCAGGCCAAATTCAGGGAAACGTCCAAAATGGACGTCTCCTCGAAGGAAGGCAGGTTACAAACCACCCCTTCCCCCACTTGGGTTCGGGAAAAAACAAATTTTCCTCAGAGGAAAGTGAAGGAGAAAATAAAACTATTTATTTAACAAACACACAGGAAAACAATACTAATAATACTAAATAATAAAATGTCTCTCTCTGGAGAGAAAACCTGAAAGATTTTAGAGTCCTTCTGTGGGTGTGGTCTCTCTCCTCCTCCTCGGAGCTGGGTTGGCGTGGGGGGCCCCCCTCCAGGCCGGTGGAAGGTCCCCCGGTGGGGTTCTGATGTTCTGGTGTTCTGAACAAGTCCAGAAGAGAAAAAGGAAAAAAAAACGAAGTCCCAAGAGGAAAAAAAAAAAAGAAACCTCAACTCTCCGTCCCTCTCCGAAGAAACAGAGCTGAAGAAAACTGACCGAAAAGCCAGAAGAAGTGCTTCCTCCGCCCGCCGCAGCAGTAGCTAATCTCTGTGTCCTTGAAGCACAAACTGTTTTGAAAAGTTCGCTCAGTTTTTTTTTTCTCTGTCTCTTGCATCCAGTTTTAAAGGCATAGAAAGGCTCAGGAATCATGTCTGGGCATAGAGCGGTGGTAGGGGATACAACAGCACAGTCACCCCAAGACACCCCAATAAGAATTCTGATTAGTAACAGCACATATAGAAGACAGACGAAGAGGGTGCATACCTCTTCCGTTTGTGTGAGAGACCTTAGAGTTCAGAAACATAGCAGCAAGATAGTCCAGAGAATTCCAATATAAAACAGTAAAATTAAAAATAAATACATAAATATACAACACCTAGATTTCTGCCAGGGAAAGAGCTGGGGTTTGGATATTTATCTTCTCTTTGTTCAAAAGTTTGACTGTGACACAAGCCAAAAAGCATAGGAAAGGACTTCATTTTTCCAGAACTGGCCACTTATTTACTTGACAATGTTACTACTGACTACTCCAGAGAGTTCCAACATCTCAGTTACCTTCAGTCCTGAGCTTGATTCAACAGCAGCTTTGTCACACATGCACCTATCCGCCAGCAAGACCAGCAGCAAGCTTAAGGTTAATCTTGCAAACACAAACCCACTGGCCACAGTGAAGCCAAACCAGAGACTTCAGTCCTTTCCTCCTTGTTATGGTTTTACATGTCTTTCACACTTGAATGCATTCTGAACTTTAGCATATTCTGTGGCTTTAGCTTATACAGCAACTGCATAATAGCAGCAGCTGCCGTTTAGCTCATCCTATTTTAGTTTAAAATATTTCTGTTTAGACTTAGAAGATAATAAGAACTTCTTTTTATTGTTCCTCTCATGATATAGTCAATCAAGAGTTTGCCAAACTAAGCTATCTAGACATAGAGAGCTTTAACCTGCTCAAGCTAGGCTGAAACACTGCAAGTAAAACAAGGCCTGCCCTACCAAACTATACATAGGCACTGAAGCGATCAAAGAAGCACCCAAACAACTAAGATCTGGTTTCCTTGGAAGCCTTCCTTATTAATGTCAAACCACTGTGACATCCCACCCTTACGGGGATGGGAGCACTTAAGATTCATAGATGTTTGTCGTTGAAAGGAAGGCAAAAGTCAGAAGGTCCACAAAAGCTTTAAAAGTTTCATTAGTAATTACACATTTAGCATGGAAATTGGTATGTTAGTCCCTGATTTCCTACATAAGCACATGGCAGTAGGTTTTGGATAAAGACGCAGGGTGAAAGGGAAGAAAGATGAATTAAGAGGGAGGGAGGGTGAGAGAAAGGAAGGAAGAAAGAGAAAAAAGGGATCACCAGTCCTGGCTTCAGTGTTAATCTAGCTGGGATGTCTAGGGTCCTGAGGAGCACGTGCACAGGCTTCACTCTTTTTATATTTAAGTTTTCCCCATCCTGGAGATAAGCTTCTTACTTTCTATGCAAATTAGTTATCACCACAGTACATTCCTCTAGATCTTTCTGGAAATAGGCTGAAGGGCTTTGGGGGTGGACGTGGGTAGTCCTGATCCCTCCTTACAGTCCATGCCCACTTCTCAACCTCATTCCTGTGCCTGTACTGTACTGTGTTGTGCTTATCTCCTGAAGCTAGAACAAGGACATTCGTCCTGGAAAAGTGCTGCCCTACCTCCATATGGCCCCATTCTCTAGCCACATCCTGTTCTTTCTCAACAATCCTTGATTGGCTCAACAGCTATCTGGCTATCGATGGATATTTGTACTAATACACATTAGACACTTAGCCTTCTAGGCTTCTACAACTGCCTAGAAGAGACACATTTCTATGATTTGTCTCGGAAGAGAAAAATTTCCACTACTGCCAGACAATTTAAAGCACTCACAACAGTGGTTCCTGTGGTTTTCACCAAGTTCTCAGAGTGCTCCTAGATCATTTAATGTGTTGAAGACAGTTGAGTTACTCTTAACAGAATCAGAGTTCCCTTTACAGTAACAGGCTCAAACCTAATGTTGACATAAGCTTCCAAACACAACCAGAATTCTGAAGAATTTTATTTAGGTGGCTGATAGATGCAACCTAATAAAGAACACGCAGAATTGCCAACCCAGCATATCTTGATGCAGAAGCTAAACACCACAATCCACACATTGGTTCAACTTTTCTTCTTGCCCCCCTACCCACACATTTTGTGTACAGAGAGCAAATCTTGACATACAGACAACGACCTTTTCAGTTTTCCATACCACTGAGCAAGAGTTCAAGAAGTTCAAAGCAGAATGTCAGTAATTCCATGAATACTATTCTCATTTTGAGGAACTTAAAGAGGCATGAACTGGAGGCACAACAAATGGAGTGGGAAAACAAGAAATACCCCTTAGCCCCTCCTCACCTCTCCCCACACCCCAATTTTCATTGTCTTGAGTAATACATTTCTAATTATCAGCAGGAATCATCTTCTGCCTAACCAGTGTGATTATTATAAATAGCTATTAACAATTTTTCTTTGATATACAGCCTAAGAAAGCTTACTAATTTAAAGTGATGTTTAAGCTGGTTTTAACACAAAATGAAATGAGAAAGACATGAAAATATCAGAGGGAATAACGCTGTCCCAGCTCTCCTTTTTATTAATAACAACTAGGGTACAGTTCTGGGTCACAAAGTACAGCACCAAAGTCTTCTCCCTTTCTAATTCTGAATGGAAAATAAGGCTTTACAGCCAAAAGAACTGTCCATGAACCATACACTGGATAGGTCACAAAGCCAAAAGTGTGTATTTCTCTCCCATAGCATTCAGCAACATTGGAGCTACAAACTGCTTCAGCCCAGAGCTCAGGAAAATGAATAAGGCCAGTACTTGGACAGGATGCACATCCAAAACTGCACATAGTGGTAGCTATGCTGGTAGCAGCTGGTAGTGGTAGTATTAGTTATGCTTCTGCTTTAATACGAAAAATACTTCCTAGAAAAAAACCTTGGTTTTCTTCTTTAACTATGCTAAATACATTGGTAGATAGAGCTTCATCCTCAGACAACACCCAACTTATTGGAGATACATTATATAGGGAAAAATTTTCTCTGCTATTACCTGTCCCTGTAGACATATTTTCTAACTGATAATATTACTCAGATCTTCCTTTTTGCAGAATGTTGGCAGAATTTCAAAAGTGAGTCAGTCTCTTAAAATACATCTTGCATCACTGTAGGGATACCGTTCAAGAGTCCACTTAAAATTTACACGGAACATTCTTTCTAAAAGCTATTTCCAGAAAGTAAATGCCCTTTGAGAGCAAAGCAACTAGAAGTGTCACAGCTACTGGCTCTCAAGGAGCTCCTAAGCACCAGCTAAAGAGGTGCAACAATGCAGTCATCAACAGGCAATTAAACAAGCCATCTTGAACATCACAAGTGACTTTTTGGAAACAGTTTTTTGCAAGATGCCTCTTCACTGGGTACCTGACCAGCCATATTCCTGCCAATTGCATGCTACATATTATTTCCACTCGACCTGATGATTCTGAGCTGTCAGATGCCCTAATGTTACTTTCCTATCTCAGTCTTGTCCTCTCATGTTACTTTCACCACATTCAGCCCATTGACAAACCCATGTGTTTTGACGTTTGCCTCATCCCTTGAAGTATCTCCACCCATTAGTTACTGAAAAAAGCAAGAATTTGCTAACAGAAGAAGTGTAAAATCCTTAACACTGTACCAGTGTTAAGGGAACAAAATGGGAACACACTTGGACACCAACGGTGCAGAAACAAATTAAAGCCAGTTGTCACTGCTAAAGTTATTGAAGACATCAGTTATCAACGGATCTTATCTAAATGCATCATTTGGTCAAGTAATGGATTGCATGTTTAGCTGAACTTACTCAGAAGGACCTCACCCTAACAAGCATGGCTTACAAGGACTTTTACAGCAAGAAGAAATCAGATACCTTCTGTCTGCCCCACTCAACTGTGCTCCAATCCCACAATGGAGGGGTGCTCTACTCCCCTCAGTGCTCACACAAGCTAAGCTTTCCACACAATTAAACAATTCATAAGAATGTTTGCACCCATAAGAATGAAAGCACCCAAACGAAGCCAATGTTCTATCTTCAGCTCTTCTCTCTACAGAGGAACTAAGAGCATCTGTGGACATTTTGCAGCAGACAATCAAGACTGAATCAGAAATACTTTCTGTATGCCACAGATAGTTTTATTCAAGGGCTGCAGCAATACTTACAGCGGGCATCTCAACCTATTATCAAGTCACAATAAAGTCACCAACACAGTATGGCATTTTCAGATGTCCAGCCTCCTCCACCTAAAATGACATTTAACTGAAATACATGGCTATCTTAGAAGCCTGTGCAAGCTAAAACCCTTGACTACTCACACATCCCTTGAGACCTGGGAGTCAAGCTTTCACATAAGCCTCGTCATGAGACTTTTCCTCTGCTTAAACAGAGTGAAGATGCAGACTGTGGCTGGTGGACCCCTAAGCTGATCCAAAGGGCCCATGTTCCCAGCTGCTCATTCCTGCCCCTACATTGCTCCCACTGTTGTGCCAACAGAAGTATTTGTGCAGCTGCATGATGAAAAGCAGCAGGGAACTGATCCAGCCAAAGAGTAATCTGCTGAAAAGATGAGGGTGTGAGGAGAAGGTCTTATACTGACTCAGTTTTGTTCAAATCCAGCATGCATAGGAACCAGCATGAGTGGCCAGGAAGCTCAATCTGGCACTGTTTCTGAATTGCAAACTGAATTACAGCCTGAGGTGAAGATCCCTTTTATCCTCTTTCTCAGCAGGCTCTTTCTGCTGAGTGCCAAATCAGCTTTAAGACTTCTTGCCACCCTAAATTAGGAGAGCTGGTTTAGTTGAGGCCACACTCTTGTCTCCTGTGCTAACCAAATCCTTCCAACAGCTTTCCTGCCAGTGGCACAAAAGAAGGCTTTTGGAATGCTTTTCCTTGCAGGTGACTTCAGCTAGGATGCTTAACAACAATCCAAAAACAATGCTTAAAATTCACTTACAGCTCTCCCTGGCAAATGACTGCAAGTATTCAACTTATGATACTTATAGCTTAATTTTTGGAACTATGTATTGCTGGTACGAAGATATAATAATTACTAGTCAGCAGAAATCTCTATAATTTTTATTTAAGCCATTTATTCCTCAAGTAGCAACGAAAAACTGCAAAGATTCTTTTTATTCCTGCAAGCGTGAGGAAAGTGCTATGAAAGATAAAGAGTAGATGACCAGAGGCTAGGGAAACTGATCACAGAAACAGTATCTACGCGCAGCCCCCCCAAGAGCCGAGCAGCATACAACTTTAGGACACCACAATGAATACCAGGAACTATTGGGAAGATTTGAGAATAAGTTTTCAATATTTTGTGAGAAACTTAAAACAATAGAGTGTAAAGAATCTTTCAAGACCTATAGAAAGAGCAGAAACAGCATAAAGTCTAGGGCCACATGCTTTCCCTATTTTTTTACAGAATTACAGCAAGCCTGCACATAACAAGGCCATACCCTATGCAGTCCCCCTGGACTGCCTCAGAGCCCTCACACCAGCTTGCCATTAGCAGATCCTCAGTCCTTTTAGCTACACATGTATCCCCTGTGCCACAATGCGGCCACCCATCCCCATCGCTGAATGCTTTGTCACGCTGAGAGGAAAGGCACAGCAGAAGTTGTGCCCCTCAAGCACGGGAAGAGAGCCGGGAGAAAGTGATGGGAGAAGAATGCAGCACTGGATGATGGTTCACCTCTGTGACCAGGGTGGCCACGTCCCATTGCAGCACTCCTGTACAGCACCAGGAAGACAATCAGCAGCAGCCAGGGCAAGGGCTGTAGGTCCATCCAGGCTCCAGCCAGGAAAGAGAAGAAAGCACTATGGAAGCAGTGGATGTGTGGGGCAGAGCAGGTGAAGTACATGAGGAGAGGCAGAAGAGGTCAAGCATGAAGAGGGTACAGAGAAACTGAAGGTGTTGGGATGAGAGCAGATGGCAAATGTTGAGTAAAGCCTTGACAGAACTCTTGCTGCTCAGCAATATCTTGTGTGATGCCAGAAAGAGCTAGGTTGTAAAGTAGTGATTGTTCGGGGTATTTCTGATTGTGGTTTGTTTCTGCCACATTTTTTAGCTAGCCTTAGGCTCATAAACTACTGTTTTCAGTATTTGACAGGTACTACCATATTTCTCCAGCTTACCTGTATTTCCAAGTTACTGTGCAAGATAATACTTGACCTCAGACTTGTATTCTTCTGCTTCACATGTAAAATTTCTTATTTCAGAAAGTCTGAGTAGAAAAATTTCAGAACTCCTTACACACCTTATAATAAGTCTGTGAGAAGACCTCCCTACTGGAGGAAAGGACATATCTTGGTGCAACAGGAGAAAATACTTTTAAGAGCAATAATCTGAGTTGCATACCAGGCTTGTTCTACTAATAAAACACACTACTTCCTTCTTCAGACTAAAATAATGCTAATGTAGAAAAAGCTGTCAGCTTTTTAGAATCAACCAATTCTAAAAATACTCTTTGTATAACATATTCAGATTTCCCTTCCATTATAATAAATTATAGTTGTGGCCTTAATTTAATTCATAAATTTCCATTTCAGTTGTGTATTCTAGGAACATAATGTAAAGCCAGAAATACGAGTGACAATGGTGGTTTGTTTGGGGTTTCATTTATGAGAAACATAAACTTACCTTGTGCTTATTTCTGCTGCTGTTTCATAATCCTACAAGGAACGAGACAACCTTATACTACAATTCAACATCTCTCATTTTGTCCTTTCAAGTATATCTACTTAAACAAAATCTTTCTTTGTAAGAACTTCAGTGTCCTGCCTTGCACAATGTAAAAAAACCCCAAAAAACCAAAAAAACACCAACCCAAAAACCACCTAATTTGTCACAGTAAAAACAAATCCAAACAGCAGGCCATAAGGAAGAAGCCCTCCTACAAACATCTTCAGCCAAAAACCGGCAAGTTCCCCTGTAAGAATAGCAATATGAACAGTAATGCATTGAAACGACAAGCTGAGGCAACTCATTTAAGGAAGCGTACCTTGAGGAGTCTTCTTTTCTAAGGGTACTCAGCAAATAAACCAAGCAAATCACTCTGTTGTATGCTCCAAATAGCTAAAAGGGTGATATAAATCTACCTTATCCTAGCAATGAAGAACTGATACATGGCTAACTATTTCTTACAGTTGTCTGTAACACAAGTCATTTAAGAGAGGAAGGCTTCTCAAAGCCCTGAAGTATAAAAAGTTCTTTCAATCACACTGCCAAGTCCTTAGTTCCACTTGAACAAGGAAGGCTGCTAGTCAATCTAAAGAATCTTCAATTAGCCAAACCATCTATATCAGGAAGACAACACACCTGCTTTCTACACACCTTTAAAACTAAGAGATTAAACCCTTTACCCTTTTCCAAGGATCTGCTATCCTTTTACAAGAATAAATGCTAAAAATGTAAACCATTTTACCCATTTGCTAGCAGTTTTTCTGTTCTCTTACAGTTTCAACTGCAAGATTAGAAAAGCTGACTTACTAATTGTCACTGAGCCACTGACAACTACTCCCCACACACTGGTACTGCAGTAGTTTCTAAACCAGTAACAGTCCAGCCACATTTGTACTCCAAATACCCCCCTTTAGCTATTAAAGTGCTCAACTGGTTTCCAGGTTTAAGGATACAGTGGATTAGGAGGCAGGAGATGCTACCTGCAGCCAGAACACCAACAGCTGTACCTGGACTGACATAAGGCTCTCAGACAGAGAACTCTATTGTAGCCAAGAAATGCATAGCCTTCCCCCTGCCCCCAACACCAAAGTTACGTTTCCATTGTCCAACAAAATTCAGTGAACCTGCTGCTGCTGAATATTGCCTTCTCTTTGGATTTCAGAAAACATTTCACTCAGTTCTAACATGCTGTTTGCCAGTAACTCAGGCCTCATGTATCTCTATGTACTTCATCTAACACAAAACCCAAAGTTTGATGTGACAACACTTCCATGACAATCCATATGCCTCAACTCTACTCAGCCACTTAAATTTAGTATTTTTTCCAAGTAACTTCTAATTTGCACTGAATCTTCACATTACAAATTACAGTTATTTTAAGATATAAAACTAAGATTTAAATTTCTTTCCACAGACTAAGTCACTGAGTATTTTCTGGTTTTTGCCTCCCAAACTACATGCAATTTCTACCTACAAATGCTTCCCAGCTTGTCACTTGGTCAGAGTTCTCTTCAATACCCTTCTGGAAGGCCTTCATAGGTTTTGGTAATAGCAAACAATCTTAAAGACAAAGGAAGACAGCTGCCTTACTTATTCTCACACTAAACAGTTTTTGTGCCAACAAGCAGTTTCTAAATAACAGTAATTTACATCACTGTATATGACTTACTGGGGATTGCAGATCAACTGTGTCACAGGTAAGAGAACCAGCTCTGAACCAGCATGATCAAACTCTGCTGCAGAATGGATGAAATAAACACATCATCACAGAGAAGGTACTCAGTTGTTTCACGGGTCAGCTTAGATCCAGAAATATCAGCCTTTTTAAGTTATGAAATGCCTATGTGACAACAGCTTACAAACCACGGCAGATTCCATTCAAAACCCAGCTTTGCTGTGTGGTCTTAGACCAAGTACCTTG
This sequence comes from Gymnorhina tibicen, assembly GCA_013399875.1. Lineage (NCBI taxonomy): Eukaryota > Metazoa > Chordata > Aves > Passeriformes > Artamidae > Gymnorhina > Gymnorhina tibicen. The sequence goes on along the minus strand of VXAZ01010409.1, from coordinate 1,077,729 downwards.
TGTGAAGACACCACCTGCCTGGAAACAAACCATGCTAATTAGTACAGGCTCAACCTCAACCCTGTGGAGATCTCAATGAGTTTCAAAGGGCCACAGTACCCCCTAAGTCTGCAGTTGCTGAGAAATTTTATAAACAAGAACAAATAAAATTCTGCTAGATGTAAAATAGCCTCTGTGTTGTGTAAGCATCATACTACTCTGACCCAAATCTTAATTTTATAGGGGTTACTTCATCCCCTGCCAAGTCCTTCTTGAGGGTTACTGCAGCATATACTTTTGTTTCATGACCAGACTACTACAATTGGAAGATGTAGGTGAAAAAAAAAAAAATCAAGGTCAGCATATACTGAAAATCATTTATCAAAACTGGCTACCTAATATCACTTGATTCTGCAAGCATTTGACTATGTAACATAGTAAAGCAGTGAGTTTGCCATGTATCTCACAACACAATCCACACATTTCTTCTCCCTTCCTATGAAGCCACTAGCTGTGACTACAGCACTCACCATCTTCAGCCCCAGTGTGTCTTCTATCAGATAGAACCTGAGTGTACCATCACTACTCCCAGTAGCTTGGGCCATAATGCAATTAGCACATGCTTAACAACAATCCACAAGATAAGAATCCTCCCAGTCATACCAAATCCCCTTGGTAAGCATTTATAAGTGCCTTGATAATACTACTGACTACTCTTGAGTGCAGCTTACCACCAATACCAGCAACTTGTATTATTTCACAAGCAGATCCGAACTATGAGCAAGTTTACTACTAGAGAGAGCTCTAGCAGCTCCCAGCAAAAAGTCTTCAATCTTCCATTGACACAATCAAAAGCAACAGAATTCAGAGGTGGGCAGAAGACTGTCTCACAAGGGATGCAGAACCCATAATTTTTAAACCAAAATGCTATCTATTTGGCTACAAATAAACATATAGCTCCTTACCAACAATCTCCTTTCTTTTTTCCTGGTTCTAAAAAACTAGCTACTTCCTTTTCACTGCTTATCTTAACACCTAGATACTGACAGTCAAATTATATTCATATCTCCAATGACAACTTGGATTATTTCTATCCTCACCTCACAAACCTTGTGTCTGTGCTGCTTCTGCGGCACCAGTGGGTACCCTTAGTAACAATTCCAAAAGCCACTACCATGTCCAGCTTGAATGAGTTAATGTTTTATTCAAGAGACTACACACTCTATGTTAATATTCAAAATGGTTCCAAAAAGCATCCTAAGCAAAACTCACTCCCCCTATATGCAGCAACCTCATGCGTTTTGTATCAAGCATTATGAATTTCTGTATAAGGTGAGGAAGAAAGCACAGGACTTAAATTAACTTGCACCCACCAAGCTAAATTATGGCCTTTGCTTTTTGGTTGAACAAATTGTTTAAAAAATCATTCTAACATCCTCTTGTCAGCTCTACACTTTCATTACTCCATGTGCCAAATAGACAATTATCTGTGCTTAAATTTCCCTCCTTTATTTTCTATTTAACCAAAGAGATGAAGAAGAGCTTATTAAACAATAAGAACTCATCATTAATTCAAGTCAGTTAAAATTTTAATTAAATTATCAGAAACACTTAAAAGCCTGCAAAGTTCCATTTCTTCCAAAACTCCTGACAATGTGGAGCTGTCTCTCCACTGTTCCAGTCAAGACACCTCTGTTCTCCACAGCATTGGTCATGGCTGCACACAGAGAGTATCTCTTAACAGTAACATTAATATGAAGCTCTTCCACAAGTGTCTGAGCAACCAGCAGGTCACCTACGTATATAACTTTGCACAATCAGTACACTGTACAATCTCGAAATTAGATTTTAAATCCTAAGGAAGTAAGATGGGTGATTTGAACTGAGTCAACCTCATCAGTATTTTCATATTTAATCTGCCACAAAGCTGCACATTTAAGCTACAAATTGAAAATCCAGGCAATATAAGGCAGCATACCTTATACCTGTGAGCAGCAAGAAATGCATTCACCTGTATGTCTAAATTTCTCTTGCAGAATTTAACCCTCTTCCTCTCCCATTTTTCCCTTACCCATGTCCTTGCTAACTCAACAACATCTGGCCTCTAACTTTCTGAACCACTGAGCAGCTTCTGTGTTTCCTAGAAATTACTGGACTCTAAAGTGGAAAAAAAAATCATCACCAAGCATCGATCCCATGCTTGTACTACTAGCACAAGAGAAAGAACAGCACCTTGGCAAGGAATGCCTGAACATAGATCTGGACTTTCCCCAGGTGGTATTGGATGGGAAAGCGCTTGTATGGCTTGGAAACTGTGTATCATTGGGGACCTCCTGCTTCAGAAATTCGTTTTATCTGAGCCAGAGTTACTAAGGAGAAGTAAAAGCTACCAAAATATCCCTGGAAGCACTAGTAACAATTCTCTTTGAAGCACCTCATCACCTACTTTCTATAGCCCATAAAATACCAGGTGACTGACTCAGCTCAACTTGAGCAGCCTGGCAATTCTGACATTCCCAGTACTTTCATTACATAGCTAACACTGTGGTCACAGGCCATGACTGAGCAATTCAAAGATATTATTAATGAACTGCAGTAACACGGTTTTTATTTTTTTTAGTATATAGTTATTTTTCTCTGGCTGTGAACTACCAAGGACTGCTACAAATATCTACTTATTTCCTCCCCCTTCCAACAGCTACCCAAAAAGCTGCCAATGTTTGACAAGTCAATGACAGGCATTCCTCACTCTAGTACCATGAAGTCCAAATGGTTCAGTTTGAGAAAGGCTGGGGTTTTTTTAAGTAGTCATCAAAATGACCTCATTTTACCTATAAAATCTCATGTACTAATTCCTAACAAAAATCCTTCTAATGTGTTTCTTATTCTTTGCTCAAAGATTGACCAAAAGCTCTCACACACAAGTTTGACTCTTCTTCCTCCATGTCATCTGGAGCTGTTCAAACTGACATTTAACATACTGAAATTCTTCCTTAAATACTAATTATCACCTTTGCTTTCAGTTACATCTTACTTCAATATTGTGGCTGCACTGATCTCAATTCACATGTTTGTGAATATGTATCAACTTAAAAAAACAAAACAAAACAAGACCCCAAAACAGGAACAACGAAAGTCACTTAGAATCTTACATTGTATTCATCTCCCCTAAAAGTATGGATTAGATTTTACAAAAATTCTGCACATTTCTTATTTTTTTCAGAGCTGTAAGATTCAAGCACTTGCAAACATGTTTTAAAACTTTACCCAGCAGAATGTCAGTATTGTGAAAATTTAAGTCTGCCAATGAAAAATACAGGTAGGACATTCAAAATCTGCAGAATTTTCAGTGATGCAAAGAAGCCCTCATTCTGTGCTTTAAAAGAATCACTTATTTTCAGAAGGTATTTTGCTTCCTAACTAAAATTTTTAAGTTTTAACTATGTCGTTTACTGTAGAACATCACAAATATGTATTCCTGACACAGTTATTAACCTTCAATTTGTTTCAAAAGTACTTACTGTTTTAAGAGAAAAGCATACTGCAGTATCTTCTAAAGTGTATCATGGTTTTTGCCCAAACTTTCAAGTGCCCCAAAAGAACAACAAACTCCAACAACAATGAACAGTGATTTTTACCTGCTAACTACTTGTCAGTCAAATCACACAGTGGTTAAACACCAGTTACTGAGGTTTAATGATTTTCCTATTACATATGAAATCACTGAAGATCAATTAACCCTGCAATCCAAAACATCTAGGTGGGTGTTTTCAAGTAATTTTCATTTCTTCATGCAGTCTGCCTTAAAACTGAGTATTTGGAAAAGTAATTGAAAGTCACACTTATTTATATTCAATTTACTAAAGTTCTTAGTTACTGACAGTTTGCTTTTATTTATGTTAAGTATATATAAGCTTCTTATTTAACACATATTTTAGCCAAGCCAACAAGAGGAAATAATTAGAAAGTAAATTTCTTTTTTGGACTGGGATGCAATTTCTCTCATGTGCTTCAAAAAAATTTCTGGTTTGGATCTTTGTGTTTAAGACAATAATTTTATTGTTGTACATAAAGATAAAATTATCTTAAAAGTAGCAGAAACCATTCGTAATGTTTAAAACACCGAAGTTATCAAATGCTTTTAAAACTTCATTACAAAACACATTTACTTTTTTAGTTTGAGTTTTTAGTAAGAGCAGTACTTGTTCCAACTACAACAGCTCTAAGAAACTAACATTTTTGCTACAAATCCAAACCCTAGAGCAAACTTGGGGGATTAAGTCACTTCCATTAAATGAGATCTTATCCACTCAGCAGTGTTATTTGTGTGTTGGCTACAGCCAGACAGACTGCACTAAGCCACTGTGCAATTAATACAATCAACTGTTATATCCACTGCTAACATCCTGGGCAGTAAGATCAAGGACAAGTACTAAGGATGTCCTAGTTTTTCCACATCTGGGAACAGGAAAAAAGCCAAGTTCATAATTCCAAGACACATAACACAGCTTCTTGGGGGTGTTTTTTTGTTTGTTTTGTTTTTTAAATGTGACAATGCTACCTTGAACTTGTGTCAGAAGATGCAAACTAATATAAACCTTATTTTAAAAATACTAGTGCCTGGCTTTATTTAATCTGATTAAAGCAAAATTAAAATCCATAGAGCAAGTTTCAGGGGTCTCACCTTGTAACATGGAACACCTAGTAACAGCTCATCAAAATAATACTACTTCTTGATTCAGAAAATGTTTAGGCCATTACTTGTTAGTAAAAATAAAGATACATTCTCATCCAATCATAACTTTTACAAGCTTTTGGTATACCCATGCAATTTTCAAGCTAAAAACCCTGTTATATAGCTAAGCAGGACACATCCAACTCCTCAGTTCTGTGTCTTCATGCCAGTGGGTTTTGCTCCTCTTCCCTTTGGGGATCTACATTTTCAATATGCATTTGTTCCTTTCAGATCTTTTTAAGGCTGACTACATTTAAAAACTGAACATTTAGTTCACTTCACTAAACCATCCAACCTCTGGACTTGTTCTGAGACCTCTGCTATGTTCCCACTCTCACTTGTCTGAGCAATTCAAAAGTGACAGTCTTTCCTCCCAGCCATGGAGAAGCGTCTGTCATGACACATGGCACACCCATGTTTAAGACACTCCCCAGTAATAGATGCTACTTTAAAAACAGTATGGACATTATTTTAATTAAATAGCATTCAGATTGGTCTATATGCATTGCACTTGATCAATAACAGCCTTTTAGTTACTTGACTTCTTTTCACCAATTAGAACTAGCAAATACATTATTACAACACTGCCTATTGCCTCTGGAGAACACTCAAGCATGTCAACAAGTGACTAACTTCATTTGGTATTTAAAATTTAATATTTAATTTAAACAAAGCTGTTTACATTTTCACAAAGTGCAATTAGGGGCAACTAAGAAGTTCAACAGCTAAAGCCTGACTGAGAGGATGTCAGTGTGCTGTGAAGATAAAGACTTAATCAGTAGTTCTGATACTGAAATAAGATCCAAAGTAACAGTTTATGTTGAACTACACATATACCAAGTTTTTACTCAACCTTATGCCTAAGTAATTTACAACACTCTTCCTCTGAGAAGGTACATACTTGTTTCTGTTTTGTTGTAATAATTATTTTTTTTCTAAAAATCACACATACACACACCCACCACCCTCCCTCAATATTGGAAACTGGGGGCTGGGGGTCGTGTGTGGCTCCTCCAAACAAACCAACTTTTATGTATAACTGTGACTTGTATGAGCAATTGCTGTACTGCTTATAAAAACAACTTCACTCTGGAAGAGCTGGGAACAACTCACTTTAAAGGCATTCAACAGAATGCCTGGTACCATTTATTCTAACTGGACATTTCCTGCACTATTTTGAGTTATTTGGCATATCTAACTAGCTAAACCCCTTCTTATAAAAACTTCAGCAAAGGAGATTTGAACTAGAGTAATGCTGTGTTTACCCTTGCTAAATCCAACTCAGCTACAGGTATTATTACGAGCTTGAAGTAAATATTTAAGAAAAACACCCACAACCAACAAATAAATATAACAGACTCCTTTGTAACTGTGCTAGTTAATGACAGCTAATCTACTTTAAATTCAGGATATAAGCGCTTTTTTATTAAAGTGAAAATCTTCTGTTTGGGTAGATACACATTTCAGAAGGCGCATATAGAAGTTTTTCTAGGACATTATTACAAGGAGGAACATGGAAGTCCAACTGGTGTCAGCACCAAATACTTCCTAAGAAAAGCAGCCTCAGGAGAATTAAGCCACAAGCCTGGTAGGTGCTAATCTAAACTATGTCTTGACAACTCTCATTTACAGAACCAGTAGCTTTCCTAACTTGCACAGAAGCAAAGAGATGGCATTTCCCTTTAGTGTAGTAATGTACATTCACACTCAAGCTTAATACAAAAATATTCTTCTGCGAACAGAACAGTAGCTTTGGTATGAAGCTTATTTTATGAGGACCACAGTATGATTAAGGATAATAACAGATTCTTTAAAAGTTCTTTGTGAACAAGTATTTAAAAATAGAAATAGCTAGTTACTTGCATCTTCCTCATAAAGCATAAGTCACATTGTCCTACATCCAGGATAAAAGCATGAAACAATGTAGTACTTTCATGCATGCATTCCAAATTATTTTAAAGTGTTACAATCCTGGAATTTCATATATCCTGTACACTTTGTTTACTGTGAAAAAGACCACTCCTCCCTCCCAATTTAAATCCAAATTACTACTATTTTACAAGTGCACTTTCCCTGTTGGCTTTGTATTGTACAGTTACAGATGCAGCATTTTCTAAACCTAGTGACATATTTGACTAAAAAAAGAGAAAACTTTGCTTTGAATGTTAAGTATCTGCAGCTAATCAAGCACTGTCATTTTATCACCAAATGCAGGTGGTATGGATTAAAAAAATGGATTTGGATGAGAACTTTTAAGAGATTTCTTGGCTTCTCTTCTATGTAAGAACAACAGTCTAAAGATTATTAAAACTCAAGTCATTGGTATTTTAATTCATCATTAGGCTGCACACATAACTTTGCAGGACTAAACTGAATATAGGTTGCACTGCCTAGAGGCTATAGTATTTTGAGCAGTCTAGAAGATTATAGGTGCCTTTGCTTCTCTATTATAACCTCTATTTTAAGGGCATTTAGAGGAAAATTTATCTTAAACTATTTACTGAATCAGTATAAATTACACTATCATAAACTATTACAAAAATGATAAATCCATGAAATAGTGATAATCTATACTTATCATTCTTTATTGTTGTAAATACCAAGTTCCTCAAATAATAACCAGTTAATTCAACTGTTGCAGAGAAAGTATTATTTGGCTAAAATGAATAATACACACAGCATAAACGCTAATATTATTATAGGATTGTCTCATTTTATTATCCCTTGGAAAGAACTCTATTTCCACATCTCTGCAATATAAAGCATTATCTGCAAGTGGCATTTGTGTGCAACATCAGCTCTTGGTTCTTCCAACAAAACAAATTCAAAGCTCTCTTAGAACTGGCTCTAGTTACCAAAGAACGGCCAGCACGGCTCCAAGCCTCTGTGTGCTGCTCTCCTCTGCACCATCCCACATACATGAGGCATATTCCTAACCCTTCATGGCTACTGGTTTCATGTGTTTCACCAAAAGAGAAAACATTGCCCTAATGTAGGTTTGGCATTCAAACTCCAAGGAGTTATCTCAGTGGGAGAATAATTAAATAGAATGGAAAAATTTGCAAGTTGAAATGGACTGGACCAAATTACTACTTCTACTTTCTTTCATGCATAATAATTCCTCAACTATGTCCACATATTCACATATATTTACATGCATAAATGTCAGTACTCACAAAAGCTCCATTCAGTCTCAGCAATCAAATGACCTGTGATACCATGAGTACACACAGATTTCACAGTACATCTTTCTGGAAACTGAGGCCATCCACAACAATTTCAACACTGTGTACCAGTATCAGAGCTTAAATATGATGTCCACTTCCAAGACCTATTTGAATGTCAATATCAATTGCACTGTCACATGCACGTGTCAGCAGGCCCAGGGGCTCACTCAAATACAAAGAGAAAATTATGACAGCATTGGTCAACACCAAATTAAACAACAGCTGTCATTGTATGTAAGATTTTGTATTTTCTTTTTGTTGTTACAATGAACTAGTAAGTTTATTTTAGAATGAAATAACACCTTATAACCCTTTGTTTCTACATTCACTAAGAGCATCATCATCTTGTTCATCAATTCCACCAAGAGATGCAACATCTTGCACCCCATAAAAGGCAGGCTAAACAAGACATTCTATGTTAGAGCTATTATGCAAAAGGGATGAGGAGCCACACTACCCCTTTGCAAATAAAATCTCATACTCGAGTCCCAAAAGTTTCTCAGGGTTAATAATTTAGAACTGAAGTTAACAACTATGAGAGAGATGATTTGCAGAGACTAGAAATAAACCAGCTTACTTTTAAAGATTTAAAAACTCATTTCATGATGGTCCTAGACCTGAAGCTCATTGCCCGTTATCAAGCAATTCAAGGTCATGAACACGTTCACTTACTTTCATGACAACTGGCCTATTAATGCTAAACTTTCCCTACATGGGGATGTTGTTTAACTCTCCATCTAATGCCTAAACTACATTGACTCTGACACCTGTGAGACTTACAAGTTAACTAAGTATTCTGGTAACCATATCTTCAGGGATATACTCAATAAAGACAAAAACGAAAGCATCCATATAGGGAGAAAAAGACATTAAATAAACAGATTAAACGCTCAGAATTAATTGCAGAGTAAGAGAAAATCACACTCAAAACATTATAAAACTGTGTAAAGTTGCAATGTGCTTACTTTTTCAACACAATCTAATTCCATCTTCTTGAATAAGGTAGAAAAACCTAAGAAGTTCAACAGAGAGAGCAATAGGGATAAAAATTAATCAAAAAGATCAAGTGCACCCTTAGCAAATCTGCAGATGACACCAAGCTGAGTGGTGCAGAGACGGACAGGATGCCATCCAGAGGGAAGTGTACAAGCTCAAGAAGTGGTCCCATGGCAATTTCATGAGCTTTAACAAGACCAAGTGGAAGGTGCTGCTCCTGGGTTGGGGTAAACCTTGGTATCAGCACAGGCTGGGGATGAACTGATCAGAGCAGCCCTGGGGAGAAGGCCTTGGGGGTGCTGGTGGAGGAGAGGCTGGACATGGCCCAGCCATGTGCACTCGCAGCCCAGAAAGCCAAACGTGTCCTGGGCTGCATCCAAAGCAGTGTGGGCAGCAGGGGAGGGGGAGGAGTCTGCCCCTCTGCTCTGCTTTGGTGAGACCCCACCTGCAGTGCTGCACCCAGCTCTGGGAGCCCCAGCACAGGAAGGACATGAGCTGTTGCAGCAAGTCCAGAGGAGGGCCAACAAGATGATTAGAGGGATGATTCTAATCCATCTGCATGACAAGTGGCTACCCAGAGTAAGACTTTTCAGCATGGAAAAGTGTAGGAACATGAGAAAGGTTTATAAAATTATGAGTGGCTTGGTCAGGGCAAATTAATTGTTTGCAAACTCTTTCAATGCAAGAGACGGAGCTCTCAAAGAAAACTAGAAGGTAGCAGGCTCAAAACAACACAAGGAGGTGGTTAAAGTCATTAAATTGTGTACCACTGGATTTCCAAGATATAAAAGCATATACAAGCCTAAGAGGACACTGAACAAGTTGGTAGAAAAGTAAAATTCCACAGGTCACTGAAAATACAGAAATATCATTTAGCTTTGGAAGATGCAGTTGTATGCTGAGGCAAGAGAGCAGAGAAGCTTCACAGATGTTTATCCCATCCTTCTTGGGTGTTTCCTAGGGATTTGGTTTGGTCACTGGCAGAGGTAGGATAATGGGACAGACGCACATTTGGTTTGGCCTGTAGGGACAATAGATCTTCATGTTTCTGTAGCTTAAGACATTTCAAAAAGATTTACAGACAGGAATTTCAGCTGCTGATAACAAGTTTCATAGTTAACAGCACCTGTTGGAATACCAGCCAAACACCATACTATGAAATAACTAGTATTCTGTGATAGCTCATGTCCACAGTTTATCATCTAAAATGAAAGCTGACCAAAAGATTGCTTTAGTAATTTTACTATTACCTGGGAAACTGTACTACAGTATTCTAGTTAGAGGAACAACTGCTCTTCTCATTTGAGTGTTCATAAATAAGATGAAAGCAATGAAAGCAATGTGTGGCATTTTATGCGTATGAACTTAGTCAAATAAGCAACCGGGGATAAGGGATACTTTTGAAAGGGACAACACTGACTTCTTGAAAATCTGTAACAGGAATTGCACCTGGGAGAGGCAGAACTTAGGCTAAGTCAACATTCCCATAGGAGCTCAGTATATTCCAGCAAAACCTCTTCTGAAATCTCCTGCTTGATATTGACATACATGTCTGCAGAATTCAGTAGCTCTGTCACCAAGGGACTCTGCCCTCATAGCACTGACTGTAAAATGGAGTGATAGTGTGGGAAAGAGGCTGTATTAGGAGAAAGGAAAATTACCCCACAACAACTCCAAATATAGCAATTCTGACTCTGCAAGGGAGTGTTTTCAATCACGCCTGACAATTTTGATTTTACAAGTGGTCTATTATCAGAGTCACGCAAATGACTACAACTCCTTACGAGTATCCATTAGAGGAGAGAAAAATGCACCAAAGTTCAGGGCACCAGGAGCCATACAAGGAAGCCAGAATATGCTGCAAGCTGAGGTACCCTTTTCACACCATAGATTTTTCATATGCAAGCACACCTTAAAAATACTATTTCACTTTCTCTGAGCAAAGAGGTGCAGTCACAGACTGGGTGAGAATCTGTTCTCTTCTAAAGGAGATCCAGGCATATTTGCCCATCCAAGCCACTTGCCTCAAGAGATCACAGCCTGACTGCCAGTCGCACCCTTTTCCTTTCCCTGGGAAAGGAAGAGGCAAAGATGTGCCTGGATTTCTCTGTCACCTCAGATTGTAACTCAAATTGCTGTTAGATAACATACACAAAGTCCAGGTTGAATTCTAGAAACAGCTTTATAAAAGCAGCAGGTGAACCTATAAATGCAACTAAAGAAAGCAAAGTAAAATCGAACGCCCTCCTAAAACAAGATTTGCTCCCTCCCTTTGTACATGTTCCTTAACATCTCTGATTCTGGGATGACAGAAGTATGCTACTTAGTTTTTATTCCACAAAATCTTTGGTAATACTGTCATCTTAATAAAGATTCTTTTCACAAATGCTATTTAGTGGCAGTTACTTATATAAAATGCAAAGTAATTTACTAATACAAGTATTTCTCAAATACCCACTAAGTCACACCATTACTTTATCCTCCCTCTCAAGAAACGAAGCTGTATAACCAGATGTCCTTAGAGCTGACAGGCTAGGTTTAAAGTCCAGTAGGAAACAGATGGCTGCTGGTTGTTGATGCATCAATATACAGGCACTGAAAGAGTTTGCATCATCCTCCAGCAAAAGTACGTCACCATCACAGCACTGAACACAAGGTAGCAAGAGATGCATTACACACAAATTTGAAAGATGTAAATGTATTGCCAAGCATATATATAATTCTGAGTGGACATGCAATCTTACTGACAGTACCTGAGACTTTGACAACTTTTCAAATTCAGTGCAAAGCCTTTTTACACCAGAACTAAAAATGAAGCCTACACCTGGAGCTTTGAGGGACTGCAGGATTTATTTAAAGTCATCAATTCAAGCCTTAGAGATTAGATTAACTTTTTTTAAAAGAGTTTTTCTATTTTCATGTGATAATATCAGTTTACGACTCATGATAGATTTAAAAATAAAGTGTCTTGCTCATCTGCCAAAGCTCACCATCTCTCCAGACAAGCCTGCAAAAGCAAATGAACTCACTCACAGTAGGTCTTCGGAAATCCAAATTTTCGCCTTAGAATCCCGTCCCCTCTCCTGGGCAGTGCAAACACTCTCAGCAGCCAAAAGAACGAAAGAATGGAGGGCTTGAAAGGTTTTCTTTAAGTTGGCAGCAGCCCTTAAAGAGACAGGATCTCAACAAATCCTTACTGCCAGCAGTGACCTTCACTAAGCCCTTCAGCACATCTTCATTTAGTACAAGGGCTCCACACCAGGATATTTAATCAAAGTTGATCAATGTTGCCTACAGTTTCAAACTACATTCAGTTTCCAACATTCTCTTCTGGAGTTATCCTGACATGCTTCTGCTCCAGATGCCACCCATAGAGAAGACAAACAGGAGTGCTGACACCTCCACCAAAGCGCAACCTTTCAAACTCATAAGCCAGTAACCAGCTGCAGTGGTGCTGCAATCAGGCAGTTGAAACTTCAGAAAATACTCTTCTCGATAACTCTACTACAGAGATGAAAATTCTGGCAGATGGGGCAAATAAGTAAACTCTAACTATCACAACAAGGCTATTTCAGCTCTTTAGAGTAGGCCGATTAGTAGCACTCAACTCAAAAATTTATCTAAGAATTAGGAGTTAATAATTTATGCTCATCGGAAGAGGCACAGTGAAAGGATAACATTATCCACTGGACAGTTATACTTCTCCAACCTGTTGCAAAATACTTCAGCTAATGATGAATTCTACAGCAACATTTCAAATTTTTCAAAAGGTATGACCAGTGCTCAATTACTGATGATTTAGTTACTGAATTCCTTTCTGAATAAGTAACTTTGGAGCAGCTTTTGCATGAGAAGGGTTTCTCCAGCCTTATCTGCATCATAGAGTCAATTCACATGCCTGCTTTCTCATTGTCTTCTTCCTACAGCATTTTATTTGTTTCTTGGCCTTAGGCAGCCCTACATCGAAAGAACTTGTAGTTTCCAACACAGGAGCAGGACCTGTATGCTTATCATCCCATTCACACCTCAACCAAGTTTTTTCTAGGAGTGAGTGTGTGCAGGAAGAAAACACCTCCCATCCAGTCGCATTTGTAGAGAGGAACCTCGAATATGTGTCCCTTTCTAGAGCATTAGTGATGAACTCGTGCTTTTTAGACACACAGAATTCTTCAAAAGTTGACACACAGATCCCAGTCAAAACTGGAACCTGCATTAGGGTGGTGCTGACAGGTAACCTAAGTGCCTTGCCACAGGAGAAAACACAAATGCAACAGCTGCTCTGCCACATGCAACACCAGCCCATCATCTCACACCTGTAACTTAAGCAGCCATCTCCTCCTTTCCTTCAGCTCTCCAAATCCTTGCAGTCCCAGGACTATTTGGATACTGAGAAAGGTTTCTGAAGCACAATACACTTTTTTAGAGTGATCATTCAATTCACACAGTAAATTAACTCTCTGTCACTATCGGGTCTTTGTTACTGCATTAGAGCATCTGCTGAGTTTCAGGACTCAGCTGCTGACCCTCTTTGATTAAGTCTACACTAGAGCTTGTTGCACAGTGCAACAGAAGAGGGTCAATACAGCAAAATCCTGCTGCAGAAACCTCAATGGCCAAACTATGTATTTTGAAGGAAGTTTTACAGGAAGTTTTACTTTTGACTGGCTGTTGTCTGGTTCTTCGGACTTAAATGTCTATTTGTAACTGGTGTATGTAATTCCTTTCAATTTCATCTGAAAGGAATTCTGTTTGTGTGCCTGAGATGCTTCACAACAAAGCAAACAAAGAACTGTGAAATGGGACAGTCAAGAGATGCACTCCAAAAGTACGCTCTGATCTGAACTGAACTGTCGATGGGAACAGCCATTAAGAGGCTCTAGATAACCAAACAGATTCTGTGTAGTTTCAGGCCTATGGAATGAGGGGTAGAGTCCTCTTTTCCCCCTACTTTTTGTCCACTGAAGAAACTTTGTTGCCATTAGATCATATCACTGAAATACAAACAATCTGAACACACTTTAAGGTTTAGGCAGGTACAGGCATTGCATTTATGGTTTATTTGAGCTATGGAGCAATGTAGTTTGAAGATTTGTACTATCATCCAGCTAACATTAATTGTGGTACCAAAAAGTAGATTTTCAGTGGCATAAACTATGGCACCAAGAGTAGTTTTTCACTGGTGACAAAGCCAAGCACTGGAACGAAACAAGTCACCCAGTGACAGGAAGCCCCACCTATTTGGAACAGTGCAAACAGCTCAAGTCTATCGTGCTGTCTTCCAGTGGAGTAAGATGCCACTGACCTGAAGAGCCAGAAAAGTGAAACAGTTTTAAAAGCCTGCCTTCCCACTACAGAACGCTAATCTAAGAAAGAAAACAAATCTCATCTGTTAAAATAGATTGCTTTGTCTTTTCCTTACTCTACTGCATAGACAGTTTGTGCATGTACTACTTAACTGCAGTTATTTTTGACAAAGGTCACATCAAGATGGCAATCTGAATCAGCTAGAGACTTCCTCAAATTGCAGGCACCTGGAAGTTGTTTGTATCTTCCAAAACTGGCATCTAGAATATTCTCAACTTTAGAAACAGGCTACACAAATCTGAATTTTCATGCCGCAGAAATAGAAAGGAAGCCACAATCTCTCTCATGAGAAAGCCACAATTGAAAAAGTTCCCAAGGGAAAACTGTAATCATGAAGGTTATTTTTCCCTCATTTTAATTTTCAATTTCAGTCAGCAACTGCAGAACAAAATGGACATGTTAGACAAGGCCATTACAAAACCAGTCTCTTGTTTATGAAAACTTACCAGGTCAAGCTACATGCAGTGTTTTTCCTCATACTGAGACAAGTGTATATCTCCCTTTTGATAGCCTTCTGTCAGTTTACTTATTCTTTTTGTCCCACACAGAGCTCCAGGCATGTCAGCAGCACAGTAAACTAGGGAACACCTTTAACTAAAATAATCATCAAATCTTTCTCACTGCATATAAGCTATTGCCATTTCAATGAAAGCCTTGACAAAAGGTCAAAAATGGAATAAGAGGTTTCAGAGAGGCACAGTTGTAGGATGACTTTGTAAAGGAAGGGCCCCTAAGTTATCTATCCCTGTTAATTATCATGTGGGGACAGACATCGATTATCTGTGCAAACACAGAAAAGGACAGTGAAGCTTTTGAAAAGGAGCAGTGAGGCAAATAAGCAATTATTGATTCATGTGTTTGGCAAACATTTTCACCCACTCACGAGAAGGAGAGTTTAAGAGGATTTTCACTACACAGTAATAACAGAGACAGCCTCTCCAGCTCATAAAAGGGAAGTCAGAACATAAGCCAGATGCAAAACTCCAACAAACACTGATTCACAGCTCCAGTCACACTCAAAGTCATGTATGAAATGAGCAATTCAGCCATCCAATAAGCCAAGAAGAGGAAAGAGAGGGCAATTATGTCTCTGTTCAACAGAGCACCATTTAAAGTATTCCTTCTGATTCAGCACCAGCCCTTGTGATCAGTATTCTTGGCCTACCATCAATGAATTTAATTACACAATTATTTGAAAAAACGCAGCGTTCTCCCTTCCCTGCTTGCCCACAACCAGTCCAATACAAGTCATAGGAATTAGTCAGAAAGAACATGTAGAGTAGCTACCTCCAATTTTATTTTTGAAGTTCAAGTCACAGAAATGCATGGATATTAGCTCAAGCATTACTGAAAGTCACGTGTTTCCTCTAATTGAGCAAATGGAGCTTAATCTTCTCTATTAACTGATAACAACGTGAAGGGCCATGAAAGGTGCACCAAGTTACTTAACACCCATCAGTTACTTATTTGAGATTCTGGGATATCTGACTGACAGCTGTATGTTTGGATCCATGTCATCTAGCATCATTTTGTCTGACTGCTGGATCTTCCTCTCCTATTGAGTACACAAAGGCAAGTTGAGTTTCAGCTCCCCCCTCGTTCTGCCTTCTTTCACCTCCACACGCAGCTAGCATACTTTAACAGCTCTGCTAACAAACACACTTGCTATCCCCACAGTCAATGCCTGCTTAACTCCTTTTTTTTTTCTACTTGAAACAGCTGCACCAACTAATTAATACAGATACTGTAGCAATAAGCACAAAGTTCCTACCATTCAAGCTGATATAAGTGTACTTTAAAGTCAATGTTCCTAAACAGGAAGGAATTCAATACAAAGGAAAGAACAGGGCCTTAGCCACGTGAAAACAATACTGTTCTACTGTGGTCTGACACATTAGTCACTGGTTTGGGAACGAGATGCCCTCTTCCCTTTATGCCAGGTTTGAGCTTTTTCCTCTTACATTTGGGAGCTGGCGTAGGGGAGGGAGACTACAAGAAGGCAGCGAGTAAGGAAGTTATGGCTCTCCTCTTCCAACTTGTGCCATCTTCCATAGACAAAATATTTATTTGCTTTTGTTGTTACAAAGTGAAGATTTTAAGCAGGATTCAAGACCCAAATACCTTCCTTAATATAATAAGGATGTGCCTCATTTTCAAAGCTGACCATTTCAGAAGGCTTTTGAAAGAGACACTGTTCTTTCAGGTGCCCACATGGCACTATCCATCCCAAGAGGCAATTAATTTTGGATCCTGACCGATGCCCTGATATTCCAAACATACCAGTTACGCATTAAGCAAAGGACTTCATTAAAGGACAGGAATTTAATTGAGTCTATATTCAGGTATGTCTCTGAAAGCTAGAGGGTAAGGCAGAGAGGTAGTAACTAAAAATGTTTTAAAGAACACACGTACGACCTCTTTCTCAGGAATTCAAGTTGTGTAGCCTACATTCAACTCTCTTCAACAGACAGGAGCCAGTCAGACCACAGGCTCCCTGTTATAGCACAGTAAAGTCCATCATACAGCTGCTACTTCAGGAAAAACTTTCACACCAGCTCTAAAAATTCAGTGAATAGGAAAGTAACTACAGATATCCAAAGAGACAGAAAAAGTGCAATATTATCAGACAGAAAGCCTCTGTACAACTTGACTAACCATTTCTAGCCTTAGAAACAACTACAACTTAGGAGTCAAATCAGAACATGTTGGCAGGGAGAACCACTGGGAACACCAAGGATGCAACCTTATTTATTTTCACATTTTCTGTCTAAGCCTAAGAGCCTGCTCTTAAGGACTTCCTTGATCCTGTTTAGAACTTTGCATATCTGCAACAAATTACTAACCTCATTCTTCAGTTCCTTCAGCCCAGTCAGTATGGCTCTTCTATTACAGCATTTTTAAGTCTACTTTTTTCAAATGTACATAAACACAAGCCTCTTTTTACTTATCCATCCATTCCACTAAGCATTTTTTCCACTCCTACCCTTATCAGATGCCATCATAAAGCCTCTCTTTGGCAAGGCCAATTTTAAAGGAAAATATAAAATTACCTCGTTACTACACAGCTATCTTTATAAACTTATCCCATTAATTCAGAACTATTTTCAAGCTATCGGCCAGTTACCAATTTCATACATTTGGCTAACTGACAATTTCCTCCACCAGCTCGAGATGTCACAGTATCAATTTTTAATTTACCTCTGAGACATGGGCCAAAATACTTCCAATGGACTCAGAACTCTAACCAAACCAACCACAAAAGCAAGGCACCCAGTAGTAACACCATGCTTAAATTAAAGGCAGTGAGCAAAGCGTATGGGTTGTGGTTTGCTTATTTCTTACGGCAATATATTCCTAATTTTAGACACTTGAATGCTGTTAACACTAGATAAACTGCACACATAGCAACTACTGAAGGAGATGTCATTTGAAAAAACACTCAGCCATACTCACTTTCTGTGCTAAACTCCAGGCAGCATTTTAAATATCACAGGGAATGACAATTCTAATTGCATACTGCAGAATTAAATCCAAGATTGCTGTCAAAGCAACATTTCAGAATATGTTAACTTTGAAATCACTGTTAGGCCAGGGAGTAAACTCTAGTTAGCTCTTTTTAAACTCCACTTCAGTTTTTCAGCTATATGAACTGCCCTTTTTGGAAACATATCTTTGCCTTAATAATGTCAGCTTTTCCTTCAACATACTTTACTAGAAGGGAACAATCAAAATTTAGGTGATTTGGTTGTCTTTTTAGAGGTTTAATACAAAGCAATTTATGCTTCACGTCTCTAACTACTTCACCAAGAACAACTTTTGACCACAAAGAAGAAGTCCCTGGGAAGAAGTCAGCCTGAAATTAGTCATAGTTCATTTTCATTTGAGAGCATACATTTGCCAGTGCAGAAAGTCTTGATTGAGCCTCCTTACACAGAGAAAACTGCCAGCAAAATAACCACCATTTCCAAATAGCTTTATTTTCCTATGGCTATTACATTTCTTTAACTAAAAAGTGTGATTAGTAATCTCATCTGAACACAACAAGACAATTACCCAGAGATAAAGTTGAAAAAATCTCTTGAGATCAGTACGGCCTTGTACACATATCCTCTGCAGCAGACCTGGCAGATCAGAGGCTACAGCAAGGGGACTAACCACAAACAGGTTTATGTGCTGGGGTCCTTGTGAAGCCAAGACTGTTGGTGACTTTCTCACACAACTAAGCTGCTCTTTCCACAGAAATCCAAGTAACACATTTCTACTAGGAATGGCAGGAATTTGAGGAAGAGTGGTAAGAAAAAAGGTAATTTTAAGGCCAAAACAGTTAACAGTGACTTCTTCTTGAGTTATGTCTTCAAGGTTGTACTTTGCATTACAATATTAAGGAATTCTATCCAAGTTCCTTTCCACTTCTTGCTCTTCTCTTCAGGGAATAAAAAAACATTAGACCTATCTAGGGCAGGGACTATTAACAGCTTGTCTCTCTGATTTGAGCACATTATCCCTGTAAAGCAAACATCTGAGCAGCATGGTACGTAAAAAGGCAACCCATCTCTATGTTCCTTTCAAGGGTCAGTTCTCTTCATGACCTCACTGCACTTCCAATCCCAAGTCTTCTGCATCAGATATCCATTATCCCCCTCCCATTCTTCTGCCTAGGCTCGTCCTTCTTGTGCTGTGCTTTAAAACAAGAAAGGCTTCCTTTTGGCCTTGAAATTGGTGGTTGCTACAGGAAAACAGTACATTTTTTGCCAAATGGCCTGTGAAAATTCAGGCTCCCTTGCATCTATTAATCTGCCTGTGTACATTAACAGAGCTGTTAGTTCTGTTTCAGTATAAGCCCTTAACCACAACAGGAACAGCAGCTTTTGCAGTAGGTTCTGTCAGTTACCTTCTTCCTTGGTTTTGTCTTTCATCCTTCATTGTCTCAGATATACTCCTGCCTGCCCCTAGCCAGCTGTTGCTGCCCTCTCAAAGATTACATCTCGTATCAGTGCCAAACTTGAACATATTTGGGCAGAACCAAGACAAGGACAGCAGAGCTTATTCTCCAGAACCGTACTTCAACTACCACAAGCTCAACAGTTCACACAGAAGTCCTGCTTCACTGGTTAGACTGCTTGTCTGGTCTCCAGAACAAGCAACTATTTTATTCACTTCTCCCTCCTTTTCCCCCAGTATCAACAGTGCAACATAAACACAGATATTGACTTGCATCCTGGCTTTATTCTCAAATTTTCTGGAAAAGAAATGGATGCCTGGATAGGAAATGCACCACTTAAATATACTTAGTTCATTCTTGGTTTTAATGTGGCTGGTAATACTGCCCTTACACTATGTGCTGTTCAAAAGCTAAGAGAATCAACCCCTAACATAGGACTTGGAAACCACTAAATATTGACATTTTAAATATAACTCCAACATTTTCAGATGTTTGTCACCTTTGACATCCAACTCCACTAGAGAGATACAGGGTTATTTTGTTTCCGATAATTAGCTATCTTCCCAGTCACCTTTCAATAAGGAATGTATTTCATTCTATAATGATATTTAGCTTAACATGGAAACAGTTATTTCATATATTCAGTCAATTTCTATTCCACAAAGCAAGAGGAATGCAGCTTGTACACAGCAACATTATAACTCTTTCCTATGGTGCAAAGAGGCACACCTTTATCTCCTTTTGGGTCTTTTCTCTGAGGTTACGTGACAGTTCAGTTCAGAAAGTTTCTTACTAAAGCAGCAATTTTAGTCCACATAACTGGCAAAATAATGAGTGTAATACCTTAGGTCACTTATCACTATGAACTTCCAATTAAGTCCTTCAGTGTCATATATTCTTCCACAGGTGTTTTGCATGTAAATCCGAACCTATTATGCTGTGGAAATCTTTCCTCACCTGAGAACATATTTTGTTTTTTCAATCTTAATTATCTATTTCATGTGAAAGGAAAATATATTATTTGGTTCCTTTTTCCTCCTTGGTATTTGATAATTTTTACACCTTGCTTCATTTAGTTTTTGATACCATGGCAGAACTAACCTGATGTTCAAGTGACAAAAATCAATCCCTAATTGAAGAGTAGAGTGTACTTGGGTCTGTGAAAAAAAAAAAGTTAAAAAAAAAAGTCCCAAAGTACTTAATTTGTCCTCAATACATCTATGTAACAAAGCAGCTTATAAATCTTCCTTGTTTAATATTACACAGAGAATTAATGCAGTTCTACTCCCAAAATACCTCTGATGTAACATAGTAACCAGTGCCACCTGATAAAACCAATGTCATCTACTATCATCCACTAAGGCATTTAATGAAAACTTTACATAAACTCTAAACAATGACTTAATTGAGACAGGACCAGGCGTGATTGAAATTGCCACAAAGAAGACTCAAAAACTAGGTAATGCAGCATTAAGGCTGCCCATGCAACCCTTATTACACACACGTGCAGTAATTCTCAAACTCCGCAGTGCTTTTCCACAGGACTCCCTACTTATCTATGTGCACATAATGGACCTCCTGTAGAGATGAACACTGATGCCTTGTGATTGAGCTTATTGTCTGATGGACCTCTGTCTTATTTATTGAAGAAAAGGAACAAAAGAAGGGATCACAGAAGCAGGGACAACAATTAAGATAGCAAAAAGCCACTCTGGAAAAAGATGCCCATCCCTCCTCTAACACTCATCTCTCCTGTGGTTAAGCAAGTCTCATTAAACTAGGAGATCTCAAACCTGACAATTTTGTATCCCACCTCTCAAGTTAGAACAGGAGCCAGAGCCCAAAGTATTAGCAAAGGAGGCAAGTGGGAGTGAGACTCCTACCCCAAGTAGTGACAACACTCCACAAAGAAATAAATTAAAGCCTAAGATACTGTTTTGGCTGCTCAAGACCACGAAAAACCCTCCTCTCATTTGCTGCTGTATCAACATGTAACAAAGCTTCCGCATATGCACAGAGGGAACCCAGCTCAGGCAACTCAGGTAATTTACAGAGTGCACTTTAAGTGTTCAACCTGAGTATCAAGGTACATCCTTCCCTTACCACACTCAAACACAGGGCTCTGACACTTCCCTTTCACTGCCTAGAGGTCATATACAGCATTATGGAGACCAGCACCTTCTTGCTCTTTGAACCCACTCATGTTGCCTCCGTGGACATGAACTGCAAGTCACGTCCTGCTCATGAACTTGCCTACAAGCAGAAACACCACGAGGTTGCGTAGCCACCCAGTTAACCAAGTGCTCTTGCAAAAGGGTTTTACAGCTTTAACTTTCTAACAGTGGGTTAACACAGTGGAGACAGCAACATGGACAAATCCATTCCAAAAGCATATTCTAGAAAAATATGAGATTTTGAACACAATAGTTCTCATACTTTGCTATTCAACAAGATCTTCCATAAACACCAAGTTTAAATTGCCATGCTGGTAAATAATCATGACAGTAGGTAGTCAGGTCATTTTGCTACAAACTGTTCATTGCCTTAACAGATTAACTGCTGCTTGGAACAAATACTATTTTTAGTAATCAAAGACTCCAAATTTTTTCAAAACAACCTTGCAAAAACAAACATTCTCAGGCTCCACTGGAAAACCAAACAAAAACACAAAGCAAATAAGAGCACAACTATTTATACACCTGCCAAGCAAACATTCTACAGCAAATGATATAGTAAAAAAAAGGGAAGGTACTGAGTAAGAAAACTAACCCTCAGTTCTTTGGGGGTGACGGGGGCAGAGAGTTACTGCTTGAAATTATCTAATCAATTCTACCATTTTTACCCATAATATCCTATTACATTTACTATATTTGTAAATGGTAACATTTGTTCTTCTGACAAAGTCAATGCATTAATATATGTATTTCACCTCTCCAATACAAAGCTTTAGAATTAGGTATAGCATTACAAAAAAACCACTCTTCACTAGCAGTCAGCAAATGCTAAACCACAGGGATTCATCTGCTCTGTCCCTGCTTCATCACACTGGAAAAGGCCAGTTTTTAGTTAGCAGTATTGTGTTGCTTGCCACCAGTTATCCAAAAAATGTATAGTTACTCCAGGAAGAAAGAAAATTTGCTTCATTTTCATGGCACTACCACAGTCATCTAGCAACAGTAATCTACAACGCTCTCACATATTAACAGTTTTTCCTGTATTTTTTTCCCATTACACAAATTTTACACACTCAAACAAGCTCACTTTTCTGTACCTCAAAGGAAAGCTGATAGCTTCTAAACTTTGATTTGTGGCAAGGCAGAAAGCAAACCCTTTTTGACAGCCAAACATCTATTCTTAAATGTTCGGGTTATCATTCCTTTTTACGTACAGATATGACAGAGGCAAATGTACTGCTTCTTGAAGAAGTCAGGGAAAAAAATTACATCCCTTTTCTTAACCTCATAGATACTGGTTCCAGTAGGTACTGGTTTAAAACTTCTGTTCAGCAGAGTCAGGAGATACCATTTCCACTGAGAAGTTCTTCAAAACAAACAAAAAAACCCCAACACAACCCACAATCCACTCTTCCAGTGAGTTAAACTATGCTGTAACAATAATCGTCAAGAGATAATCAGACTTCTCAGTTCTGTCTATTTAAAGCACTGCAAAGCAGCCTCACAAGGCTTGACACAAGTTTTCATCTGAAGCTGTCTACTATAAAGTTGAATGCAAGAAAAAGCAGCAATAACCAAACAGGGTTACACCACTCAGTTATGTAAGTCACAAAGGTTCAAATTTAGATTTATATTTAGTTCGTCAATTCCCACCCAGAGTTCAACTCAGTAAACTGATCTATTTTTAGCTTTTGACTCTTTTGGACATTTCCTTCCTTCATCTGTGTAAATGCGTCAGAGCTTCTCAAATGTTTCCCTTTGGCTAGGGTAGGATGCATCTGATTCCAAGCTTAAAAAAAAAGTTGACACACACACACGCCGAGTGGTTATTGTTGGCTGAATTACACCCTTGTTCTGAGTTAAGCATAGGCAAATTTGACTCCAATCCTCATGCTGTACTAGAAAAGATATTGCTCCTTCCACACTGACAGGTTAAAGCATGTCATGGCTAAACTCTACAAGGATCACAACTAGGCACACTGTATTGTATTGTCTTCTACAAGCAGGCTTGACTTGGGTCTCCTGCCTTGATAATTCAACAGAGAAATAGTAGAATTTTCCCAAAATGGGGACAGAAATGAAGTTCAGTTTGTAACTTTCTGCTCAGCCACCAAGGCAGGAAATTCAGTCAAGTACAATTCCTTGTTTTTCTTCCAAAGACAGCCTTCCACTACAGCTTCTTCCACTACAGAAGCTGGTATCTTAGTTTTTATTTATTTATTTATTTATTCATTTAATATAAAGCATTAACAAACCAATATCATGATTCTGGCCTGGAGGGAACATGGTTAGGACCTGGAAGTTATTCTATACCACATCATGTCATTTTCCAGGAACAAGGGGAAGGGCTCACTCCCAACTTGGGGTAGCACGGCAGAAGGAGCAGTCAGGGAGTGTCAGGGGCTTCCACAGGGGGTAAGCAATAACATTTCTTGTACACTCTGTCATTCCTATCATTACTGTTTTCTTACCTCATTACTGTTCCCAGTAAATTATTCTTATCTTAACCCATAATCTTTACCTTTTGTGCCTCCAATTCTCCTCTCCATCCCCCTGTAGGGGAGGGGGGGGGGAGTGAGCAAGTGGAGTGAGGGGAACACCATTCCTAAACCCTGACAGCCAACAAACTACTAGATAAGCCAACATGGCTGATCTCATAATTTCATCTGAAAAGGTGCCACCGTTCTAATAAATTTTAGTTTGGCTTGCCTTTGTTGTCCTTACAGAAGCCCAGCTCACATGATGCCCTGTCAGTTAAGCACTGCACAGCACTGATTTCTTCTTTGAACTTTGCAAACTATGGCAAATTCAAGCGTGACAACTATCCTTAAGTGCAGAAAACAAGTTCTTAAGGCACAGGAAGTGTGACTTTAAGAGGAGTAAAGTAAGAGCATAAGCTACTGCTGTAGCTATTCTATTTCCATTCTTCTAGGACCAACCCTACAGACAGTATCAACCAAAATGAAGTCGCTGACTACCTTTAATAAAGCAAATAAATAAAGACAGGGACAAAAGCTTTGAGAGTAAACTTTTATTAAAAAAATAAACAACAACAATGGCTATTCAGTTTCTTTAGCAGAGAAATAATATCCTATTTTATTACTCTATAGTAAAAGACAAAGAGGCCTCTAAAGATGGGGTTTGGCATCTTCTTAAGTCTGACGTTCAACGTACTATGTGCTATCGACTTCTGTGCAGAATAGGACAATCCAGGCAACTTATATTTCAATTCACCTTGATTTGCTGACAGTTTTCTACATTCTTTTTCTGTGCTTTCAGCTGCATATATCTGGAATTCAAGGAATAGGAGAATTACAAAGGGCAAAGACATTTCGACCTTGGCCTAAAGTTTTTAGAAGAGTGTGGAGTATTTTTATGATCTCAAAAAATGGTATCATCTTTGTACTCAATGCTGCATAACCCAACATGCCCAGAAGTTAGTGGCAAGATAAACACTTGGAAATTGAAGAACTTAGTACCTTAAGGCCAGTAGAAAATTATATCCAACAGTGTACAGCCAAGACTACACAATGGATACAGTAAAGTCCATTGTGTAGTACAGGAGGTTAGCCAAGTAATATTTGGTATTTAAACACTCCATTTATTCTAATTCACTTCTTGGGATGTTCCTGATGTATCCTCCCTTTATTACCTAGGACACATTTTAAGAAATGTCACCTGATTTCTTCCCAACGTTAACATCTGTTTGGGCTCTGAAAACAAGCAGTCCCCAAGACTTCAAACACTTCTGCTTTCATTAAATTTCACCAATAACATTTTTCCTTGTTTGATGGCCTCAAATTTATTAACCAGCTATGTGACCATCACAAACCTTAGTGAAAAGCCTTTGACCAAATGCCTTGATGAAGCATGTCATAAGGCTGAAGGTTTCCACAAAATTACCCACAAAAATGCAGAAATTCAGTATAAAGCCTAAAAGTTTTGGATTTTGAATCACTCTTTATTGCAATAAGTGAGGTACAGACTAGACAAAAACAAGTAGGTATTTACCATGTCCCTGTGAGCCCTATCTTTCTGCAGTATATTTTCCTGTTCATTTTTAGCACTTAGGAAATCTCACTTCACTAGAACCCTGGATCCTCAGACTAATTGCTAAGCAGTCATGTACAAATCTAACCACAAAAATCACTACTGGTTGTTTACACAGTCTGTAGACACCTCAGGAATAACTATTACTGCTCATACACGCACTAGGACTACAAGAAAACATGAGTAATTAAGCTCCGGGTAGTTTCACAGATGACTAGAACGCACTGGGATTACTCACAATAGCCCTGTTCAGCGCCTGCTGCCCAGAATACTTTCTCCAACTTTTTAACAAAGAGATTTGTCATGCAAACTCAAGTTTTGGAAGTCACATGGAATATTTAGTTTGACAGTGTATACATGCACACATATATCCTCATGCACGCTAATGAAACAAACCTTCCTGAATCTCGGGCTCGTGTCGGACTGTTAGATGTGCCAAGAACATCATCCTGATTCTTGCACAGATTTGTGGGAATTATGCAAGCACACTGTACTACATCTATACTATAAAACAAACCCCTGACCTATTTTGAATGCTGGAAGCATTCAAAAGCACTTTTCTCCCTATATTTTACATCTCACTTCCTCAACATCTTAGGCCCTGAGAGACAAAGAAAAAATAAAACTCTAATCTCCCTATAAAGACTGCCTTTTCTTCCCACCATAATTATAAAACAGTAATGCTTATTTCAGTTCTTCAGTAAAGTCCAGATTACAAAACTTCACATTCAGGAGTACCAGCAAGAGGCACAGTTCAGCACTGCTCAGTAGGAAAACCTGTTACATATTTGCAGTGGTTTGTATTAAACAGTGCTACTGCCACTTATGCAAGGCAGTAACACGGGAGATTAAACACATTTGACTAAATGATTTCAGAAGACTCCACTCAACAGCCTTGAAAAACAACCCTGTTTTTTAAACAAATGCACAATTAGGCTATTTCAGATGACTTAGAGGAGCTGTTTGGCAGAGAAACCACTGGAATGGGCTTTGTATCTTTAAAGCAGAGTCTTGTCACTCAGACTGTTTTGTGACACTTTGTGGACACAACTCATTTATGACCCTCTTCTTTGTGTATCCATATAACAACCTACTCTAGAGGCTGAAAATCAGATGCTTTAATGTACTGTAGTGTCTACTGCTAAAAGCACTTGAGTTGTTCCCTGTCATTTCAATTCCTCCTCCTCACTACTGGGTAAGTGATCTGTTTTCTCAAAACAGCAGTATCCTTCCTGAAGGAATATGACTCAGCTTTGCAGATCATCAGTATTACTTCACCAGTAGTCTACTTTTTGATTTTACCGCACCAAGAAAAATGTTAAGTTAAACAAAGATCCTTCTCCAAATCAAGCAAATTTCTTTATGAGAACAACAAATAGATATAACCATCTTAGTCATGAAATTAAAATAGCATGCTATGACCATCGTGGGGTTTTTTTACCTCATAGCCTTTTTTTTTAAGATTAAACTTGGTTCTCACCAACATCAAGCAGAAAAAATTGTTTCCCTTGTTCTCTTTAAAATTATCACCCAGTTTCCTTCAACTACCACTGCATTTCCAAAATTTCAGTGTCTCTTTATTATTTTAACACTTTTGCTGACCATGAACAGCTACGTCAGTGCTCTTACCTCCTTCTTCAGGATGCCGACCAAAAATCACTATGCAGTTTCACCCTATTACACTGACCCAGCAGTCTGCATCTAAACATTTGTTGACACTAGAATTATTTTACTTTTTATGTTAAATTGGAAAGGAGTAGAGAAACATTAATATTTCCTCTATATATTGGGGTAAAGAAAGTCTTTCCAGACTTTTTTCAGGTTTTATTTACCTAGAGAGTGATTTTACATGGAAAAGCTTTTGGAAGTCACATGATGCTTCAGGCTGAAATTCATACCTGTTTCTGTTAGGTTGCTGTGGGACACGTTTAACTGGAGACAAACCACTTCTATAAGAAACATTTACCACCCGTCTTGTCTACACAGTGATTGAACTCTGCAACTGATGAAAGCCTTGGCTGCACCAAGTCTCTTCCTACTTCTGTCAGCTCCTTTCTGAGCACATCAGCACTTCATGCCAGCTCAAATGCACTCCTTCCAAGAATGGACCTGGCCTTTCTTTAACTCCCATTTACCTTCCACTCCAAATGTGCATTTAGTTTATCAACTGTCAGCTATCACAGATGTTACAAGTAATTCTCTGTCCTCTCTTAGAAATATTCATGACTTCTGCCTCCAACCTCTAACTTTATCTATCCTTGGCTATCCGCAGAGAAGCTTGGCTGTTTCACACTAAGCCAAATTGCACAACAGCTGCTGCATTTCACACTAAAGCTCTCTATCCTCATCTTCATTGTTCCAGGGAACGTCAGTTCAACAATGCTATTTCCCAGCGTAACTTCTCCATTGTAACTTCACTGTTTCTGCTGTTATTTTTGCTCTGCATATGCTCATCAGAAACTATCACGTTGTGGCATTTTTCTATGGTGTTTTTCAAAATATCATTTACACACACACAAATACCACCCTGCTCCAACCATCTTATTAAAATGGATACTTCTGGAACTGGATCAAATCTTCACAAAAGGGCCCACTTCTTCTTCAGCCCAGGTCAATCAGCACTAATGACAGCAACACTGCTGCAACTCAAACATTTACTAATGCAACTCAAAGCATGAAGTAACAGATTCTTGAAAAGCTTACACAACACTGTAAATTTTTCTTGTGTTTATTTTTTTAATACAAATACTGTCATCACCCTAAGTGACATGAAAGAACGTTTCATACTTCACATCCTCTGCATGCTCACCACTTCTTAAAACACACCTCAGTTCCTGACAGCCACAGGGCCAAGAACCAGTACTTGCAGAGGACAGCATGGAGCTGTCACGTGGGCTACCACCAGTGCTGCCTGGCAAAACTTGGCTTTTGCCAGGCAAAATTAGATGATTTCTGTTAGACACTCATCACTACTCTGTAGCTATTCCAACTGCCACGCCAAGTAAGCAACAACCACAGCTCTGCCTGCCTTCTCTGTAAGTTAGCTACTACACACCAGCAGGGGAGAGTGCCTTCCTAAGAAGATTCACCTATCTTAATTTCAGAGCTGGTGTGTTCTGCTTCATGGTTTTAAGATGAAAATTTGGCTTGTTTTTCACATCTGATGCCTAACTTGAAAGGTATTTTGCCCATGATCTAAATGATAGTGTGGTTTTTATTAGTAGTATTCTTGAAAAAACTTGCTGCCTTTTAATAATATGCTTGCCTTTTCTTTTCCATGTAATCTTTCCCAACCCTCTCTCCTTTCCCTCTTCCTAGAAGACTTTCTCTATGATAGCATTCTTAATGCTGTCTACTACATGCAGTCAACTATCCCAGCCACTATCACACAGGACACTAATGTAAAGCAAGCAAGGCAACAGTATATAAAGCAATATAATCAGGAAGAAATAAAATGTAAGTCCTCCTTGTAAACTTGAAATAACACATTTTTAAATACTGGCTTTTATCATTACAGTATTATTTGTTAAGGGATGTTCATGAAAACTAAGCAAACAACAAGATCATTATTTAAGAGAAAAAGAAGAAAATCAATCATGTTTTCATGACACTCATTAATACTTCTTCTAAGGTCTCAACTATTCAAGCAACTATCAGCCTAGTTGCTATAGGCAGACTTAGTTGAACCCAGACTGATTCAAGTCTCAAGTTACTAGTACTTGTAGAAGTCTTCAAATGTCCACAACCACAACAAATCTCAGCATTCTGTTTTCCTAAAATATTCACATGTTCATTTTGGTACCTAAACACATGTATCTCAAACCAAAGTTTTAAATTCTCTTATCATTCAGCTTACATTAAGAAACAAACGCACAAGCAGGATACACTAAGTGTACAACATTAGAACCAGGTGCTATTTAAAGCTATTCTGGCTACCAGCCTGTTCTCCGACTTCACCTTGAGAGGTGGCACACTGAACTCTCCACTTGGAACACCCACCTCCTCCAGACCCACATTCATCTCAGACTTACTCCTTCTCCTCAAGAAGGACTGCTGCCACCTGTGTAGATTAGGTTTTAGATGGAAAATCCTCCACTTTTTTGTTTTCCTATATCAAGGGATGAAGTACAATTAACAGTTATAGTCAGATTTCACCTGGCAAAGCCTGGGCAGTTATCGACCTTAATGAAGAGACTTTTGGGGCCCCTTTTTTTTCCAAACATTTTTGTTCCTCCAAAGGATCCCTTCCCATTGTTCAGTATGTAAATTGTGTTCCTTCTAGGAATGTGGCAAGTGTTCACATAAACAGGTGGTGACAAAACTAATCTCCTCAACAGCTTACAAAAACTGTATCATTTGTCCATATATGAATGAAGTTACTGCACAGTTTGTAGTGGCCACTCATAAAAAATGTATCTTACAGGAAATAACTCCATCCACTTTCATCTCACAGCTGTGAAGAGTTATCAGTTGGTTGGTTTTTTCCATGAAGACTTATCAGAGTAATTTATAAAGGCACTTCCTATAATGTCTAGCAGTCCAAGAGTTGACTGAAGTGCTTACAAGCCTTTTTCTCTGCAACCTTTTGTATACACAGGTTTCTCCATCGTCCCAAAAAGGTAACTTTAATTACTAAAAGTTCGGTAAACATGTCTTTTACTTAGATGAAAAAAGTTTTGTTCTCTATGCCTAAAACCAAAATTCACTAACTTCAACTAGCAAAAATACTTTGAAACCAAAGTAATAATAGCATGATTTAAACTTAACAGACAGCCATTATTCTAGCATCCTGAAGACATCAGTTGAGTCTCCTTCCCAGAGTATTGAGGACTCAAAGCTGCAAAGATGAAACCAACAACAACCACACAAAACCTCTGTGTGGTTACTGCCCTGTAAGCCATGACTCAATGGCCTCAAATTCAACTTTGCACATGTCAGCTGTTTTCAGACCTTTCAAATACATAGAATTTCAGGTTGAAACCAGAATACATTTTGAAAAGTTTTATCTTAATAACTTCTCATTAAAAATAGATCTTGTATACTTAGCACATGTATTAATACCACTCTACACAGCCACTTACTCTGCACTACTGGTTTTTCATACAGTAACAGTCTTTTTTCATAACTCTAAGATATTTTACCAGTCCTTTCAAGTCACACCAGCGTACTTTTTAATTTAAAAAAAAAGGGACGTTTGTCTATATATTTACAGCTCAAAGCATATCGTTCTGTCAGTTTACACAGTCATTTCTAATCTCCAACTTACATATAGGACAGAAAGGCACTTCCAACAACCACAGTGTTTTCTCCTTCAAAATGTGATCACTTTGCCTGGCATTCAACTCTGCTTCTTTTACTATTAATCCTGCCACAAAGGTGACAGACCTAAGGAAGTATGCTTTTCTTTTTAACTTCAAATAATGAGATTTAGATACCAAATATGTAACAGAAAGTAAGCTGCCTCAATTTCTTCCAATTCTAATGAAGGGATTCCTCATTTACATTCAAGACACGCAGTCTTTATGTGTTCCTACTACCACCACCAGTGGTGCTTCCAGTTCAGCTGCTTTCCTCACATTTCAACTGCAACTTAATTTCCCCAACAACTCAAGAGTGTTTACATTTACATAACCAAAGTGAAAACTGGAAATGTGCACATTTCAAGTGATGTGAACCTAGCTGCTGTTCAATACCCTAACAAAACATCTTCCAAATAATGAAACTCCATTCTTCAGGCTACTTTAATTCTACTTCAGGCTTAGCCTTACAAAAGGACAGGAGGAAAGCCAATAACCCCACTTGGCAGCTCAACTGACCAATTTAACCAACCCAAGATTAGAACTGATTGTTTAGGCAAGCTTTTTGTTGTTGGGTTTTTTTTTTTCCTCCTGGAAAACACTGCAACATTTTTACTCATTTTCTCTTTTAAGTAACAGCTACAGCTTTGCTAATATTCGCTGCAAGTGACAGGAAAAAGGAAGCATTTGTCATTGTAAATTCTGGAAAGAGAAAAATATTTTGTCTGCTCCTAAGTGCACCAAACAAAGTTTTTTCCTTGTTCATTGATCACTGCGCCCATTGTGTTTCACTAAAAAAAATGTGCCTGTTGTTCAAACAAAGGGAAGCACCAGAGATCTCTTAATAGACCCTCTCCTTATAAAAGAGTGGATCATGTACAGAGGCAGAATTCGAAGAGCTCTTCTCAATGCCAAACACTCACAAGAGACACCAGAACATTTTCCAGTGTATGTTAGAGGCCAGGCTGAACCAGACAACCTCCACATGTAAATACGGAAATAAGAATGCCAGTTGTTAAATACGCTCTAAGAGTTTTTTGATAAGCATGTCCTTCTACCGCTTTAAGATTTTCAGTTGCTGCAATAGTGAGCTCAGTGCAACTTCCCTCTTATCAGAAGTTATCAGCATCAGAAGTCATCACTGCACCACTTACGAGCTTACCAGCTGTAGCATCCTTCAACCCACACATAAATGTGGAAGCTGATTATTACTACAGCTGGCAGGGTCTTCCTAAACTGCAAGATTACTACACAAGCACCCATTTGTAACTACGCTGGGCAGACTACTGTGTGTAAGTCTACTGTTCTAATCTGTCATTTCGCTTTCATCGGGATTTCTTCCTGGGAATGATAAAGCTCAGTCCTTCTTCCACGATAAAACCCACCAAGGCCAGCATCTTGACAAGGAGCTTCATGCTCATGGCTGTCACGTGAAGCAGGCTGCCTCGGGAGCATCAAGCCCTCCAGAAGGGACACAGCCCCCTGTTCGGACCCTCTGTCCACACAAACGCAGCTCCCAGACCTGCTTCAGGGATGCCTGCTGCAAATCACACCTCCTCCTTCACCCTCATGAAACCAAACACACTGAGCAGCACCACCGACCGCAAGCAGCACTGATTACGCCGTTTCCCACTTCCCTCGGGGACTTTCCCTAAAAACCCAATGAACATAGCTTTTACTACTATTATTACTACTGCCATCATTATTTTTTACACACGAAATCGGCCAACCCCCTCGTCTTTCCAGCGGTGAGTCTGCATTTTCCTTGCTCGCCGCTCCTTTTTAGGCATCCAACGGGAGCAAGTGCCCAGCCCAGCCCGGCTGCCCCGCCCGGGAGCGATGGCCGGGGGGTGCCCTGGGGGGCTCGGAGCCGCCGGCGGAGCGAACAGAAGGGAGGGGCCGCCGCCGCTCGGGGGAGGGCAGCCGGCACCGGGAGGAGGCTCCGCTGCCGCCGCCGCCGCCCAGGCTGCCCGCAGGGCTCCGTCCCCGCCGCCGGCGGTCCGTGCGGCCCGGGCAGTCCTGCCTTCCTTCCGTCCCCGCCGCTATCCGCNAGCCTCCATTTTTTTTATCCCGGCAGCCTGTCAACAGGCTCCCCCCCTTCCCCTCCCGATCCTCCGCGCCGAGCCCGGCTTCCCAGTCCGGCAGCGCCCGAGAGCCGCTGCTGCCCCGCCTCAGCCGAGGCAGCGACACCCCTTAACATGGACTTCGCTTTTTGTTTGCCTCTTTCGCTTCTCCTTAGAACATCCACT
Organism: Gymnorhina tibicen; assembly: GCA_013399875.1. Lineage (NCBI taxonomy): Eukaryota > Metazoa > Chordata > Aves > Passeriformes > Artamidae > Gymnorhina > Gymnorhina tibicen. The sequence goes on along the minus strand of VXAZ01010409.1, from coordinate 1,044,716 downwards.
TTCCATGCCGCTTCTCCCATCCCTGCCCTGGGCCGCCACCCAGCAGCACAGCACCGGCGGAGTGCTGCCTTTTATAGCGGTGTCATCCTTGCCTGCCTGTCTGCCTGCCCGCCTCCCCGGGGGGCCCGGCCGGCGCAACCGGCTCCCCGCAGCCCTGCGGACCCGCTCAACCTTCCCGCCCCTCCGTCACCCTGCGCTGCCCGGATCGGAGCGGCTCCTCCACCGGCCTCCCATCCCGCAACCCCCGGCGGGACATTTTCGGGGGACTCGGGTCCGCCTGGCGCTGGGTGGTGCCGCCCGGCCTCGGTAACACGCCCGCTACCGGGCCGGCATCGGAGACAGAATCGCACCTGTCACCGGCGACACCGCCCCGGGGCGGCAGCAGCCCCGCACCCTCCCGGCCGGGCCGCGCCGCCGCCGCCCCCGTTTTCACGCCTCGGTTCTGCCGGCGAGGATGGCGTCCCGCCCGCGAGTTGCCGTGCCTGAACCCCGCTGTCCCCGGCACGGGACGGGGGGGGCTCGGTTCTCTTCCCCGCCGCCTCTCCGAAGAACGGACGGGCAGTGCCGAGACGGCCCCGCCGGCGAGAGGCGGGGGAGCCTTCCCCGAGGCCACCTGACAAAGCCGGCTGCCCTCGCCTCCTTTCCCGGCTCCAGGGGAAAGATGTCGCTTCCCCAGGGCCACCTTTCGCCTCTACCTCCAGCCGCGGTCTCACCGCCGGCCCTTCCTCCCCGCTCCCCCAGGACACGACCGCACTCACCGGATCGGAAGAACGCCGCGATGTCCGCCGAGTCCTTGGCCGCCTCCTCGGCCCCTTCCCCCGCGCCGCTGCCGGCCGTGGTGGCGGCGGAGGTGGCGGTAGCGGCGCTGCTCATGGCTGCTGCTGCTGCTGCTGCTGCTGCTGCTGCGTGTGCCGGCGGCGGTGGCTCCACCGGGCGAGACCCGCCGCCGAC